>VXBQ01003389.1:234009-287339 GCA_013400175.1 Phainopepla nitens
TTGTTTTTGTTTTTTTTTTTTTTTTTTTTTTTTTTTAAGTTTCAGGCTAGAGGAATACTGTTTTGCCCAACTTTAAGTAGAACTTTTTAAAATGTTTTCAGGGTATAGATGTAAAGTTTTAACAACTTTCACTGAAGCATTATGTGTTTATAGCTACACAAACAACATTTTTTTAATGATCTGAACCAAACCGTTTTTAATCCTAGCTTAATTGTTGGGTTAAATTCCAGCTCCTAAAGTCACACAGGTTTTTCTCATAGGTTTCTTTACCTGCCTTCTTATAGATTAGTCTTCTTTATCTTCTTTCTCATGGATTTCATTACTTGCCTTCTTACAAGTTCCTTTCCTGGCTTTCTTATGAGGTTCTTTCTTTCCATAGGTTTCTACCTGTTTTCTTACAGGTTTCTTTACCTCTCAGAAAATGGAGCAGTTTTAATTAGTTGCCCACCCTTATTAATCTCTTGGGTTTCCTGTGGGTTTATTACAACACAAAAGAAGGGCTTTACAGGTAATTAAGTCTGCATGGAGCTACACCAAATTGCAGGTACGAGCTGCCAGCACCCAAGGAATTAATCGAGTCTCTCCCCAGAGAGATCATTATCATGTTTATAACATGCCATACAATAACCATAAGCTTTGTGATATCTCTCCCACAGCAAGAGAGTTGGTACACTGGGCATTTGGTAAGCAATTGAGATATTTTGGATAAAATACCAGGGCTACAGAGACTCAGTTTAGTTAATTTCCCAGCTGAGTCAGTTTCCCAGCTGACTCCATGTCTCCAAACTCTTCAGCTGTGGTGCCAGCCACATTTTGGGTGACAAAACTAACACTTCAGAATTCAGTCCAGCCCCGAGGAGGACTGTGCATCATCTTTTAATGTTAGGGTACAAGTGGTGATACCTTGTGCACTTCTCAAAGCATTAGTTCAGAACTGGGCTGCAGAGGGGAAAATACATTATTCACTTTTTAATTTTTTAACTCTTTTGTTAAAAATTAACTGTTTCTACTTCTAGCCCTTGTCTCACCTTCTATAAGCAAAAAGAGGTGACAGATTTTTGTTCAGGTAAATTTTGTGTTTCTGGTCTGAAAGCAGAAGACAGGGATTTCCCCTCCACGTGCTCATTGCTGCTTTTAACAATTCAGATACCTGTACAGGAAATAGAAGACTGTACCAAATCATCTCCAGACACCAGATCAGACACTATAATGGGTTAAAATGCTGAAAGATGTGTAGAGTGCCAGTGTCATGCAGGGCATGGCTTTTCATGGGGCAAACCCTGTGCATGGTATGAGGAGAGCTCACTTGTTTGCCGGAATTGGAGCCAGTAGCACTCACTCTGCAGTAAGAATTAAGATGAGCCTCAGTTACACCTTTCTGGGGAGAGCATCTCTATCATATCCTGCTTCCCAAGCAGTAGGAAACCAGCCATGGAAAAATTTACTGTGATTTTTGATGCAGGTACAAGCATCCAGTCCCCCTCTCATTTTGGGGGGAATTAACCTCTTTTGCCATCTGGAAGCCATTTCACAAATAGCTTCTGCAGGTATAACTGCCCTGGGGTGGAGGGAAACCCTGGAAAGAGAACAATTCACTAAAAATAAATTTTTCTTTTCTTTGCTAGCAGCAGTCTGGCACAAAGCCGTGGCCACAGACAAGCCCTGTTCCTGCTCACAGAACCAAACCAAGCATTTCTGGAATAAATGCTCATTTTTCTCAAACAATGTGCCTTTACCTGTTTATTCCTTAGCCTTTTGCTGTGCCAAAACCCTTTGACCTACTGTGAAGCAATTTCAAGCCACCTTTGCCACAGAAGCATTTCCAGTTGTCTCTCAGTGCCCTCTGCTATTTAAAGGTGGGAACCTGATAGGCTGAAACTGCAGGAACAGCGTGCTCAGGTGTGCCTGAGCCACCTTAACAGAGGGCTTGGGGAGCACAAAGAGCTGAAAAGTAGCAGGGGAACAAGAGATGAGCTCCCAGCAGACAATGACAGGGCAGGGTGGCTGGGGCACATCAAAGAGCTGCCAGGGAAAGCCTTGCAAAAGATTTCTCTGAGGCCAGAGCTGGACTAGGGTGGCTGATGAGAGAGACTTGAGAGTAGGATGATGCCTTAAGTTTTAGCTTTTATATTTTTCAGATTCTGTGCTGGTTTAGTGTGTAGTTCTGGGTTTCACATTAAGGGTTGGGAAGCTGTCTTAAAAGAGTAGGGAGACAAAACAATTCCTTTCTAGCTGGCGACCAAGGACAAATTTCAGGCCCAAGAGTGGAAACAACAGTGAAGGAAGAGAGGGAACAAGGAGGATGGAGCTTCATCACCTGAAGCTGGAATTGGACAATTCACTCCAATCTGCTGATGGACCCAAACCTATCAAAGTGTGAGGCCTCGTGCCCGGGATCCACTTTGTGCCCATGTGTGGGTTTGACTTGGGTGCAGCCCCAAGGGGTTCCTGCCCTGCCCAGGCTGGATCCTTTCAATAAATCCCTTTTATCCTTTTATTCTACCTGGTCTCTGTTTCCAGGGCAGCCTACCCAGGCATCAAGGAGACATCCCCCAGGATGGCTGTGCCAGAGTCCAAACCCTCCTCTGGCTCCCAGGGAACTCCTGCAAGGAAGGTCCTGAAAGTGTCAGGATGGCACACACTGGAGGGACACCTTTAGAAAATGTAAATTATGGAATCACAGAATGGTTTGGGCTGGAAGGGACATTAACAGGAGCCATCCCCTGCCATGGGCAGGAACAACTTCCCCTGTCCCAGGCTGCTCCAAGCCCTGTCCAGCCTGGCCTTGGACACTGCCAGGGATCCAGGGGCAGCCACAGCTCCTCTGGGCACCTGTGCCAGGGCCTCACCATCCTTTCAGGGAAAAATTTCTTCCCTATATCCAATCTAGCCTTGCCCTCTTTCATTTTAAAGCCACTTTCCCTTCGCCTATCATTACATGCCCTTGCAAAAAATGTATGTGTGATTTTAAATTGTTCTTTTTGAAAAGTTGGTGCCCATTTTAAGACCCTTCTGCAGCAAATCCATATAAATGTACTTCAGTTTGTTTAGACTAAAAGAGAGGTTTCTTGTTTGCATTTCCTAACCAGAGGTTCACAGTCATTCACTCTGCAAAACCACAGACCCAATTAACTGCAGAGCAGCCTGGCTGAGATACCAAGGCACGTCTGTAACAAACACCTGAACTTTATATTTCCACTACTTCCCACATACAAATTGCCCACAACCATCATTTGTGGTGGCTGAAAATTAGGTTGTGCATTCCCCAGCAATTTTTGCTGGCGAGGCTTTAGGATGGCTGTCTTTTTAAATTCCCAGACTTTCACCTTAGTCTAAAGGAAAGTTTAGTGTTAACCCATTGCATCTTGGAGGATGAAAGTGATGGGAAACTGCCATTTTGCAAATTTCCAATTAGGTAAGATTGGTTTTTAAAAAACCCGAGGCTGGACTCAAAGCCTCACAAGTTGCTCTAGCAACCCAACTTTATTTGGAGTTTCTACCAGAAGAACAAGATTTGGAGAACGGTAGATGTAATATAAGTTTCATGTACCATCACAGCATTCAAAAAAAAAAAAGATATGGAAAATCTTGGAGCCTTCTAAATATTCAGCAAAACTAACTCTATATTTTGAGTAATTTAATGACATTGTTAGGAAGGGGAAATGGAAATTTTAAGTGTCTGTTTATTTTTTTCCTTAGTTGTTAGTAACTGAGCAATGTATTCATGCTTTTTGCTTCCATTCCAGGAAACAAATCCAATCCTCTCTGTCTGCTGCAGAGTTATTCTTAGCTGGCTTTGATATTTCTATCAGCTAGGAGAGCATAACAATGTTATCATGGTTACAAATTCCAAAGATTCTACATAAGCTCTTGAGTGCCTTAAAAAAAAAAAAAAAAAAAAAAAAAGGCTTTATTGATTACGCTGTTTGTGTTTCATTAGCCAAAGCAGCTAGGAAAAACAGTCTGGAGAAAACTTTTATAAAGCAGTTTGATGAGTTGCATGGAGCACATGCTCCATGTTTTTCAGAGCACCATGGACAAGGAGAAGCCAAGGCTGGCAAGTTGGAGGCTGGGAAACACCAGGCCAACGAATCACTTAAATCCTACTTGTCTGCACACAGCCTGTCTTCCTAATTTGATTTTATTATCTGTTAAAACAACCAGACACCCCTCTTATTTGAGCAGAGCAGGACAACTGTGGGCATAGTGCTGGTAGGATGGTCTGGGTGGAAAAGGATGCCAGGACAGGGCAGAATTCTCCCTGGCTGACCTGCCAGAGGCTCAGGGCCAAGCCCTTTGCTGGGATCACTCTGGTGGAGAGAGAGGAGATTCTGGGCCAGCATTTACCCGCTCTCAGGGCAGGTGCAGCCTCTCACACAGCTGTCTGGGCAGGAATGTACCAAGAGGGAAAGCAAGTCAATTAGTGAAATTAAATTGGAAACAACGCTGTGGAGTCCTGGGGCACTTTTGGACAGCTGGTTATTTCAGTGAGGTACCAAACAGGGGCAGTGGGGCAGGGGAAGGGTTGAGCCTGGCTGAGCTGAGAGGAGGTGCTGAGCACATTTCAGCAAGGAGAAGGAGATTACCATCACGTCCCAGGTCCTTCCCCGCAGCACAGAATGGTGTGAAATCAGAAATCAGCACTTCACAGGGACCTTAGAATCCAGAACAATTACACCTTTGATTGCAGCAATTAACTTTTCTGCATTTATTACTGCAATTTGAGAGGGAGAACTTCTTTTAGGCCAAAGAGACTCCACTGTAAGAATTAGCCTGTGAGGTGAGTGTAGATGAACAGGCCTAAACAGATCCATATAACATTTTTTTTATTTTTTTCCAGGGTACCCGGGTGTTAGGGAATTGCAACATCTAAAAAAATCCCCTCTTGTTTTTAGCAATGCATCTGTGGATTTCCACACACCTGGACCAGTATTGACAAGATAGGCTCCAAAGAATCAGCATAAAAGGAGGAAAAATTAAAAGAAAAGGGTAATGCAAGAACTATGGAGTTCTAGCTGTTCAGACACACCCCTGTGTCTGTAATTGCTGTTTTCAGAGATGCCCTCCACGGGGTTCAAAGCTGGGGCTAAGCTTTGCAAATTCAAAATTCAAAGCTTTGCATATTCTGGTAGACACAGGAACCATGGAAGAAGCTCCACAGTGTATCCCATTTTCCAAGAAGCCAGAAGATACTGTGTTGGAACACAGAGAACAGGAGATCTGTAAGATGCAGAAATGATTTTGAGAAAAGAGGCAGATTTCTTGGAAGAAGCAAGGTTGAAAAATACATCTGGGGAAATCTAATTAGGGAAAAAAAAAAAAAGTAATCTGAAAGTAATTTTTATTTAATGAGGAAAGAAGACAAAAATGATGCTAAACTTCCTGTCCACTGGACAAAGTATGGCAGTGTCCATGCTGGATTTCCTCAGCAAATTCCTGTATTTGATTAAATAAGTGTAATGTTTTGAGGAACACAAGGATGTGTGAAACCAGCAGCTCATGCATCACCCATCCATGTCAATACCTACCTTACAAAGTGTGGCATGGTCTCACATACCTGTTTTTTCACTGGAATGTGTTTTGAATACAACAGGGCACACTATCCAGTCAGCATTTTAGAAATACTTTACAAATTTCACTAATACTTAGATGCTGCCTAAACCAGAGGTCAGCTTGGTCAGTGGAATTCATGAGAGTAGTTGGCAAAACTGCCTTTCACTTCCTAGAAAGCAGTGGGAGATGTCTGCTGGGTAAGAGCAAAGTTATCTTAATGTTTACTCCTCTGTGAATAGAAAAATACCAAACTTAAGTATCTGAGATTTGACACAGATGAAATTCCCACAGAACTGCCCATCCTGTTAATGTAGTTCAGGACTGCAGGCATCTCCAAAGGCACAACTGTACTAACAGCTGCACCTACTAAGGATAACACTGACAGTAAGAAGGGAGGAAAATAAAGAGAAAGAATTCAGATACAAAGGAAGAAGGGCAGGAGAGATAAATAACCTGATTAATTTTGTGTGTTTCATTTATGTGTAAATCACCTCCAGCTACTTTTCCCTTTGCTTTGTGACCTGAGATGCTACACACCTGAATCGATTTTGAAGTTAAAGAATAGGGAAATAGAGCTGCATACTCAGTGTTTTGACAAGTTTCCTTTTAACTCCAAACTCGTTTTCAGACGCTAACAAAACAAAGCCTTAATGCTCAGAACCCACTTGCCTGATCTGAAAAGCAGTTCTACATTCCCCACCGCATCCAGCAAGACTGTTAAAATGTTTAATACTGTATTTGTCCTGCAGACAAAAAAAAAAAGAAAAAGACCAAGTCATATTTACTAAGGAGTGAACATTCTTTTTGCAGTTACTGAACTTGCCAATTTTTGATGGCAAGAACAAAGAATGAAGCAAATCAAAAAAGTATGTTTGGACAAACTTGAGATATCTTGTCTGACCTGTGCAGAGGACATAAGGAATGTTTCTCAAGTATTTTTGCTGACTCCAACTGCTGCCATGTACTTCCCATGTAAAAATATTGTTTTGATTGATGAGTGATGGGAGTCAGTGAGCAGAACTCCGCATTCTCTGAGAGCATGGTGTGTTCCCAGCTCCCCACGCTCTTCCCTGCCTGCACTCCCAGCCCAGCTGAGCCCCTGAGCATCTCTGTGAGCCTGGAACAGCCAGAGGCTTGTGAACAAACCCAGCGTTCTGCCAGGCCAACAGATCAGCCAACACAGGCAATGTGCTCTCTGTACCTGCACATCTGGGAATGACTTCACAGCCTCCTCTCCCAAAAACTCCCTCAGTACTTCTTCCAAGAGATGATGGCAGCTTGCATGTGCCAGCCAGCTGAATTACAACAGCTTATCAAAAAATCCGTCCCACCTTCAAATGTCCCTAAAATTTTGCCAGCATTTCCGATTTTATTCCACGCTCTGCTCAACATCTGTCACAGTCCATGGTGCAAACAGGAGCATTTCAGGGACTTAAGGGCTCCCTGTGTATACAGGAACCTCCATTGTCCCTCCATAAAAGAAAGAAGATGTGTGGGTTACATTACAAATATGTGGGTTACAACACACCTATGTGGGTATCCATTGCAAAAGGAGAAAAAACAAAAAAAAAACCAACTCAACCTTTGATCTTCCTTTCCAAGTAAACCTCAGACAGAAAAGTGAAGCAAATGGATGGCCAGTAAGTGGGAATAGTGACATTTTGATGCCCAAATGTGGCCATTAGGAATACAAGTTTTCTGTTATTGACTTGGTAAAGAGAGCTAAAAACATCAAAACAAGTTGGGTTTGGGTTTTTTTTGGTCTTTTCCAGTTCTGACAGACAGGTTCTCTTCCCTGCTTCTGCTATGAGCACAGCTGTACTTCCACGAGGAAATGTGGCTTCAGCCACAATCTCCTTTCAAAAATGAATGTCCTTTTTACTGGAGATTTGAAAGGAATTTGGTTGGTGCTGTGCTGTTGCCTGCACTCCTAAGGGCTCTCCTCATCACTTGACCAGAGCTGCCCCCCTAAAGGTGGTGGGGGCAGGAATCACTGCAGGCACTGCTTGGATTCACTGTTCCTCTCACAACCAGCCTCCTCCCAGGGCATAGCCACAAAGGGTTCCTCTATTTCCTCTCCAGGAAGAAATCCCAACAAGAATTTAAGACTCAGATCACACAACTTTCCCCCCTCGTGCACAATTCAGTGGGGTTTCAACATAAGGGATCTTGTAAGAGAGGGAGTTACACAAAAGTGGTTGAAGGGGAAGAAAACAAAGCTGAAATAATTCAGAACCTTCTCCTTCTCAGTAAGAAGATTCTGAATGGTTTTCAGAACCATTTCCTTCTCCTAAACATAATTTACTTCTTATTGATATTTATTTTGAGAGCTGGGGAGGAATCTTCCTCCCTGGAATTCTTTATATCAAGTCTGTATCCTCACAGTCAGCTCTTAGAATTGTGCACCTCATTTTGCAGGGCTGTAGTAGTTCATCCTCTGTAAGGATGACAGGGCAATAAACCACTGCAAAGCACTCAAAGCTTTGTGGCTGACATACACAGCATATGGAATACACCTTGAAATTTAATGATACAAACAAACCCAGTTTTAATCTCAGAGGGAAACTGGATTGGTCAGTGTGTTGGACCTGATGGAGACAGACCAGCCAGCTCAGCTAATGCTCTCTGCTTTTTTTTTTTTTTTTTTTGTGATGTAAATTCATGTTGCTCTAAAAATGAGCCTGACCAGAGCAGAGGCTCCTGTGGACCTCTGAGAGTCCCCAGTGTTTCAGCCTTTTGGACAGCCACAGCCCAGAATGAGCAGCTGCCTGTTGATGCAAACCCTCACGCTGGAAAAACAGGTGATCATGAATTCTTGAAGCATATGCAAGCATTAAGCAACTACTCCATGAACTGTCAGCAGCTGTTTCCAGAGCCCTGCCCTGCTTGCCACAGGTATTTATTTAAAGTATGATACCCACCCTGATATGAAACACATGCACAGGCTTATGCACTGCCCAGAGTCCCTTATGGCTCCTGAGCCAGCCCCTGCCAGCAATTTGTTTGGGAATTTCAAACCTACCCACTGTGAAGCTTCCCATCCTATAAAGGGAAGCAAACAAAAAAGAAAGGACCTCAAGAGAAATTACAGGGTCTGATTTGCTTGGCATTTTATAGGCAGATCCTTCAAGAAAAAGTCATGTAGCTGTCCTGGTTTCCAACACTTCTAATATTTTTCTAATATACATTCTGCTCACACAATTAGATGACATTCAGCCTCCACACCAGACTCGCAGCAGGCAGAACTCCCCCAGATTCTCACCACAACTGAACCACTTCAGGTATTTACACTTACAATATGGTTTTATCACCACAGCCTTGAAGGAATGTGGCACTGGAACATTCTCCCTCATTGGTCAGTTAGTGCCCTCTGTGTTTTTGGGATTACTTAGAAAGATTCCACCTCTGCAGACCATTCATTGGCACTGTCTGATATAGTTTAGCTTTTCCCTGTGGCACTGTGCTCTGCTGTTGTCTCAGCCATCACTGCCTCCTCTGATAAAGAAAAGAGAGGGACAGTGTGCAAGGAAGTAGAGGAACCAGTGACGTGACTAGATAAAGGGAAATCACCTGTTCTAAGACCATAATTATCCTGAATTAACTGCATATCAAACTAGGAGTTCAAACAGCAAAGTAGAAGCTCATTAAAAAAGAAAAAAAAAAGTGTTAACTTTATTAAAGCAGTTACTGCTAGGTTTGGAAAATAAAAATAAATAAAACCATAAAAGCAACTCTGAGGCTCCACAAGTGCCAGCTCAGAAGAATTCACATCTGAAACAACTCCATGTCATTAAAAACACTGAATAAGACGGTGATCAAAGGCACTGTCAGTGCAATTATATTGTACGGGAGGATAAGAGGGAGGCCCAGACAAGTAACTGTGAGTAATTGGGTTACTCCGTAGGCTTGTTTTTAAACACTGCACTACACCATCTGAATGCTGCAGGTCTCATATAACTGGGTCACCAAAACTGAGGCAAAAGCCTCCTAACTTAAGGCTAGGAAGTGCAATTTGTATGCCTAACTTCAGGCTACGAGGTGAGAACACTGGGAAGCAAATCCACACAGGTAAGGACAGGAATCTGGCCCAGCAGATGGAACAGCTCAGAGCTCTGCTCCTCAGCCTTCAGGACCTCTCTGTCCTTACAATTTTTTTTTTTCCATGTAATCCACATTTAGAAGCAACATATATTTAAGATAAAGTTAAGAATAGAGTAAGTGGCATGCCCTCCCAAAGTGCCCAGACAACGGGCACCTGCCTGGAAAATTGCACCCCTCTCCAGCCCTGGGCTCCTGCCAAGCATTTCACGTAGTAATTCAAAGTAAATACCTTTCAGTGGGTAATCCTGCCACAGCCATGTCTTGGAGTTCACCGAGGTCAAGGTTCTTAGGCTCAGTTAATGCAAGCGGTGATAGCTTTCCTTTGGCATCCTGGAGGGAGCTTTCGTGTTCTGAATTCATCTTGCTTGGCTGATTTTCAGCAGCAGCGAGACCTGCACATGCAGAATGCTCACCCTGCTCCATCACAGGGAGGGCTGGAGAGGGATTTTTGTACAGGTCTGCCTCCTGCTCTTCAGTGCTCGTGTTTATAGCTAAGTCTCCCTCAGCAGTGACTAACATCCTTGCAGTACCAGTTTCAGGGATGTCTCCACTTTTTTCATTACCTGTCCTTGCTGTGCTTAGCACTGTGTCACTGCTCTCTTTCACGTCTCCCTCAGCCACACTGCCAGATTCTAGTTTACAGTCACTTTGCAGGCAATCATCCTGGCTTACTTCAGTTTTTAAGTAATCTATTAACCCGTGCATGGTCGCTTTCTTTTCTTGCCGTGCATCTTGAGGATTTCCCGCTGTTTCCAAGCATTTCCTATTTACTGCTTCCTCCTGTATCATCGGCATGCCACTCTGAGACCTGATGTCATGCACAAAATTGCTGTGAATGTTTGCCTCCTGGTTTTCCTCAGGTGACACACTGAAACTGTCTGGCAATTTTTCACTACTGTAAGATCCTCCTGGGACAAACGTTGAAGCTGCCATGCCAGAGATGCTCTTGGCAATGTCTGCATCACCGTACTCACTTTTCTCCTGTTCATGTGGCTTAGGATCCTGGTGCTGTGCAGCAGGAAGACTTACATCCTCTTCAGAGGGGACTGGTTCTGCATTGCACCCTGTAATTAAGTTATTTCCCTCTGTGGCAGCAGCATCTCCTACGTCCCTCCCCTGGCCATCGCCTGCAGAGATAACAGCTCTGCTGGGTGGCCGCTGGCTGCCGGAATGAGCAGGGAAGTTCTCAGCTGCTGCCCCATCAAATGAAGCTGGTCCTTGCTTCTTTATCTCTAAGCCTATTAGCGATTCAGGATCAACGCCACCAGCACACACGCCTTCCTCTCTTTCCATCTCCCCGCTCTCAGAGGGTTTGCCTGGCTTTTGCAGATTTTCCAGGGCTTGTTCAGCAGATGGAGCGCCATCCAAGCTAGGGACCTCTTCTAAATAGCCAGCAGGCTGCCTGCTTGCCTCAGTGTCCTGGAGACTTGCTGGTGGCAGCTCTGCCAGTGTGTTTTCTTGTTGCAGAGATTTGCCCTCGGCAGCTTCGCAGGAAGTCTCAGTAGCTAAAGACAACTCTTGCCCCTCTGCTTCTGAGGTGCCCTCGGGAGCTCCTTTGCCCGCCTTGTTTGGTTCTGAAAAGTTCTCAGCACCACAGAGTTCTGCTGTGTCCTTGGCCACTGGACTCTGCTTGAAGCCTGCATGGTTTTCAGTCAAAAGTTGGGGTAATTCAGCACTCAGTGTGCTGTGGACAGTTTTTTTAAAAATCTGGCTGATGTGCTCCCTGAAGTCTGGGATGCTGGAGCCAATGTCCAGAGAGCTGCAAGTCAGAACCTCATGCTCCCTTCCAGAGTTCTCTGCAGACTGCTCAGAGACACTGATGTTTGCCCTGTTTATGTTGTTATTCTGTTTTGAAAGCTCTTCCATTTCTTCTGAATTCCCAGGTTTCTCTAAGATCTTACCGTGCTTGTCATCTACGCAGATATTGGTTGCAATTTCCTCATTACAGCTTTCTCGTGATGATGAAAGGCTCAGCAGCTTCCCTTCTGCAGTAGGGAGTGCTAACAGAGACTCTGCTGAACTGTCACTTTGCTGTTCTTTGAAGTTCAGCTCACTTTTTGTTTTTTTGGATTTAATTGCAGAGACCTCTTTCTTCAGCTTCTCAGAATTGAAGTGTGATAAGTTTCCAGTTCTCTGCCCTACATTCAGAGTCTCTGACAGGGCAAAAACTCTGTCTCCATCACCCTGAAGACTTTGGTCTGGACAGTCTTTTTCACTCACACACATATTCCCTGCAGAGCTGTTTTCTGAATTGACTGTTTTGCCTGTGCTTACTGTGGGTGAGGGACCTAAGGGTGCTGATACTTGAGGACCTGGGGGACCCTGTAAGTTAGAGTTACCTTCTGAGGTGTTTTGGGATGCTACAACTTCCAGCTCATTGTTTAGTGATTCCCCTCCAGTACCCTTGTCCGTGTTGTTTCCAGGTTGCTGGCTGGGATGGCTGAGTGCAGAAATTGTGAAATCTGCTTGACAATAACCAGGCTGCTCTGTAGCATTTTGAACGCAGCTGGATTTATGTGAGTTATCAGTAGGAATTTCTTCCCTGTGTGCCTGTAATGGTGAAGGAGATCCTTGTGCCCCTGGACTTGTATCAGGCTTTATATTGCTTGTTTCTGGGAGGGAAGCACTGTCCTCACAACTCGTCTCCATGTTTCCATCTTTCTGCATGATTCCCCCGTCAGCAGTCAGAATATTTTCTGAGTTTTTTGCCATTAATGGCATTTTCCTTTGCATTTCTGGATGAGATATTTGGGGATCATTTTTCTCAGAATTATCAGAAGTATGTGCTATTTCTGTATCACTTGGCAAAGCCTGTGATATGTTAGTGGCACTTCCTGAATCCTGTGTCCCGGGAAGAGCGTTCATAGCAGCAGCACAGCTTTCACCAGTATTATCCCCTCTCATGCACACGCTGCCTGGCTGCTCATTCTTTTCAAGTTCTTTACACAACGTGTCTCTCTGACATGCTGCTTCATGCTGCCTCCCTGAGATCAAAGAATTATCACCCTGCTCAGGCTTGCTTGAGTTTTGCTTACTGCAGCACTTTCCTTCTGCCTTGAGCTGGGTTTTGTTTTGCTCGTTGCCATCTCGCAAGTTAAGCGCGGTCACCCCAGAAGTGCTTTGCTCCTGTTTGCTCACATCCTCAGCACTGCTGCCATCCTTGTCCTGTTCTTTTGGCCTCTCAGAGCCACACTGGGCCGGTGCTGGACCTGGCACAGAAGACTGTTTGTCAGGGTTGTGTGAAATGCCCAGAGGTATTTGTGGTATGTCGCTGTGATTGTCTCGGTCTGGTGGCTGCTCAGGTTGTGGTGCCCTTCCTTTGTGCTGCTCATCTGCTCTCCTGACAGCTGTCAGGCTGCTCTGGTGCTGCTCAAGTTCTGTGTTTGAGCTCCAGCCACTGTCACCAGCAGCAGACAGCGACTGCTCTGCTTGGGGAGGAGCTGTTGGAACACCTTCACTGTCCTGTCCCTCTCGGACACTGCACTCCAGGACCTCTGAAGAGCTGCACGAGTTCCTCTCAGAGGGGCAGCTGTTTGCAGTGACGTGGCTGTCACCCCTTTCCTCCATGTGACCTTGGTGATCAGTAAGTCCTGAACTGCTGACTGCAGTTTTGGGGGGGTCTGAGCGAGCCATCTCTGTATTTCTGTGACTTTCTGCAGCCACTTGCTCTGGCTGAGCTTGCACATCTGATTTACATTTAATTTTCTGAGCCAAATCTTCCTCCTCCATGGAACTTTTCACTGCAGTTTGGCGCTTCTCTTCTTGAACACCCTCATTTTGATTTCCATCCCCAGCAGCTGCAGGTTCCTCCTCTGGATCTCTGTGAGGTGCTTTGGTGATGTGACTGTTCTGTTCTTTGGTTTCCAGAGCCTGTGAGGCCTCCTTCCTTTGTCCCATAGTCTCTGCCAACTCATTTAAAGCCTGGAGATCGAGTTTTAATTCAGGTATTTTTTCACTTTCTCCTGACTTGCTGGAGCTCTCAGGCTTTTCCTGACTCTCAGCTTTGTGTTCAGATTCCAATACAGCTTCTCCAGCAAAAGACTTTTCCCAGGACTCATCCTGCTTACTCTGCTTAATATGATTGTTCCCAGGGTGGAGGAGCAGTGAACTGTGTGCACCATCTAAACAAACCTTTTCAGTCCTGCTGGAGCCTGACTGGTCCCAAGTTTTGCCTTCTGCCTCAGTGTTCAAGCAATCAAAACTCTGTGGGCATTCCTCCCTTGCCAGCTGCGGGGAAGCCACGAGCTTGTTCTCCAGGCCATCAGGGGCAGCTGCTTTCTCTTTGCTCATTTGTTGTTCAGGTTCACAATCAGGAGACTGGGGATTGCCTTTGGGTGATTTAACATTACTGTCTAAATTCAGAGGTTTTCCCTCACCTTCTTCCCCCAGGTTACCTGCTGAAGTGTTTTCACAAAGACTGAGTTTTTCAGAATTGTGTTCCAAGTGGGTATTTTCCATGTTGTGGTGGTGGCTACTAACAGAGCTCAAAACTTGTCTTCCTGCCTCACTCGAGCCCTCAGGTAATTCACTGGTTTCTGACACTTGTGCATCTTCTGTTTTGATTCCATTTTTTCTTCCTGTTACATCCACCCCCATTTCTTTTTGATACAGCTCTGTGGATCTGCTCAAGGAAGTACTTAATGCATATTCTTCCAGTAATAATCTTTTATCTACCACTGAATTTTCCTTGGTGGGAGTGATAATGCTTTCTGTTTCAGAAAGTGTGGTGCTTTCTCTAGACACATCATCAGCTTTTATGATCTCATTGCTATTGGCTTCTTTTGGGGTTTCAGTTGTGACAGCTGATTTTTCTTCTTCCTCTCTCTCAAATGATAAAGGCACACTGAAATGCTCGGCACTAACAAGCTCATCCTCCTTTTGAAGCTGTCTTTGAAAAAGGGGTTTGGTTTTTTCAGAGGCTGTTTTCACTGCTTCACTCCTCGCTGGATCTTGAAAGCCATTTCCAGGCACATTTTCCCTCGAAGGCTCTTCAGGCTTTGGTACCAGGAAGAGATCTGGAGGGCTAGAAGGCAGCTCTGACATTAAAGTACAGGGTTCTGATTGCTTCCTTTTGCTTCCAGATAGAGCTGGATTTGCCTCATTCCCTTTAGCTGTTGTTTCAGCCCCCATCTGTAGATTACAGATCTCAGTGAAGCCCTGAGCGTTCACAATTGCTCCAAATTTTTCACTGTCTGAGCCTCCCGTTGCTGGATAATTTGGGATTAGGGTTTCCTTTTTCATTAGCAGACCCTCTCCACCATCTGTGTTCTGTCTACCTTGCTGCATTACTGCCTGCAGCTGACCTACTTCCAAAACTCCTCGCTCCTGCTCGGCCTCCTGAGCAGTAAAATAATCTCCTGCTGCTTCGCCCTGGGGAATCGAGCTGACATGTGGCTCCCTCATGCCACCCAGCTGCTCATGGTGCCGGGGCGATCCCAATTCACCCAAACTCACTCGTGTGGCTCCTTGCACTTCTGTGAGTGCCGCCGCAGGGCTGGGCTCCAGGCGAGGCATTCTGGGCTGGCTGCTTTTGGCGGAGGAGGCAGCACCATTGTCCACGGGTTCGGCATGTGCTAATCCCTCTTCTTTGTCATGCCCTGGACCTGGCGATGGCTGCGCTGTGTCGCAGTGTGGGGTGTGTGACTTGTCACGGCTGCCTGTGACAGGTTCTTTGGCACAGCCTGAGACGGGCAGGCTTCTCTCCCGTGCTTCAGCAGAGCGCTTCAAGAAACCAGAGTCTGTCTGTCCTCCTTGCCCTTGCAAGGCAGTGTTCTGTCCCGTCCCCTCTGGAGACACCGAGCTGGAGTTTGGGCTGGAATTTGGGCTGGATAGCTCTTCAGCACTGTGGCTACTGATGCCTTCGTTACCGATGCTGCCAACAATGGAAACGTTTATTTGTTTCATGTCAATAAAGAAGCAAAGAATAAGAAGCAAAGAACAGAGAACCGTTTTGTGCCACTGATGTTTCAAAGCCATGCAGTGCATGCATTGAGAAGCTGATCATCTGCTTTCAGGAGTTAAACCATCGGACACAGTGATTTAAATGCTTATTACTCTGTGAAGTGTGTTCCTGGTATTACCTGAGAGCCACCGTGCTCATGGCATGCTCTTTAACCACTCCAAAATCTTAGATAAGTGTGGAGAGAGGGGACAGCATCTGACTGACTAAAGGAGCAACAGGGGGAAAACGGGGAAAAAAATACTACTGGGAAAACCCACAGCACCTCAAAGAAAGGCTTTTTGTTTCTGCTTCTAAGAGACTACTTTGCCAAAGCTACACTGTAAGTGCTGTTATCTGGCTGTACTCGAGTGTGTAGCAGAAGATTAAGAAGGGCCCATCTGCTGAATGTTTTCTCCAACTAATCAGCACAGTTGATTCTCACCAAAAGGTCAAAGGGCTCACCCTGCCGAATGTGGGATGCTGCTGTGCCACGATCCACGCCCGATGAGCTCATTTAATTGCAGTGTTTGATTTCAGTGCATCTAAGCTATAACCCTCCCTGTGATCTCCCTCTCCATCCATTAAAGATAAGATAGGAAGAATGGAATCAGAGATGACTAACTGCGAGAAGCAAGAGTTATTTTAAGTATTTTTCACTGTGTGGAGCTCAGTTTTCCACGCTGAGGTTTGCAGGTGATGAAATAGGCTAGCCTTGTTCTCTCACCCACCTTCCATGCCTGGGCATGGGAACAGGGGGAGAAACATCTATTTCAAACTGGGTGTAGAGTTGTACAGAGGACCAAGGGGCAGTGTTTACTTGACATGACATAATGAATCCCAAGCAAAACAGGACACAGAAAACACGCTGCCAGGTGCTGGGTGGTCAGTGCAGAGCTGCACAAGGAGAGGTGGCTCAGAGCTCTGCCACAGCTTAGCAGTGACAGGATACATTTCAGAAATTCCAAGTCACTTTTAGATTGGAGCTAGAAAAGATGCTTAAAACACCTCCCGTACAGCCAAGCATAGATTGGATTTTAAGTAATCTCCAGAAATCTGAGAAGCCTCTCTCTGCTTCTCTGCCCAAGAGAAGCAGACACATAAAGTACACACAAAATACTTGATGGAGAAGCGAGTCAGCGACCAGCTCTGGGGTCCCTGCAGATTAGGTTTATGTTTATGCAAACACAGCATCTTGGGCTGTGCTACCAGGCACAAAATGCACTTCCAGGTGGGGCCAAGCCCCCTCCTTGTTCTGACAACTGCCCAAAAAACAATTTCTTTAGGGGCAGCTGCACCTAAAGCTGAATATGAGTCTGTCTTAGGTCCTAAGAACCTTCTTCAGAGTCATTGCAGTGGAAAATGAACTAGTCTTTAAAGAGCCACTGAAATTCACCTATATTAAGGCTAAGCCTCAAATCTAAGGTAAATATAACTTAGAATTCATATATAGTTTGAACAAGTTTCAGCAATGCTTGGCATGGGGGAACATTTAATTCATAACACCAATACATTTTATTTAAGCTTTCAGAAAATGCTTTTGCCCAGAGGATTTTTTCTTTCCCTAGCACACTGAAAACACTTATCCATATGAAACTTACTGACACTGGGAATACCAGAGGTGCCAATACAGTATTTGGTGTCTGCTGGATCACTGACAACATGGAGCATGACAGGACATGAGCAAACAGCAGGGAGACGCCAGGAGGCTCTCCCTAAGCAAGGAATACACTTCATTATTGACGTTAATTTTGCACTCAGGGAAGCTTAATTAGAAGAGGAGGGACATAAACCAAAACGCGGAACTGGGGAGGGGGATGGAGAAGTGGGAGTCAATTGTTATTCCTGCTTTTTGCTGTGCTGCAGGTCTATCTTCTTACTGAATAAATTGCTCATTAGCAGTTTTGTGCCCAGGGTTCTTCACCCTGGAAGCGAGCTCCTGTCAGAGATATGTTGATCAGGAGGAGAACAAAACAGGGTGGAGGGTGAGGGGGGAAAGCCCCTCTAACCACCGTGAAATTGAGCACTGGAAGTAGAAAACACCATCTACAGTTATAATTGCTCCTTATCATTTATATTTAATCTCTGATTGCTTACTTATCATTAATCCCATCTGTCAACAGAGCTGGTAAATGCACAGTAATAAATCTGGGATGGAAACTAATGGTAATGTTCACTATATAGAGCATTCATCATCACATATTTGCATTTTTCAGATTTCATCTGGCTGAATTTTCTCTAAGACTTCTACACACGACTTCTTTGTTACATTAGACTACTGTTTGCAGCTATTAAATAAGAAACAGTTCCAGACATGTCTGAAGTGGTTAAATATTCTTGACCACAATATCCAAACCCATGAACTATCTACTGCCATGCTGGTGGCAACTTTGCCAAGAGCCATAGTAATAAAGTTGTGACTTAGCAGGTTCAAGGGAGATGACAATCCCATGAACTCAGTTCGGCATTATGAATCGATCAAAACAATTTTTCTGGTATTCAGTAATACTGAAAAGTTGTTGATTTTACTCAGGAGCAGATGAAGGAATTGGGACAAGTTTGTTATTAATGTATGCTGAACAGAATTAAAATGGCAGTGCTGGCAGAGGCTGTGACAGCGAGTTAAACTATCCCTGTTAGAGAGGAGTAGCACAGATTCATTATCTGTGCTGCTGCAGCTCGCTCCATGTTTTATTCAGAACATAACCGAGCTGAAAGGTTTGGGTTTTCACTCCGTAGGACAAACCCAGGCTGACCTGTCTGGATGTCTCTATTCATGTTTCTCCCTCTGATGGAGCTAACAAGGAAAACCGTTCAGGGAACATACCCTACATCTTCCTTTTCATCATTTGCAATCTTGCTTTTCTGTCTGCAAGACATGCTGGGGTTAGACAAACATCTGTTGGGAATGCCTTAAGCACAGTTGATCCTGCTTTAGGGCAGAAGGATGGACTGGATGACCTCTTAAGGTCACACCTAGTCCCATTATCTTCCACTCTTTTTAAAGGGAATAACACTACTGGGAAATTACACCACATGCTGAGGATAATTCCCCTGAGTAAAACCCAATCTACATTAAATCAATAATTACTTTCAGGGAACACGTATTTTTAGACAACCCGTTTAATACAATCAACATAAAGCTATGGCCCTAAAAGGTGATATTTTTAAACGCCGGAAAATAAAGTATGTTCTCTTTTGTGGGTAATCTGATCTATCTCAATATTGTTAAGGGGAAAATTCATTCCTATTTGAAACAAAACATGCAAATGACAAAGCATGGATGGAAGAACGTTTGAGTCCCTCATAGTTCATGTAGAGTTTAGGGCAGAAAAAGTAATTTTGCTGTGAATAATTGCTGCATGTGACTGATGATATTAAACAAAAGAAAATGTAGTCATGCAAAGAGCTCGGTGAATCTGTAGCCTGAAATATGTGTGCCACACTGCACTCAAGAGCTACCAAAGGGAACTTTTCCCTCATCTTAGAAGTTAAGCACACAGTTAAGAATTTGCAATTTCAAGGCCCTAACGTACTAAGCAAATGAATATTTTACTTCCAGTTGCAACACCAAATAACAATGAGTTAAATCTTCCCATGTCTAAAAATGCCTGCTTTGCATAAACAATTATTGATAATTCGCTTGTTTGGAAGCACATTGCCAATTTAGCAATTAATTTTTAATAACTGCAGTTAACCTCTTCCACCAACAGAAGATATTGTGGCAAGTCTGAATTTTTCTGGAAAAGTTTAGGAGTCCTGCCCAGATACTAAGCTGTTTATGAGGAGAGCACTGCCTGCTCTGTGTTTAGGGTGTGAAGCTATAAAGGATGTTAAGAAATTGATGACTTTTGGTGCACATCCCATAAATACTTCCAGATTAAGAGCCATACCCAGTCTATCAGCCATTAACACTTGAAGTCACAACTCCCATTGGTCTGTTCTGTCATCCACAGCAAAGAGAAAGGGCCAGGAGATAAAACCAGCAGCAGCCAGACAAAATCTCTGGCATTTAGCATTTACTATCTGAGTGGGAGTGTGTGTGGAGGAGGGCTCCCAGATGCCCAAAAAGGATAAGTGTACTGGATAAATGACAAGAAATGAAGATACCACAACAGAAAATTGTAGATAATTTAAAATTTCCATTTCTAATTCCTTTTCTCCCCCTCTAAAACATGCAGTAGTTGTTGAAAGGACAGGCAGCCCTCCCGACCCAGTCAGACTTGTGAGGAAAAAACATCAAGTGCCAAAGCCTCTGGATCCCAGAGGTCACATACGGTTGCCATCCACTCATGTAACTCGGCCTGAGTGATTATATTCCCAGGAGCAGGAGCCTGAAATCTGAGGATGAATTTAGAAAGCACTGAGGGGAGCAAATGCACAGCCAGCTCTGCAACCACAGCACACATATAGCTGCCTCTCAAATGTTCCTGTTCTCTTTCCACTGACACATGAGAGATCAGTGCCTACATTTTGAGTTTATGCATTTGGACACAGTGTGCTGGAGGAGCTGAGTTAAGAATCCTGCATTTTAATCTGTCCCTAAGAGGTATTGAAAGTTAGTGAGGAACATGGAATTAATTTCCATATTGCCTTTCAAAAAACAAAACAAAACAAAGCAAGTGACAGTTTTAGAGACAGAACTAT
Source organism: Phainopepla nitens (assembly GCA_013400175.1). NCBI lineage: Eukaryota > Metazoa > Chordata > Aves > Passeriformes > Bombycillidae > Phainopepla > Phainopepla nitens. Next base: position 254,249 of record VXBQ01003389.1, read on the forward strand.
TCACTTTTGAAACTTCTCAGTGTAAACAAACACATGAGAAATCCATCATCGCTAAAGGGCTGCTAACAGCAGCCAGACTCCCCCACCCTCTCTGTGCATCTAAGCTTTCAGGAAAAAGTAGGAAGCAGGAATAATGATCTATAGGGTCCTCTGGGGAGCCATCCTCCCCTTCTCCCCCACCCCCGGTCACTTTTCACCTCCTTGTTCCATACACAGAATAAAACGCAGGCTCTGCAGTATTTTAAGTATGACCAAACTAAATTATTCTAACATGAAAGAGGTAAGCTGTACTACTGCTGCAGCAAGCAAGCACGGCCAGATCTCCTGTCCCAGTTCCAGTTCCAGGAGTGGCTCCTGGTCTCCATCTGAGATATTTGGAGTGCCAGCAGGAAGCAGGGCACTGCCAGACTGTCCCACAGGATGTGTGGCAGCTCTGTCACCCCACAGGGGCTCTGTGGGTCCTACAGGATGTGTGGCAGCTCTGTCACCCCACAGGGGCTCTGTGGGTCCCACAGGATGTGTCTGCACTCCGGGTGGGAGAGCAGCCAGGGTCATCCACAAAGAGTGCTTTATCCCCCGAGCTGTTTCTGGGTGGGTCATCTTTGAAATGGATGCATCTGCTTCTTCCTAAACCTGCTGGAAGAAGTGCTTCTGGGGTAGAGCTGTCCAGCTGAGGATTCCCCAGGCTGTGCACCAGGAGAAGAGCGTGGTTACAGCTCACATGGACACCACTGCAAAGCCCGAGGCTTCCTAACTCTCCTGGCTCTTCAGCATTTTTATTCCACGTAGAAAGTTCACAGATTAATTACTGATGATCTTATTCATGATCTTATTCTCAGCACACGGGACCAGCGAGTAGCAGGTAAGAAAAAACTGGGCAGAAACAGCCAACTATGAAGTTAGAGCCACAGACTTTCTGAGTTCCAGAAGACAAGAATTTAAAAGAGACTTGTGAGAATTTGTGGAGGATGGAAGGAAGCCACCCAGAGGAAAAGCAAACGTGGTAATTTTCCACCCAGAGATGCTCCATCCGAGGGTGGCAGGTCACACGCTCTTGAGACTCTCAGAGTTCACTTCAGGGTGGAAAAGATGCGTTCAAAGCAGCACAGGGGAGCGAGTTAAAAATAAACAGCTGGAATGTGGAACTTCAAAGATTTTCCGTTTATTGTCTTTGTTTCTATTTTGGCAGGATGTAACTTAAAAGACACCCAAAACAGGCATGTGCCAGCAGTTCCAGGAGTAAGACTGAATAACAAGTAGTTGCCTGAGCTCCCGCCCCTCTAATAAGTTTCCTGAAACAAGAATCCTATGAATCCTTTCAAGCTGACTCATCCATGTAACATTCATCTCCCACGAGTCAGAATTTTGCATGCTGCCGTGCAAAGCTGCTTTAGCCAGCTTGAATATAAATCTAAGTGTTCCAGGCACTCACATTTTGAAAAGGAGCCCCTACAGATGCCATTTTTGAATAATACATTTTTAAAAATGTAAGTTAGTTACAGAATAGGATAAAGCTACGATGCTAATGTTAAAAAAAAAAAAAAAAAAAAAAAAAAAAAAAAAAAAAAAAGAAAAAAGCAAGACTGCCCTTGCTGCAGGCAAGCCACAAATATTCCAAGCCCAAGGTAAGAGTCTCCACTGTGCCAGGTGGGTGCTGGTACAAATGCTCTGTTATTGTGAAGTTCCACGAAGAACTCCAGTTTGCAGGAATCTTAGCCATGCTAGTCTACTGCAAATAGCAGCACTTAGCTGATATTATTAGCTCCTCATTTCATCCCTTTTGCCCCCTTTCCATAACCTGCCTGCTGATTAGAATAGCAGAAAATTACTGTTTTGCTGTCACAAATCAGAATGCATCATTTTTTTAGGCAGTTATAAACGTAGTTTATAAAAAAATTATGTTTTCTTCAGTAGGGCAGGGTGGTTACACACAAACAATGCAGTGATTATGCACAATACCATCAAGAGAAACCACAGCTAGAGGATACTTGGGTGGTATTTGTTAACTGAAATAACAAACAAACAAAATGCACATTAAAAATATCACCCTCTCCAGTTTTACATCATTACTCCAAAATTTGATTTTTTTTTTCTAGCTACTGGGAATGACATTTATGGCTTCCCTTATGAGAGGCACTCAAAGACAGGAGAAATTCATCCAAGAAAAAGGTGTTTGATGTATTGACCTGGTGCTCAGCAGTAGAGTGATGCTGGATTACACAAGGCATGCATTTCTAGGAAAAAAGTGCAACCTTTCATCACTTTAAACTTCATCCCTAAATACCTTTATCACTGTAAATTGACTTAGGAGTCTGAGTCTTGCTCAGACTCTATTATTTTCAGTAGATAATTAAGATGTGCTAGTGGCAGTCAGGAGAAATAGAATGAATAGCAAATATTCTCCTGTGTAAGAGCTCCACAGCACAGCCAAACTGTCCCTTCCAGAAAACAAGCTGCTCTTTCTTTGTAAATCCTTTTCAATTATGTCATGGATCTGAATTTCCCTGAAATGTCCCCAGTGTGGTCAATGATGATCTTATTTAACACCTAAATTCGGACTTCAAATACCTAAATTAGGACTTCAATTAGGACTTCCTATTAGGACTTTAATACCTAAATTAGGACCACAAACTGTTGCATAATATCAATAATTTTAAAATAGACTGGGCTAGAATAGAATAGAATAGAATAGAATAGAATAGAATAGAATAGAATAGAATAGAATAGAATAGAATAGAATAGAATAGAATAGAATAGAACAGGGTTGTTGAAGGGGACCCACTATGATCCAACTGCCTGAGCACTTCAGGGCTGACCAAAAGTTAAAACAATGAGTCTTCAATGTTGCTCTGTCTCAGAGGAGAGTTTATTAGTGCAAGCAAAAAGCACAGAAAGGTTGGGTCAAGTGTTACTACAACAGTTGGAGCCTGGTTTACAGTTATGCAGTAAGGCAAGAAAGTCAGTTTGGTGATCAGTGAGTAGTCTGGTGGTGTGAGGTTATTTTGAAGACTGCATCATCATCATCATCATCATCATCATCCATCAGGATGACAGATCTTGCCCCCAGCTATCAACAGCATCAGGGCTTGAATGCTTTTCACAGGGAGAAGCTTGGTGTCTTACCTTGTAGCTCCTGGAATCGAGGGGGATGAGCTCTCAGCCAGTGGCAGTGGCACAGCAGCAGCAGCAGTGAGAGGATCTGGGATGTCCTGACCTCCAGACTTTTCTGGGCTCTTTTTCTGAGGGCTCCTTTTTAAATTGTGGCCATCACCAGGAGGTTGGCCTAATTCTGAACCTTGTGGAGTGTTCTAGAACAAAAAAAAGAGAATAATTTCAATAGCTGCTGCTATTTTGGAGAATACATAAGCTTAAGGAGTTTTGTTCTGCCCACTGACAGACAACTTCTGCGGTGGATTTCACTACTTTGATGGAACTTGCAGGTTCTAAAGCCAAGCCATTATTTTTTTTTTTTAACAGCAGATAAACAGAAGGAAGTGGTTGGGTCAAAAATAAGTACTAGGAAAAGAAGAGGGAGAGAAGAATGCAACGATTGTTCTAAAGCAGCCAGGGCCTTTCCTGACCCAAGGAGGGTATCATCTTCTCTTCTTCCAAGCCTGGCAAAGGCTTCTTTGCTAAGCAGGTTTAGAATGAGAAAGGATGGAAACAGGCTGTAAACTTGGACACTCAGAATATTAGCAGCATATTTGGAGTTAAAGCCAATGTCATTCAAGACCCAGCACTTGAATCCAAGTTCAGATTCTTTCCCTCCCCCTTCAACAAAGCTCAGAATGCCTCTGAATTGAAACAGAGGGCTTGATTCTTCACCAGGCTGCCCTTCTCTGATAACAGCTACAGGAAATGCTGTAGTTTCTGTGGTGACAGCTAGAAATGCCATTACACAGCTGTGGCTATGCTGCATCACCTCTTCTCAAAGGGAAATAATTACCCAAATTACCCAGGATCTTCATCCATGGAGATATGCCTTTCCATGAGTGGATTTTTTTAAAAAATTTTTTTTATTGCAAATTATTGGTTTTGCTGCAGGGAGGAAGAGAGTCCTGTGCAAGCACCAGGGTCACATCAGACAGTGAGTGGCGCCTTCCTAGTGATTATTTTTTTTTTTTTTTTGGAGGAAGTATCTTTAGAACATGAAGAAGAACTGGAAAAGGCTGTCCTGAACAGTAGCTGAGGATGTTCTTTGAGCATAGCAAAAGAACTGGAGTAATGGAGAGAAACAATCAAGTGAAAAGCAAAAGAGTCTGAATGAAGGCCTTTTTCAAATCCTCTGCACATCAAGCAATAGTTGAAAAGAAGGAAAGCTGCTTCACCAAATCACCCTTAACATAAAGTCACTGTTGTTTTAATTCTTAATTGCAGTTGTGAAAAGCCTAAGGCACACTTAACCTAAAGACACATAAGTGTATTTACTGATGGCAGAACCACTTCAGGGTGACACCCGAGATTAAAAGCTCAGTGCGCAATTCCAACTCATCTTCTGGGGGTTTTTTTTTGCACTCATTTTAACGTTTATTTTGTTCTAGCAGTAGCCAATAAATTGCAGAGAGCTGTTCAGAGAATTACACTGCTCTGTGTGAACGTGGTGTGCTCCCACACAGCCAAAAGCTCCCGGAGCCCAGAGCCAGGAATGAGACACCCAGTGGACAAGCAAAGCCCGTGGAATGAGCAGCTGAAAAGGTCAGGGCATACTGAACATACAAGAAGACTTCCTTTTTACTTAAGACAAATTTGATTAACTCTCATATCCTCTGCCTTTCCCTGGAGGAGCCCCTTCACTGCAGCTTTGTTTGCAGGAGTTGCCTTTATCTCAGCACTTTCCTCTGGGAGAGACCAAGGGCTCTTGGTTTCATGATTATGAGGCACTTACCCAGCATGTGCTGACATCTGGCATTTAGAATATTTATCTAAGTATATATGTTGGCTGAAAACCCAGAGTATATGGCAAAAAAATACTAGAACATCAAGAATTATACAAGGAAATTTGTTTCTTTCAGCCAGGAGGGAAAAAACCAGAGCTGAGTGAGCTTACAGGGCTCTGTTTTGATTTTGGTGCAGTTTTGGGCAGCCTTGCTTTTGTTTGCATGAGAAATCTGCATGGAGAGGTTTTTTTCTCAGTATGCAGAGAGAAAGAGCTATGAAAAAAAAAGTGTTATTAAGTGAATTACCAGGAAAAATTCTCCCCAATCAGTGAGTGGGTAAATTCCCACCAAGCCAGGTGAGGCAGCCGCAGTGCCATGCTCTACTTCGTCCCTGTATCTGTCTTATCTTGAGAGGTACAGGTGGTCAGAGCAGAGCTGGGCCACAAATGCTTCACAGTAGCAGCCAAATTAAAAAATCATTTTCAGGCAGGACAGAAATGACCTCCTTTCCTTTCTCAGCAGGGCATGCAGGGTCAGGAGAACCACACAGAGGACCCCAAGAAATTAGTCCAATTTATAAAATTGTCCAGATGCCTCCAGCAGTTGGCAAGAGCAGTGAGAACTAATTATTCATTTTTTTCTCCTTTCTACTACTACCACCTGAAATTTTCTTCAGCTGCTTTGGGTGCCAGGGAGGAGGAACATCTCACATCTCTCCTGAGATGAAAAGCTGCATGTTTTGTCTCCTTCTCCTGAAGCCTCTGTCAGGTTCCAAAGCAGAAAATGCACAGCAATTAAATCATGAGCTAATTTACACAGTGCAGTCTCAGTAGCCACACATTGCTTCTCATTAGCCTCTCCTTCACAAGATCAGCCCAAAGGCTCCTTTAGGTTACAAAGCTCTGCTCTGCTGACCTGCAGCCACAGCAGGATGGGGATGCACACAAATCTCTAAAGGAAAACTCCCTGAGGACCAGGATCCTCTGGATTATCATCCAGAGTCACAAATGCCATGAGCCAGGTGATCACAGGAGCTCATCAGCCACATGGGCTCTCGTGGCACAGAAGGAAACTCCTCCCCAGCCTCACTTCACAAGCCCAGCAGCTCGCTGCTGCCCAGGATTAAAGGGCTCCCACAAATATGAGAAGACCTACAACCTGCACTACAGTTATTTGAGGAAACTTTGAAACCTTAACATGGAGCCAGGATAATTTGTCGTTGACTCCCTGAGCCACAGAACACTCTGGGGCAGAATAATTTGGTAGAAGTTTGCTGTATTCATCTCCAGAATTCACAAGTGAACTGCAGAATATGGACATTTATAGGCATGCTATACCTGAACACCCCATCTCATCAAAATGAGGATGTTTCCATATTAGACACAGAGAAGGGCCCATGTCCCAGTGATTTTATCAGCTGTTACACCAAAATTTGGACTTAATATCCAAACAAAAACACTGGGAGGGGCAGATTCAGCAGAAGAGGGAAAGATCACAACAAACCAGGTCAGTTTTGTGCACACGTTTGAAGACTAAATTTAACATTTTCCATAGATTGTTTGCGGTCAGGGGGCTAGTGAGTTTTTTTGTTTGGTTTATTGGTTTTGACTTTTTTGTTTGTTTTTTAATACTTTTGTGATTTCAGGGAACTATTGTTTAAGAAGTTATAGTTCTTCTCCAAACAATCCTGTAAGTGACTAACTTGGGCCACAGAAAAATCTGACTCTTGTTCTTGCAGTTCATTACCAAATTTAACATGTATTCAAACAATCTTAGCAGCACAGGCCCTGTTGAACAGGGAAGAGTTTGAACTGTGGACATTCTTTATTTCTTTCTTTCCAGGCTGTCGGATGTTTGAGTGATCAAAAAGTTGCCCTAATACCTAGTAAGGCAAAAGCACACATGTATGTTCAAAAGAAGCTCAAAAGAGTACTTTAGCAATAATCTAAAATAAATCATAATGTAGATATTTACATGTAAAATGAACTACTAACATGCTGAGATATGGAAAATCTTTATATATTGGTTTTCTACATTTAATGTATTCATATAATCATCACAAAAGAGCATGCTTTGTGAATCTAAGCCAGACAGCAGAAAAACATAATTCAATTTCTCCATTAAATTTTTTAAATTTAGGCTAGTTATGCAAATCAGGTGCTGAACTGCTTTGCAAAGCATGCTTTTTAAATTTTTAATTACCATGTGTGAAAACAATTACAAAGACTATGTTTTGTTCACAAGTACCATCAGAAAGCTGCAGTTAAATAAATTACTTTTGAGTTTCAATACGTAGAGCCTCTGAAGTGATTGACAGAAGCTTGCAGCTAAATTTGTTAGATATTTCTTTCAAGTGTAGCATACTCCTATTTGAAAAGGATTCTCATTATAAAGAGTTAGGTAACTGGAAGACTTAAATAATTATAATAAAATCCAGAACACGGAGGTTCTCGGCATTTTTAAGTCTAGGGTAATTAAAATAACCCAACAACAAACCAAGCAGCTTTGTCACAGAGAGCATACAAACAACAGGAGGAAAACTAAACAGCTCATACCTTTTTCCCCTTTAAGGCAGCACAATATTTAAATGAATACAACTGATTCTCCTGAAATGTGCAATGTCATTTGCATTAAACCCTTCCAGAAGCACTGGAGTCTGCAAGAACACAAAGTAAATCTACAGCACCACTTTAATTTCCCAATGACTTTGAACAGGACACTATAAAAAAAAGATTAAAAAAATTAAAAAAAAATTAAAAAAAGGAAGAGAACTCCATTAGGCAGAAAGCCAAAAGGATTATGTGCACTGCTGCACTGGAGTTATCATAGCAGAAAGAAATGCCTTTAATGCTGCCTGGGAGCCTGTGCAGAGCCCAGCTCCCAAAAGCCCAGCTCCCAAAAGCCCATTTCCCAGCCACGGCAGCAGCATCAGGCACAGCCACAGCCTCGTGTCCCAGCCTCCCCAAACCTGGAGTTTCCAGCACAGCACCACTCCCAGAGCTCAGCCCAGCTCTGCTTCCAGCACCAGCATTCCCACCCAAGCCCCTCACAAAGGGAGCTGGGCTCTTTCTCCAGGAACTGGCAGAACGAGGGGACACAGCCTCAGCTGCACCAAGGGAAATTTAGGTTGGATATCAAGAAGAAGTTCTTCATGGAAAGGGTGATAAAGTGCTGGAATTGTCTGCCTGGGGAGGTGCTGGAGTCACCATCCCTGGATGTGTTTAGCCAAAGCCTGGATGTGGCACTGGGTGCCAGGGTTGAGTTGAGGAGCTGAGCATGGGTTGGATGAGCTTGAAGGTCTCTTCCAGCCTGGGGATTCTGGGATTCTGTGCAAGATGAACTTGGCTTCACTTCTCTGCCTCCTTTCTCTCACTAAAAGTTGCTTCCTTTTCCATCTGCCCTGTGCCACATCCCCCCACTGAGCACATCCTCTCATAGCAGTCCCTGGAACGTGCCAGAGCTCTGAGTAGCTCAGAGTAATCTTCGAGGACTTACATGAAGTTTCCATTCCCACTAACTCCCTCTGGTTTAGTGGAGGGGAAGCTGGAGCAAGCCTTTACAAATCTCAATCAATAAACCAGAAATTGCCTTTCCTTTTTCTCCACATCTTCCATTAAAAGCTGAAGGGGGAGGTGTTTGGATAGGATATTATTTTTTTTAAAAAAAGTCTGCCAGCTAGAGGTTGTTCACAAGGTTGGGAAATCAGGGCTTTTAAGTGGGTCTTGAAATTTTTAAAGACAGAATAGGGGTTTTTTTTGAAACCACCTTTTTATGCTTCTGGTTTTTTTTGTTGTTCTGCAGGAACAGGAGCCAAGTAGTAAGTTAGAGTTTAAAAAAAGTCGTCGTCTCTCCCTTGTTTGGAGAAGTGGTACCAAAATAAATAAGTAGATAGCGAGTGGATATTGCTTTAACAAGTGGAACTTTGCATTAAAATCAGTGAACACTGGTCAGCAAAACCAGTGAGCCATCACAGAAGACTGACAAATTACGACCTAATATATTGAGCCAAGCTTGAGCTCTATGTGACAGTTCAGATCTGAAGAATTGCACTAAAACTCAGTTTTATCACCTTGCAAGGGAGATAAATGTGATTTTAGCAAACAATTTGGTGCATTGCTACCCCTTTTTGAGAGTGGCTGGGGTACAGCAGTTTGCAGGGGATGCCTACCATGACCTCTTCTTGTTTTTCTTCCCAAACATGGTGACTACTTAATGAGTTGGATGTAATTATGACATGATCAGATAGGAAGAGCAGACTCTATCCTTAAGGGAGTCTCCACATGGAATTTTGCAATTACAGTAGATATTTTCTTTAATCAGTAATGGTGTAATTTGCTGTTGCTTCTGGTGTGGTTTATTTGTCTCTCACGGGAGTAGAATTTGAAGTTCATGCCTATTCTAATTAAAACCCTCAAAGGGGCAGGAATGCAAAAATTGGCACTTGCTTCTCATTTAATTTAATTTGCTTCTCAGAAATACAAGAAGCAAAGTAAATTGTGATATGGTAACAATGGTATTTGAAAAATTCTTACAGCTTTTGATTGTAAGTACCCATGACCTTCTCTTAGAGATAAAGGGCTGCCTTTCCTCCTGAGAAACACCTACTGAAATGGCTCTGGCTGTGAACACAAAAATAAACACTGCTGTGTGTAGGGGGGTGTGTGTGTATACTTATATATTTATAGTCACCATCTTATCCTTGATTTAGCTTTTTGCCCAGAATACACAGTGTCCTCTCAGCCACAGCAGGAACAGCTCAAACCTTTAGGCTTCAGTGCTCGTGTTTATGACTCTTCCAGTCCACTGAGGGCATGAAATTGTTTATCTTTAGATTCTTGTAATGTCAACATGGGTGTCTTCTCAACGCCCTGAGAAGCCCTGCTGTGTTTGAGGAATGTGCACTGAGGTAATGAAGCATGTGTAACTCCTCCATGGCTCTCCTTAACTTCACCTTTCCACCTGTTTGATGTGATCTGTGGTCAGCAAGCAGAGGAAAATTCATAGCTATCCTTCTATCTTCACTAGTCTGGCTGCAGTTCCTTTCCTTTGTCCCTTTCCTGATGTTTGGTGAAGGCCTGGTGAGTGCCTGTATTATTTTCTTAAGGATGGCAGATGTATGAGATACAGCAGGAGAGAGAGAAGATAAAGCTGATGAACCCGGGAAGAAAATCTTCATCCCCTAACTTGCAATTTTCAGTCAGTCCAGTTTTAGCTAAAGCAGCTTTCTGCTGAGTGCTCCTCAGCAGCCTGACAATAAACGACCTGAGGAGATGTTGTTAGACTCAAATAAAGTTCTATTAGGAAAATAATCTTCAAGTTGAGTCCCAAACTCTGTTGTGCTTCCCAGCCAACAGTGTTTGCCTGCCTGGTAATTTCATAGCTGTGGAAAATGCAGGTCCAACATTTTCACACTATTTTTCAAATGGAGAAATGCAGCAAATAATTACAGAGGAACTTTATAAATATAATGTATTTTTCCTTTTCATCTCTACTCATAAATTCACATGTCCCATGAGAAATGGTGATGGTTTTACAGTTGTGAAGGAACCATTAATTCAGAAGAGAAGGACAAGTCTCCCAACTTCCTTTTCACTACACTTTCAAATTAAGAACTCTACCACAACTTTGAATCTTCTTCTTTCATCCCCTCTCCTTCACTCACAGGAAAGATGTAAATAATAATGTGAATAATAATTATTCATTGCAGTGAGAAGTGTCCCAGAATTTGTTGCATTTGCATAAAAGAATATATAATTCTCTGAAAACATACAATGTTCTTTTTGAGTAAACTCAAAGAAATACTTGGCATTATTTCCTACAGAATATTGGACCAGCAGTAATCACCGCTGGAAGTAAGAAGTCATTAATGTGGTGGCTGGAGGAGTGTTGAGACTATGAAAGCATCAGGAGCAGACTGTAGCCAACTGACAGCAACATCCTGACATGCACTGGGTGAAATGGAAGGAAAAATTAAAGAGAACCATAATTCAGGGAGTTAAAGTTGTGAATCCCAGTGGACACAACAAACCCAGAGAAGAGCCCGTGCAGGGTAACAGCAAATCACATTAAAATGGCACAGGCAAAATCACTGTGCAGGAAACTGGGAATGCTTTTTTGCTCCCAGTTCACCATGAACAACGGAATGTACACAGATGTTACTGCCCTACTCAAAAAGAATGTGAACACCCAGTGTGAGCCCCAGAGCCCAGTTCCCATCAGTGGGAATGCAGGCTGAACGCTGGGACAGTGCTCTGCTGATCCCTGCAGCAGCAGGATCTGAAGGGAGAGCCACAGCAATCAGCAGGAGCCGTCCGTTCAGAGAGACTGAAATCAGCTGAAGGATGGGGAAAGTAATAATGCAGAGTATTATCTGCAGGATGCTCAGCAGCCAGATTTGTTCGTAGGAAATAAATGGAGAAATCCAAGCAGGATCACAGCACGACACTTCAGACAACCACCAGACTCCTGAGAAGTTGTGGCCCCTCTGGCAAGTGTTGCCTGTCTTACACATTTCACAGCAGAAAACAGGAACAAAAAGATAACCACACATTAAGATCTAGGTTTAAAGAGAAATGAACAATTACAGAGATGTGGAATAACCAGCTTTGTTTGCTTTTTTGCTTATTCAGAAAACCAAGAGGAAGAAAGGACAAAGCAAAATATGGAGAAATAACTTATGTCTAACTGACTTTGAAATTCCCTCTTCAGCTCTAGGGCAAAAGATGCATTACTAGAACTTCAATTCAGCAGCAGTTTTCACCTTCAAAGAGCTTTACAATTACTTGGTGACTTTTACTTTTCTGTAGTCTTGAGAAAGGCTGTGGAATATGACAGTGCTCCTCTTCAGAACTCTGAGTGGCAAGAATTAAAACCCTGAGTTAAAAGTATTCCATCTTAGAAAATCCAGACTATTCAACCTTTGCAAAATTTTATGCTCATGTCTCCAGTTATAAAGAGCTCTTTCTGGTTTTAACATCCTCCACCCACCCCTTTGAAATGAGAGCAAAGATGCCCTGGTAATGGCATCATTCTAATAAAAATAAAGATAAAATACTGTCAAGGAAGTCAATAATAATCCTGCAACATGCAGTGACTTTGGGAGCTGTCCCTGAGCTCTCTGCACCACCCCTGGAGCAGCATGGATGAGGCAGAGATACATCTGGAAACACTCTGCATCCCCCAGACCATGTGCCTCACTCTGTCTGACATTTCTGGGGGCAGATTTGTTGGTCCTGCTCAGCTTGGTCTCATTTCTAAGTGTGGCTTTGGGAGCTGGCACCTGAGTCCAGACTATGCAGAGGTGCAGGGCTGAGGAAGTGCAGTTACATCAGCCTCTGTGGAAGTGAGTTTTCCTTTTATTAAGGCCATGTAGATGATTTTAGGACATTTGGTTGTCCAGAAAAGTCAAGGAAAAGAAAAAAACATGTAATTCCTCCATAATACCCAGTTCTTTTGGGTGGATTAAGAAAGATCTGTTTAATGGGCAGCACAAGAGCTGAGAACCTTCTACAGTTCCATAAACTGCAGTACTTTCTACAGCTTCCCATTAAAGAACACCACCATTACTTCACCTGTATTTTGCCTGCTAAAGGCTGGATCTCAAGCATCAAACTGGGTCAAAACACCTGTTCTTGCAGAATGTTTCTTTTTCAATTTAAACACCTTACTCTTCATGTGGAGTTTCACTATTCAAGGAAAATGCATTATAAAAACAGCTTATATTTAATTCAGCATAAGCCCAACAAGCTGTGCCACTGTAACAGGGCAGGGCACAATTCTAAAATCTCTCAGCAGTTTGGACTTTGTGTGCTTTACAGCAAAACACAACATGATTAGTATATGTGAAATCACTTTGTTAAATATACTGCTTGCCCCAGCCTTGTTTCATCCAAGCATTATCTTTGTTCACTGCCACTAAATGTAGATGATATTCTCCTCAGAGGCTGGTCTTTACAAGACAGATCGGGTATTTACTTTTTCTCCAAGTGTCTACTACATTCTTCCTAGTAGCACATTTATTCCACAGATCTTCCCACTCATTAAATGAGTTCTAAACTTAGCACAGGCTCTCCCAGCTTTAATGCAAACCATGTGTGAGGCTTCCAAATGACTCGCTGAGAGCATGAGCTGTGTTCTCTGATAAACACATAAACAAAAACAACTCAGACCAACTGGTTCTGAGTGTAAGAACACCAACTGAGCTATTTCAATGGTGTTAGGGTTGGAAGAAAGGCAGCCAGCAAAGGGGGTCAAGTACAGGCTGCTTCTCTAAAGCATAGATTGCTACTAAAGAAAAAAAGTTAAAAGAAACCAGATTTTTTTTTTACAACTTGCTGAAAACTTAAATGCATCTGCCTTGCAAATGTGCAGTCAGAGTCACAAAACCCAAAAGCCAGAAGCAGATGCAGAAGAAGAAGAGCAGCCAAGCCTGGTGCTAACATTTCAAATGCAAACCATGCAAAGCAGTTTCATCATCCACTACTTGCTGTGCTCCTTGGCTTGGTGGCATAAGGATGGCTTTACTGACATTGGGAAATTTCTGACTGAAAATCAAAATATTCAAGTTTTGTTGTTACTTCTTGTTATCTCTCTGTTAATAGTGTTTTTTTAAAATAATTTGGATTCTTAGCATATTTTGTTTTGCTTTGGGTTTGGAGGTGGTTGGGTTGTCTTTTGTTTTGGTTTTTACAGTCTGAAAAGGAGACCAGAAGCTTCCTTTGCTTTTAGAAGAGTTTTTTTACTACATTTCTTGATAAATTCAGTAGTTTTTAAGTGAAGTCTTCTCAGCCTCAGGATGACTCCTGAACAAATATATCTGACTTCCAAAAGCTTCCTGAGTCAAAGCTGTACACTATGGAGAAGAAATTCTCATTACTTGGTCATAGAAATTAACACATTCCCCTCTTCCCAAACTTTGAGAAAAGCTGGGACCAGTTCTTGGGCTAACACTAAAACTTGATAAGAATAACCACAAACTACAGAAGATTTTTCTTCTAAAAAATATTTATGAAAAAATATGTAATAGTTGTAATACTGATTGCCTTGAGAGGCAATTTGCAATGCAGATTGCCTTGAGAGGCAATTTGCAATGCAGAAGGTGCAGCAGATCTGCTGATACCTGAAGTGGAAGCAAAATGAATCCTAATGCATTTTAGCAGCTACCACAACATATGGAAGAGGAGAGGATAAAAATATATACCGGTGTTTTAATAGTTGAAATTCATCAATTACAACTTTTATTCAAACTCGTATTATCATAGCGACTTCTAATGTAATTCTACACCAGTAGCCAGAGCATTTCACTACCTTCCTTTCAAAAATTTAGAAATAAACCACCAAAAGCAGCATATGCATGAACAGCACGTGCTGGGAACACGGGTCCTGGATGGGACCCAGGCAGTGCAAGGTCATTTCTGAGCGAGCAGGAGCTGCTGTGTGCCAGGGCTCTGGGGTCACCCCAGGCACTGCCCAGCTCCAGGGGCTGTCCCCAGCCTGCCCATGGCCCTATTTCAGCCTGCCCAGGGATGCCACCCCTGTGATGCCACAGGGCACTGCTCCTGCCCTGCCCTGCCAGCTGCCCACTGAGCTGGGCTGGGCCCTTCATCCTACATCCTGGGCCCTGCCCTGCCCTCAGGGATTTCCCTGATGCCCAGGGCTGCCCCAGCTGCCCATAGCTGCCCTGCTCCCAGGCTGGGGTGCTGGGATGAGCCAGCTCTGCTCCTCCCCTGGGATCCCCCAGGGATCCTGTCCCCAGGGAACAACCACCCCAACTGTGCCCCGATGCTCTGCAGCACTGTCATTGCCAAAGGAAAAAAACACACCAAGTTGCTTTCAATTACCATTAATGGCACTTAAATATGAGTGTAATGGGGAGCAGAAGATAAATGTGGGGTAAGTGCCCGTGGAAGCAGTTTCTGAAAGGTTTGCTCTAGGCTAGGAGGCAGGAAAAACAATTGTCCTGTCACACTCACCTCATTCTCTGCGCTGCTGTTCTCATTGCCCATCTCGACTCTGATGTCCAGGATCACACAGCAATTAAAGGCAGATCTCTGGAAGAAAAGGAAAAGCTATTAATGTGCTGTTAAAAAAGGAAACAAAAATGAAACAACAAAAAACCCTGGAAATTTTGGCGGGCTGTCATCTCAGCCACCAGATCAGCTGCCCTTCCTGACATCCAGTCTTACAATGGTTCTGAGCCATAAACTGGGGGAAAAGAACTCTTAATGCTTTTATTTCCTAATGTCTCTCTGCTGTCTTCCTGAAAGACAGTCCTTGAGCTGATAATCCAGTACTCTGTTTCTGGATTATTCCATAGCATTTGAAAGAAAGATTTTCTTTGCCAGTCACTTTGGAACAGCCCAGAGGAAAACCTTATTGTTTTAACTGCATTCAAATAATTTTTATTTCTTGAAATTCCTGGACCAAGCTGCCTGCTCACATTGTCAGAACCACGATGTTAAGCCTGACTATCACTGAAACAAACAATTTTCAGGCAATGCACTCAGAGAAAGAGTAAATGGATTTTTTATCCTGATCACTGGCATTGCACCCTGATTTTCTTAGGCATTACTCTGTTACAATGTTGTTTTCTAAACACCTTCTTTAGACTTAAGAGGATCTGCCTACCATAATTACTAGAGGTTTTCTATTAGTTCAGCTCTAATTATTTAATTTCAGAAAAATCTCTGAGCAGTTCTAGAGTTAAGTGTCTCCCCAGGCATCGTTCATTTCTATATTTGTTTTGAAAAGGATACTCAATAGTAAAAGTCCACACCAGAGATTCACTTATAGACATTCTTGTCCTAGACATTTTATCTGGGGGCTCATGCACTGAAATTCACTGTATTTATGGTATTAATGAATAGGTGAAAATTACACAGTCTCTTTAGTTTTTTTTTCCAAAGAATTTGGGGTTGGTCTGCTCGTGTGTCAAGAAAAACTCCAGTAAAGTTAGGCTGTAAAAGGGAGATTGCACTTTGAATGCCAAGGAAACCATACAAGCTTTTAAGGAATGTTTTTACTTATGACTACAGTACATTTTTTAAAACTCAAAATATTATTTTTCCTCACAGGAGGCTTGGGGAGAGAGAAGTTTGGTGTTGTGCTCTTAAGCTCTGTTCTGTTTAAACTTGATTGTCTTCAGGGGATACAGCAGTGCTTGAACTTGCTCCTGTTGAAATCACTGGGGCCAGGATTGCACCTTCAGGTTTTATCTGCTGAGATTGCTGCCAAATCCTCTCCTGTTTTAAACAGCTTTAAAACTGTTTTCAAACAGTTCTGAGCTATGCTGAAGACTGGATATTACATTTTCAAAATCACTCTTCCCCAAGTATGAAGTACTCCATCATGGAGTAATGTACACACACAAATCTTACCAGGCTCAGCCCAGTGAAATGTTCCAAGACAACACACTAAGATGATAATATTTTAAACATGTATTGATATAATCAAACATTTTCACACTGTTAGAGCTGCTGACTGAGGTTTAAATGCACAGGAGGGAAAGAATAACTCCACTATAGCAATGTGCTTTCCTCAACAGACAGCACAATTCTTTAAGAGTGAATATTGTGGCATTTCTGTTCCCCTGACCTGCTGAGCTTCTCTCTTCCCAAATATTTTTCTGTCCCTACAGACATCATGTGAAAACACCTGAAAATTCAGAGCTCTCTGATTGTCTCCTCACAAGCACTTGCAGTAATAACACAAACTGGGAATGAATGAAACTCTCTCAAATCCCCAGGGAGTTGTTTAGTTCATTGGGGTGGGGTCTTGTATATCAATTGTGCAAAATGCAGATTTTGCTCATCAAGTTCTTAAATAGATTAGTCAATGTATGTCATAATGTTGTCCCATTTATTTTAGAGAAAATTCGCTCCAGTGCATACTATACTGTCAATATTTCTGCACCAGCTCAGCCATGCTGACTGTTAAAGACAGCAACTGCTAACAGAGGCCAAAGTTCTAACACTGAGTTGAAAGGTACCAATACTTTATTTACACTTTTTAAATTAAAACGCACAGGAATCAAAGTAGAAAATGACAAGAGCACAGCAGAAGTGCCAGCTGTCAAAAATCTCCATTAACACATCATACCATATTGTCTACCCACTCTTTTCTTTCCCTAGAGCACGAAATTTCACAATTTTCACACATTACCATCTGCTTAATAAAGAAGATAAATGTCATAAATAGGAAATAAAGACCTTACAGATTCTCCAATAATGAAACAAGTGATAATAATATTAAAGTGTGAATTACATTGCAGAGTGCTAAGATAACTTTTTAGATTACAGTGTTACTGTAATCCTTTTTACATACATTATTTCTAAATCATTCCATGCACAAGCATTACTTAGGTAGCAAACTACAAGCAATTTATCATATGTATAGACTTTCAAATAAACCTTACAAACATGCTAAAAATCCATCCATTAAATAAACATAGGTTAACAAAAAGATAATCTTCATCATCTATGGTATCTTTTACAATTTACATGTCATTATTGAAATTATTTGAACACTACATATCTCAAAACCAGCTCATTGGTACCAAATTGGTCTGTTTGGTGTGCAGAGACTTTTGAGCTGAACAACTGCTCTCCTGAAAGCAAACAAGGGGATGCAAACTTACATTCCAAGATTTATCTACCGTCGGCTATTTATTTACCTTTGGCTTCACTGATGCTTTTAGAGCGAGCCTTCAAACCATTCCTTCCATCTTCACCTCACCAGTTTTCACCTGATTTTCCTCCTACTTCTCCTCAGACTCATGAAATGTAGGCTTTCTCTGCGGGACCCACCTTCATAACCTGCTCAACAACCAACTTGCCTCCACCCCAGGCGAGAAAGAAAACAAGTTACACCTCCTCAGCCCGGCCTCCCCCTGCTCCTGCCAGGCTGCCGAGGCTCTCTGAGTGCCATAAATCCAGCACTAATGTTTTTCACAAAAGCAGCCCCAGAGAACATCAATTTTGGGTGAAACGTATTTCACTTCTACCGTTTCTTGGCTTGCGGTGTAAGCAGTGCTTCCTGCACTGCAAAAATTGTTCAGGGAAACTGTGTCAATAACACACTGGAGTTATGCATGTGTTGTTTCCAAGGGAAAATTAGTATTGGGGGGATATCTATTCTGCATTTTGTGCCCAGGTTTGTTTATGTGTTTAAGCTCATCTTTCATTTTCTCGTATTTCTCTGAAAGCTGTCAGAAATACCTGCTAGCAAATGTTGATGTGCCTGTTCAGGTTATGGTGAAATCATTTCCCATTTAATCATCCTGAAGGGTGGAGACGTGACAAAAACCCTTTGAAATGTGATGTTGCAAGAAGTACTGGTTTATGGGCGAGCTAATTGTTATTATTTAACTCTGATTGTCCGGTTCCAGCAACTCTTCCACAAAGGGGTGCTCAGAAACACAGCTGGCAACCAGAGTATTTCTCATTAGTGGCAACTCTGAGGGATTAACGAGTTTCTGTAAACACTAGTGGTGCTTTTGGGGGCCACAAACCAAAGGAACGGTCCACTGTGGGTTTATTGCACCTCCACGAGTGTGAGGCAGCACTGCTGAATCCAGCACGGAAAGGCCATATCTGCCATGGCTAAAAGGCAGGGTTTCATAGGGCAGCAATATGTTGTCTGCTGGCTTTTGTTCCACAAAACTTGGTCTATAAACTCCTGACTTGGAGACATAAAGCCTGTGATGAGCTGGAATGCACAGTGCTAAGATCAAGGGCTACATGAGTTGCCCTGCCTTTTCAATCTTTCTCTTTTTTTATGAAGTTGGTGATCCAGCATTCTCTAGTCTCCCTAGCCCAGTTCAGCATCCAGTAAATCTGAAGTTCATCAATTCAAAATTTTAGTGTGTTCTTCCTTAAAAACAAAGTGGGGGCATTGCACAATTGGTTGTCTTATAGACAACAAATTATGCAATGTTTTTGTTTAGGCTCTCTGCCATGAATTTAAGAGGAGGGATCCTGTGGGAGCTCAGGAAAATATAAGCCTGGTAATACATTCTCACTTCTGCTACTGCATTATTTCCTCCTCACAACAAACTGAACTCACATTTGAGGCTATTCCATTTCTACACTAGGGCCAGAAAATGGCACAAAGTGAAAGTGAAGAAGCTGCTTAGCAAATCAATTGTCTGGCAGAAACTTTGGGGAAAACGACCTTCGGTTATCCGTGGATGATGATTTCTGATGGTGTAATTTTATGAAAATACGTGCAAGGCAGAATCCCTCTGTTTGCAAAGTTGTGTAAGGTTTGCAAAGCCACACAGGTAACTCCTGCACTGGTGCCAGAACTGGGAGCCCTGTGAAAGGAGGGCAGGGACACCAACACAGCCACGCTGTGCTCTGACCTCTGGGCCTACAAGGACCCTGACTGACAGCACTGGCACCGTACCTTTGGGTCAGTTTTCTGACCCACTCCCGTGTCTAAATTGGGATTCACTAATTCCTGTCTATCCCAGCTATCCCAAGCATTCTTTCTTCACTGCAAGCTGAACAAAAGCTCCCACCTTTGCAGAGGCTGTTCTTCTGCTCTGCTCCAGTATGAAGTGCAAACCACCAGCTCTAAGAGAATTGCACATGCTTTGATGTCTCTATTTATTCTCTTTGATTTTATGATGGAACTGGTGGGGGAAGAAATACTCACATCGAGCAGCTTCACTGTTGTTTGCTGGAATCTCCCCTGTGGTTCCTCATCCACACTTCATGCTCATCCAGGGAGAGACTGTCTTTTCTTGATCAAAACAGGACTTTGTCCAGGAGGACTGGAAGACTCAAACTAGGGGAAAACACAGCTCAGACTTAAAGGTAAGCTATGTAGTGGGTTAATAAGTTAGGTATTTCAGTAATATCGAAATAATTTGCCATAAGTGATCAAATTTAATCCCAGTATATACAATACTGGGTATACCTACCAACCACACACCACACAGATGTGTCAGTTTCTTATATATTGAAGACATGCTACCTTAGGTATTTGTAGAAGACAATTTAGTTTGAGGTCATTTTACTTTATGGCACAAATACTGCCAATTTAAGACAAAAAGTTTTATGTTCCTTACTTTCACATGATTGAGACTACATATAAAGCATTCCAGAGCTCTGCTGAAGCACTGAGCATCTGTTACACACCAACTATTCCCACAGGAAAGAGAAGAAAGGGGAGGTGTTCAGAATTTTACTCTTCTCCAATCTTGATGTAATAGCGCCAATCCATTCCTAATTTCTGCGTATTCCAACAATATCATAGAGCTCTGCAAGAACTGACCTGTGACTCACAAATTCTAGAAGAGCAAATACCAAGATCTGGGGGGGGGAACCATAGCCCATCATGAGAATTAATAAACAGGCAATGATTTTCAAGTGCACAACGTGATGGGAAGGACGTTGCTTAGTAACATCAGCAGCTGGGTCTGCTGTAAAACCGTGATGTCGCTTGGCAACGGAAAGCTGAGCTGGATTTTTGTGAGAGTTGTGAAATGGAATTTTCGTGCCCTTCCCCCAAGAAAACCAGAAGCTGCCTATGGAGATCACATCCCTGAGCCCATGTAGGACTGAGATTCAGAGGACAGCAGAGGATGCAGCCCAGCCTTGGCTGGTGTGCCCCACTTCATGTACAAGTGTGAAAGAAAAGAAACAGGGATGCTGGGTACCTGCCACTAAGACATGAAAGCATGTTTTATAAAACAGGTTATGAAAGTTAAAAATTATTCTTCTCATTGCTGGCTAATTTTCAATCAGGATGACAACCTGGCCTGGAAAAATCCAGTTGATGACATACTTCCATTGCTTCTAATCAGCCCCATGTGGCACTTCAGGGCACTCCTGCGTCCTTCAGATGTTTAAGTTATGTTTTATGGCACAAAAGTGCAGAAGAAGACACATATTTCTTTGGAGATTAATGGATTTGCCCAA
Source organism: Phainopepla nitens (assembly GCA_013400175.1). Lineage (NCBI taxonomy): Eukaryota > Metazoa > Chordata > Aves > Passeriformes > Bombycillidae > Phainopepla > Phainopepla nitens. Next base: position 275,049 of record VXBQ01003389.1, read on the forward strand.
GGTTGAAAAGCTCAGCAATTGGCAGAACTAGGATGTCAGCACTGGCTTCCTCAGCATGCTCCAGTTACCAGACTCTGCTGGAATTTGAGTCAATGTTATTGGAACCTCCACCAGGAGCTGCCCTTCCTAAGGAAACACGGAGGTACTAAATAATTTTGGTTTACTTTCTATCTAGTCATATTTTCCCAGCTGAAAAAAGGAAGTCTATCTTTTCAGCTCTTAACAAAACTTTCCTAATACTATATAGTTTCAAGCAATAATAAATAAAAGTGATTACAGGAATCTTAGGTGTGATTAACTGCCTCTCTGGAAGACATGGGTCTCAGATAATTTTGTGTTTTATCTGCTACTGCCATGAGGATGTCATGGTCACCTCGGGGTGCCTAAAATGGTGCTCAGTGCCTACATCTGTGGATCTCAATAATCCTTCCCTTGTGCATGGAGCATTAAGTGTTTGCAGGTCATGTACGTTCCCTTCTGCTGCACTGGTTGCAGATGTCAAAGTACTGCACAGGGCTTAGTCCTTAAAAGTGATGCCAAAATTTCTTCATAAAATATATATGATCCAAATAGGAATATCCAAGTATTGGAACATTTCTCTTTCCAAACCACATTTATACCCGCAGTTTTTCACCAGATTCCATATGCAGCACTTCAGACAGTGGGGAGGCTGTGGATTCAGAAAAAACACAGAGCTCTGTGCACTGACTCTCTGTCCGTGTCCACATGAACATTCCAGCTATGGAGAGCTGGACACAGATTCCTGTTCAAGTTCTGAACACCACCACCAGCTAATAGGGCTCAGGAGCTATAGGAGAGACTGATCTACATAGCTCACCTGGTCAATCTGTGCCTATCATTGTGCAGGACTGCAAAATATTTCCTTATTATTACTGCTGGCCTTTTATAAACAGCTAATTATGATTTATAAACAGTATCTCCCCAACACTTGTATCATGAGACATACATGACTGTATAAGTCAGGTCCATAGCCAACCTGACAAAGTTCACATGTGTTTTTACACTCTAAATGGAAACAGTCATTCAGTTAAAGTGAAGAATTTCTGTTCCTAAATCTCACAGCTGAGGCAGAAGAACATGCCCTCTGACTTGAGGCAAAATTCTGGAAGTAGTGGTGGGAGGTCTGATGTGAGGGGAGGATTTTTAGAACCTGCTCCCTGCTCCTCGAGCTGGTCTGCCTGCTCTGGTGTCCAGTCAGCACTGGGAATGGTGGGACACGACTCTGAGAGACAAAAATCCATGTTATGTGAGGCAGAGCAGGAAACAAGGTGGGGATCAATTGGCTTCACATGTCTAGAGGCACATGTAGGGCCTGGGATGAATGCATCACAGGATGAATTATTTCTTGCCTCTTTTCAGGTCCTTCCTCCTTCAAATTCTTTTTCTTGCTTTCCCTTCTGAGTTTACCTGTTTCTTGTGTTCATGCATTCCCTTTTTTCTCCTCCTTTTCTCCAAGAGACTCAGAGGAAGTACAAGGGAGAGCAGAGTTGCCACAGGGGCTGCTTTTCTGAGAGCTGATGGGAAGGCAGGGAAGAGGCAGATCTAAAGCTGCTCAGGGGGAAGGGGTTCCTTCCTGCTGGTTCTGCTTTAGCTGTGGGGTCTGAACCAGCTGTCAGCAACTGTCTCTCCCTAACTGTGGATGGCAGCAGCATTTAATCTCCCACTTTCCTGGCCTGAGGTGTGTGTTGACATGTCAGGGTTGGCAGGTTGCAGCTGCTTTCTGGGCTTTGTGATCACACACCCTCCGTGCCCACACAAACATCCCAGGAGAGGAGAACTCGTTCTGGGGCTCCTGGAAAGCCTCCAGCACTCAGAGACTCTCCTTGAGCTGAGGGAGGATGTTTATTGGTTTTCTTTCTGCTGACACAACACAGGTACATAGCCACGTACCACACAGTCACACAAATTTACACATGCATTTAATATATATATATATAAATGCAGGTACCTTATGCAGATTATATCCTTCATCCTCAGTTAGAGACCACTTAGCCTGAGGCTGTTTTTAGTAATTTCCTGATAGCTGTTAGATCACTAACACTAAATCACTATCTAGTGAGAATAAATTAGATAAAAACTCAGCTATTGAATATTTTGCAGTTGTCAATACTCTTACTCCAGAAATGCTGTGTTTTATCAGTAGGGAGAGCAGGCTGTGAAAATAAATCTCTCAGGAGAGCTGTACATCAAGACAACTTGTTAATAGCCAGACAGGGGTTAGATTTCATATTCTAGTCCAAGCAAGTGTATTAGGTTTTTGCTGGACTAACTCTGGGAACTGAGTCACTGACCTCTGAAATTGTAGTCAAGATAGTGCTCATAAGTTGTTTACAAAGATTCCCAAGTTTGGATGAAAAAATATTTACTTTGAAACTAAATTTGTTGAGTTTCTTCAGTGTTCTGCATCTTGAAAATAGTTAGGTTAAGTTAACACAACACTTAGATGTACTGTAGGCATTGATTGGATTACTTATGCAAGTTCCTCACCAATTCACAAAGCAGGAGAATGCTGCTGATGTTTTAGAAAAGCAGAAATTGAGGCCCAGGGGAGTTGAGTGACCAGGCTGTTAATATGCTGTGTAATCCTGGGCTAAGCAGGAAAATATAGCTGCTGTTCAGCCCTCAGAATAATGATACAGAGTGAAGATGATTACTGGTATGATTTGGCATTACTGTTCTGAAAGAAGAGATTATATTTTACATGGAATATTCCCTGGATTATGGATTTTTCTAAGTATGATCTAACCCTGCACAAAAGGACTCCATCACATTTCAAGGCTAATCAGGACCAAAGTGCTTCCTCAGGCTTATTTGTAAGGTCAGCCAAGAACAGTTTTGTGCAGAGTAATCATCCTCAAAGTTATCATAAATTTAAAAAAAACCAAAAAAGCAACCCAAAAATAAAGCTAGAAGAATTTAATGTGTTTTTTTCCCCAAAGGATAATAATTGCACACTAATAAGAATGCTTCCTTACAGACATTACCATAGTTTCATACCTGTTACCATGTTAAAACTAATGAATTAATGTTTAAGCTGAATGTAAATTATAAAACTATTTCTCCCATGATTCATTTGATTCAACTAAGCAGAATTGCAAAACAAGACAGAGAGAAATCAGTTACAGCCAGTCTTCCATGTATTTTTGATGACCTGGTGACAAGAAATAGTGCCTGAACTGCATTATCCCCCTCCAGACCGGGTTTGACGTTTGCCTTTGTGGCAGTGGCTTTTTTAGAAGATGATCTAATGTTGTGCTGGTGGGAAGTGGTCCTGGTGATCCCTGGTGGCTGGTGGAGATAAAGTTCCCTAAGCTGCTCACTGTTGTTACAGATGGCACAACTCTTCATCCTTCTGACAGACCTAAACCTAATCAGCTTCACCTAATGACAGATTTAAACTCTTATTACTCACTGCCTTCTCCAGCTGGGTGCCCACTATTTATATTCATGTTCTCATTTTCCATTAATATGAACAATATCCAGTTTCAGAAGCTCACTTTTAATTTACAGGTGTATTTTTTCATTGGCATTTCATCATCATTAAGGATTATGCTAGTTGCAGGATTTACAGTACCTTAACTCAATCTCAGTTTTGGTTTGGGGAGGGTTCCCTGGAGACCAGGCTCACAAAATAGTTGTTAAACATAATTATGCACTACACTGGCACTTTTAAGCAGGGATTGTAACATATAAAATGAACATATATAATGAATATATAAAATTTCTACTTTAAAGAGGAAACCATGGCAGCAGGTAGGCAACTAAGTACCAAAATGTGGATATTAACCATGTTTCAAGTCAGTGGAATGAGCACAAAATAAGGCCTACAATTGTTTGTCCAGTTTAAAGTTCATATGAATAAAGATTTAGGTTTCTTCTTGTACCCAAATGTGAGTCTTTTCCTCTTGTTTGAGTAAACTCTTAAAGATTACTTGGTGAACTCTTGTGCATCTAGAAAGGAGTAATATTCTTCTCTGAAAGCTGTGATAGCCCAGAGATTGACTCAAACCTCTCTAAACTTCATATGTAAAAACAGAACTTGCCACAAAATGACATTATGAGGCTGTAAAATATATTAGTGCAAAAGACTCAAGCATAATTTTCAAAATTCTTGAAATCTTTTTACCAGTGCAAATGGTTTAATAGTGCCATGACTGAAATATTTGTTTTGGGCTGGTGAGTCTTCATGCAGGAACTAAATATTGCACATAGGACAATTAAGAAATGTTAAGGCTCATTTATTAGAATGCAAGAATATTTCCATGGTCACTGCTCCTGACACATTTCACCCCTTGTGATTTCACCCCTGTGTGATTCAAGAATCTACCAAAGAAACTGAAAAAAAAACTCCACTTCATGTAGACCATGAATTTAAACCTCCTGCCCCTTGTATCATGTAGAGATTTTCATATGGGTTCAATAAAACTGTGCAATGCTCCAAAAGTGTGGCTAAAATCAGGTCTCTCTCATCAAGAAAGTGGTTAAGTATAATTTTCAGTTTACAGTTGCAAGCTGCATGGAAACTGTGAGTAACAAGCAATGTAAAAACTAGGCATGCAACTTATCACGACAGACACTAATAATTACTGTATTTTCACTAGTATCAATATGCTGTAGATATAAAACACAGACACAGATCACACTGCTGTTAGAACTGACAGCTTTGCATAATGGAGCACACACATCCCCCTGACGTGCTGCAGAATTCATGCTAAAAGCACACCTTAAAATCTAAGCAGATAAGGTCAAAACCTGCAGATTTATAAAGCTGTGCTGTAAAAATTGGGATTTTGATACTCATGAACAGCTTCTTTGTACTTCCCCCCTCATCCTTCCCTTACTGTAGCAATCTCTGGCTTCAACCAGGAGTTACTCACGATGTCAGCTTGTCAACATCAAAAATTGTTTGTGCTTCAGAAGATCTGGAGGGATCCTCTCTTTCCTTTTTTTGGAGGGTTTGTGAAAATCTGACAGTGAACCTTCAGTGCACAGAAGTGGTGCTGCTTGGCTGACTCTTCACAGAATCACAGAAAACACAGGAACAAATCCTTCCCTATTTTAGAATCTCTCCATTAGAGGTATTTTTTTTACAGGTCTGCTGGAGGAAATGTATTTTGGAAATGGGACAGAACATTCTGAAATAATATTTACGAAAGAATTCCTTTCTCTCAGTTGGTCAATTCCTCAGATCTATTCTGCAGAAACATCTATAGTGTTGGTTCACTGATAGAGTTTTCTGGTTTATTTCATTGTTTCTAGGGAGATTATCTCATCATCCTGCTTTCTTACGCACAATTCTACTGGTCTTGTTCCCTTCTAAAATATTCCCGTAGAAAATATGGCAACTGTTCACATCAAAACAAAAAATATTAGCACTATATTAATCACATTATGTTTTGGTAGCAAGAAAAAACTGTTTTCACCTAGACAGGTTGCCAAGAACCAGCAAATCTTTTCTGATTACTTATACTCAGAAAAGCAGATTTCATCTAGGTAATCAAATAAATCATTCTTACCTTTTATTTATGCACAGACCCATTAAAGTCCTACAAAACTCCCCGCAGCACACTACTGTTTACACATGAAGCAAATAAACATCTGAATCCATTTGCAGGGACTCAGAGCTGGCTGAAGCTTGGTTTGACCAAGAATAAAGAGAGCTGGCTGGATCTTATGCTTGCTGAGAAACCAGGGAAGTAAATGAGTCTGTCAAGTCCTAACTAGCATTTAATGACAAATTTAATTTGGCAAGAATATATAGTTCAGTATTTTGTCAAGCTTGCTGAGGCTTGTATATTCTGTATATGGATCTTGACCAACTGCTTTTTTTTCATAGGATCCTGCATTAAAGAGCTTCTAATGAAAACATACAAAACTTTAAATCAAACTCTGTTTCACCATGAGATTTTTAGAACACTGTACTTAAAAAGGATTATGTCAAGAAAAATAAAAACTATAATCTCTGATGGCTCAACTCTTATCCTGGCTGTCAGCAGTGCAGCTCTTCAAACCATTAGTTTCTGCAATTAAATGTGGAATCAATTAACTGCACTCAAGCCATTCATTTAGCATTAAGCCTAGATCATAGAAGTAGGGTAAAATGTTACTCTCTTCAGACTTGTTATGGACTTTACTGATAAACCCCAACTATAAGGTAACTTAGATCAGCTTAGATTGGCTTCTCCCCAGACTAGGTTACTTCCCACAGACTGTGAAAATGCTTGATGAAAACACAAACTAGGTAATTCATGCGTGTGCAAAGTGCCACCTGATCTCCCTAGGCCAGGATCCCCAAGCCTGTCATTGTCCCAGGACTCTGCCTGGGAGATGGAGAAATGACTGGATGTGATGCAGATGCAGAGGGAGATGCAGATGTCAGGTTACTTAAAACTGAGCCACTGAGGATTAAATCATCCACCTGCAGGCCCATCTGACTTTTCTGCTAAACTACCAGCACTTTTTCCTGTTCCAAATCCCTATAAAATAAGGTTTATAGATTCTGTGTATTAGCATTGGGTTAAACTTTGACTCTATAATGAAAACATTTTGATGCGAAGGGATGGAATTTTTTTTAACACCTATATGTATATTGCAGGTTTCTAATCCATCTTTTGGGCTGTGTAAAGGGAGAAAAGTCTACTCCTAGGCAGTTAGCAGCTTGATCCTGAATAGTTGAATCACGAGGACAAAATTCAAGCTATAAACAATCTATTTTTAAGGTAAAATCAGATTTTGTGGGAAATATCTGTTTTATAATACAGATAGAAGCATGCCTGCCGTTGTCATTCTGTGCCTGTCAATAAGATCATTCATTTTGCCTGAAGATAGACCCATTTTTAAACTTGGAAAACAGTTTCCAAAACATGAGGATAATATAAACCCTGTTCAATAATAAAATCCAGAAATAACTGAAGTGGCCATGGACTTACACGTTGACAACGGGTTTCAATATCATGTCATCGATGTTAAAAATGGTAACAATCAAATTTTTGCTAATCTTTTTTTGATTTAATTGGTTCTCCTAGTGAGTAAGACTGGAAGTGACTTCAACTACCTGAAGATCTATAAGTTTTGGGTCACCAGAGGCAATATTGTACCTACAACTGCTCGATGTTGTGTTTCTCAACCTGAAACAAACTTTGCAATGCATGAAAGACAAAACATCGTAGACAGTTCCCACTTTAGAACATCCTCAAACATCTGCATAATCTGTCTAGTGAGCAGCCAGCTCATTTCATCCGTGAAATTCTGCATGAGAAACACACATTCTTGTTGTTACATGGCAACTTCAAAACAATAAGCAATCCTTTCTGACACAAACCCTTAGAACTGTTTCTGGAAAAAAAAAAAAAAAAAAAATGAACAAGTGGAAGACAGCCACATTTAACAATTCCAGCATTTGCAAATAGTTATGACAGTCTGTAATGTTGTAACTTGTTTTTAAAACAGCTATTTTAGGACATGCACATTTAATGATCAGTCTCTTGGTCTTAGAGAGATACTGACTAAACAAAACATCATCCTGTAGACACACTATATAGGGTATGGGATTGTAAAACAAGTTATACAAGAGATCATGAAACTGTAGAACCTCAAAGGAGACACTCTTTTTTTCTGGTACAGAGAAAAAAAATTCTTTTACTTGTCAGACACTCCCTTTGCCTTTCTATAATGTCTAAAACATAATTAGTAAACTGTTTTGAGTCTAGACATTTTTAAATTTAAAGAACTAACAAAAAATTACTTACCCAATTTTCCTCTAGACTAAGAATGAAAATGCACCACTCTGATTTTTATAACCTTCTGCACTCCTTCCCTCCTAGCTGGTGTGTGGATCCCCTTTCTCCCTGGATCACATGAAAGTGTTCTATTAATGTGAATTGGCTGATGTTTGAGAACGCTATGCTGGAGAGCTATGAAGTGTAAGGAATCTGACCCAGGGAGCTGTGGGGCTATGACACATCAGTTCTGCACAGGAATTCTCAGTTGCTGGATGGGAATGACACGGGACAGGTCCTGCACCCTGGGTGCAGCACGTTGGCACTGCCACTGCTGTTGTTGGGATATGGATTGCTTAAGGCACAGAGACAAGTTCCATGTTAAACCAACGTAACTCGAATTTTACCCTCTGGCTTTTTACTCCAGGACTGTAACTTGCAAGTATCAGGCTGTCCCTTTCACCTGACCTCGCAAGCAAAGGTTGGGAAAATGGAGCAATTTAGCACGTGAGAAATGTAAATACCAACAGCACTGCTGAAAGTAACAGCTGCCTCAAGAAAAGCACTGCAAGTCAGCGCTGCATATTTCCTAAGGAATGCCTTGCTGGAGCTCAGGATAAACATTCAAAGCCTAGGAATGCTAGCAGATTACCTGGCAAGATGGAGAGAAGGAAAAAGAAATCTTCTGCCTCCGTTGCATTCTTCATCCCTTTGCCTGTGCTCCGTTTTCTCTTGCCCACGGGGGCAGGAGAGAGGAAATGCAGCTTTGTCTCTTCCCACATGGGATGAGATGGAGCTTTCAGGCACTGGTTTGGATGCAGTGGATGGAGTTAGAGGGTTACATGTGTGAGCCTTTCAGGGAACCAACCCACGCCACTTCAGCAGAGAGCTGTCTCAACCATAAACCCCCAAAGCTCATGTCACTGCAACAGGAAACCCGCAGCAATCACAGAAATGTCTTTTAAGCAGAGCATGTTTTCACTCACACGGTACTTTTGGAAAATCCTCCCTTGGAATACAGTGTTCCAGAAAGGAAAAAAACATTGCTTTCTGAATAGGTTGTGAGTTACAGGCCTTTAAACACATAAATATAAATCCATCCACATCAGCATAAGAGATGAAGAAATGATTGCTGGGATAGGCTTAAACCTATCCCAGAAGTGCTTTGGCTGAAGTCAGTTGTTTGCATGGTATTGGCAAAGTCTAAGAGGTGATAATTTCTAGAGACTGCTATAAGAAATAGTGAATTTAGGAATTTTCTGTGAATGCAGAAATGATTAGCATATTAAAATTTTTTATGTCCAAACAATTGCCATGCAGTTATGCAAAATATGTGCACAAATCTTTAGAACACTAATTGGCTTTCTGTTTTTGCAAAAATCTGACATTATTCCGCATTTGCTTTTAATTTGTTTGTTCCTCCATTCAAGATGTGCTGGATGGACCACCAAGGCTGCAGCTGTCTGGCTATTCTCCACTCCGAGGCACCATTGATAGATGTACATATTTCCTAATCCTTCTTGCTAAGATTTTATTATTTTATTTTATTTTATTTTATTTTATTTTATTTTATTTTATTTTATTTTATTTTGTTTATTTTTCTACATTGCTGTTTGATTGTAGGGAGAAAGTGGAAGGTTTTCAGCATTTTGGCCTCCAGCAACACGACTTCCACATGTTGTTGTAGCAACCTGGTGTCAGTCTTTCACTGAATGAAACCTTCCAAGTCCTTGAAAAGAAAGGGTTTCTGGTGCCAGGGAGGGTTTGATCCTACCAGGATTTTTCCCTTGACATCCCACGAAACTAGGCCCCGTTTTTTTCATAGTTCTATTAATAATTGTTCTTTCATATTTCTCTGAAAATACCATCTCAGGCTGGCACAATGGATATGGTGACGGGCTGTAACCTAATCCACACTGCTGAGGGAATATCTGGTGCTGGATTTTCACCTCCCACAGGATTATCTGGAAATACAGAAATAAAAGCTGCTGCAAGAACCAAGTATTCTAATTCCCACTTTTGCATTACTAAAACAATTTTTTAAATTAGCTACACTCATTAAAACAGTTTCCCCTCATCTGTGTTTGCTGGCAGAGCTGGCAGCTGAATGCCAAATATCTCAGATGTTTTATTTCTGATGTTTTCAATTACTCCAGGCCCCATTTCAGATACCAGGATTAACTTTACATCAGGAACAGCCATCACTGAGCAACAGGTCCTGTGTTGCCATGTTTTTAGACAACAAATTTCTTGTTTTATCTCTTCATCCTAAACAGGAACATTTATTTTGGTGTATTCAAGGGAAATGCAAAAAGGTTTATGCTTTAAATCATAAGCAACACTCCTGGACAGTGACTAAAAGGTCCCATTTAAAGACAAATCTTTTTCCATTAATGCCTGGGAACATCTGCTAGCAAATCAGGGGTAGTCACATCAGGGGGCCAATTGCCAGAAGTGACAAGTGATTAGATTTGATAGTAAGTGAAACAGAGGTAGATCCACATTTTAAGGGCTCTAGATAAGAGCACTGGTGTGCTGGGCAATTCCCAAGCTGGGGTGCACTGTGAATCCCTCTTTTAATTCACTGCTCAGCACCATTAAAAAAACCACATAATTGCTCTGTATTTGGTGACAATGGAAACTGACTTTTGCTTGCTGAAACACAGTACCTGTATGATCATGGTATATACAAATTGTACAACGTTAGGAATTAGAATTCAGGTGGAGATCTGCTGCTAAATGCCACAAACTCTACATTCATTTCTGCACCCTGAGAGGAGCAAAAGAGGGAATGGTGAAATCTGCACACAGTGAAACTCTCCTATAAGATCTGAAATGTTTATTTTACGATTCCTCTATGTGAGTCTTCTCACTTCAGTGAGAATAAGGTTTTATGTACATCCATGGATGAGAACTGAATGAACATCAGACAAAAAATAGTCTTGGTGTGTAAAGACAATTGGAAAATCTTGCAGTCAACTGCACACAGGACATTTTCTTCACTTACCATTTTCACTGTAGGCAGTAACAATTGACATTCATACAAAATAGCTAGGAAAGCAGAGATCTGATCATCTGGACAAGCAGAACTCTCAAAACAAAAATGCAGGGCCATATCTTGCCATCTTGCAATATTGTGGGATCTTGAGTTCCTATTAAGCATAGTGAGATGACAGTAAAAAATTGTAACTCACGTTTGCTTAGCCTGTATTTGCATCCTGAATATTTTTTACCATGTGTTTGTGTACTGCAGCGTACAATGGGCCCCAGTTTTGTCTGGATCCTCTCTTGAGCCTTTCTGTGTCAGCAGCCGAAAGCAAATTACTCACATTGGATTTGCAATCCAAATTTGACAGCACTCTACAAGTCACACAAAGAATAGGAAATTGCTCAAGAGTTTTCAAATATAATTTATTAACGTTCAACTTAAGTATTACATATTTTAAACATATATTTTGAAAGATAGCTTGTGCATAGTTGCAGTCTGCAAGAGTCTACTTCAGTCCAGCTGAAGTATTGGTTTGGGAAAACTGAAGTAGATCCATCCCTATATACTGAGTCAAGCTGATCTATGGAAATGTTTAAGAAAATACTGCCAAAAATACCTTAAAACCCTCACCACAATAATTAAAACAACATAACAGTATTAATCAACAGTGAAGGTCTAAGTGTTATGATTTATATTTTGCAGGGACCAGCAGGACCAGGAAATTGATCATCCCCCTGTTCTCGGCATTGGTGAGGACACTCCTCAAGCGGCGCAGTCAGTGTTGGGCCCTGCACCATAAAAAGGACATCGAGGTGCTGGAGAGTTTCCAGAGAACTCCTCCGAGGAATGGCTGAGGGGGCCGGGGGTTTTCAGTCTCAAGAAAAGGATGCTGAGGGGATACTTCATCGCTGTTCACATCGCCGACTTGCAGCAGGGTGCAGTGAGGTGGGACCCTCACTGCTGTGCCCGCAGTGAGATGACCAGAGCAAATGGCTTTAAACTGAGACAGGGGACATTCAGATTAGACATCAGAAAATCCTTTTTCACTGTTTAGGTACTTGGGCACTAGGAGTAGGTTCCCAGGGAGGTGGTGGAGTCACCATCCCTGGAGGTGTTCAGGAGGAGCTGGGTGATGCGGTTGAGGGGCTACAGTGACAGCGCTGGCTGGACAGTTGGATCGGATGATCTTGAACATCGCTTCCAACCTGACGATTCCACGAGTCTAGCTAGACGGTCTTTAAAGTCCCTTCCAACCCAAACCATTCAATGTCCCTATAATTTATTTCATTTCCCAGAGCACAGATCCCTGCTCGGTGACTAACGCAGCGTTTCCACGGACACATCCGTGTATGAGAGGCGCTGGGACAGGCGCAGCGCCCCTTCATCGCTCATTTCCCCCGCTGCCCTCAGACTTTGGCTGTCTCCGCCTCCCTCCTCACGCCCCGCGGCTCTCCGCGCCCGCAGCGCCCCCCAGAGGCGGCGGAGCGGCCTCGGCGGCGCCGCCTGCCCGGGCCTCCCGCACCGCCCGCCGCCGCTCACAGCGCTCGGCCCCGGGCAGCGACC
>VXBQ01003389.1:298085-377825 GCA_013400175.1 Phainopepla nitens
CAGAGCTTGTTGTATTTTAAAGCCAAGCCATGGTCAGTCAAGTGTGTTGCTGTGTTATTTGTTTCAGGTATGTGGGCACATTCAATGACAGTTCAAGATTACCAGGATCTCATAGACAGAGGATGGAGAAGGTACAGTGAGAAAGAAAATACAAAGCCATATTGTCAGTTGAGATAAAAGTTAGAATCGACATTTAAAATTCAGATTTATAGAAACACTTAAATATCCATGAGTAATTGAACTATTTGTCCAGTGCTCTGTGACCTTTTGTAACGTGACACAGTCAGACAGGAAAATGTTCAGTGATTTTAGAAGGATAATACATTCAGCAAAGAACTGAAGAACTTGCTCTTTTGTGTTACGCATCATGAAATGTTTTGATGTGACTTTAATAAAAAAGCTTCTTCATTCATTTTGGAGTATAAAAATAAACAAAAAAAAAATCAATGTGTATTCATTACTCTTTTCAGAAGTGGAAAATACGTCTACAAACCTATCATGAATCAAACATGTTGCCCTCAATACACAATAAGGTAAGAAACTCAAAATACACTTTTGTAAAGGATTTGACCACTTCAAATATGTTCCACCATTTGTGTTTACTGCTTGAAATACGTCATACTTGGGGAGTTTACCTACTTTTAATGACACTTGGAACAGTAAATATATGCTCTTGGGTTTGTGCATAGGGACATCAGCAGCTCTGGGATATTTTCCTGTAAGGAACCTTGTCTGTAACCCACAAACACTGCTTTAGCAGCCCAAAGAAGAGAGGCTTGCACTTGTATTTTAGAAATTCTAGAGATAGACATAAAAAACATGCCATAAGGACTGATATGATTCAGTAGAAGACAACGTAATTTCATTATCTCAAAAGTATTGATAAAACATTTGACCACTCATTATAGGGAAATGTAAGAAATAAATAGAAATTACAATGTAATTTTTATAAGCGGTTCCTTAACCTTTTTTTCCTGAAACAAATCTTTCACAAAAGAAATGTTCTTGTTTTTCTTTTTTAGGTGCCGGGCTTTGCGTTTTCAGGCCTCCAAGTCCCACAAGAAGGTTCTGAAGAAAATGCTGAAATTTATTTCCAAAGGAGATGTTTCGAAAGTAGCGAGTGAAGGTAAGAAAAACTCTGAGGGTTTGAAAACCAGTACTGGTGTGTGGAAAGAGGATCTAAATACCTGCTTGAGTGGTCACATGGGCTTTGAATTCTGTGTGTAGACCCCTGGCTGGGCTGTGTCTTGAGCACTTCAGTAGCCCAGAAGCCAGATTGTTAAGGTGGCTTGGGTTATTGAAGAAAATATTTCCTTATTTTTTCTGTAGACCAACTTATTTTCCTAGGCATGTCCTCACTTTCTAGCTGGGTGCTGTAGACTGATAATCTGGAGAGGACTAACTAGAGCAGCTGGTGGCAGAGAAAAGGAGGAGCAAACAAAGAGGGTTTTTCCAGGTGATTGAACAGTCACCTTCCATTTATCCAGCACCAAATCCAGCAGTTCTTTGTGATGGTGAAACTTGTATTGGTTCTGAATCATCATAATTTGCCTCTTTTGTGTGTGTGTGGTATGCCAGGTTTGTTTGTTGTTATTTGTTTGAAGTTATACCTTGAAAAAAATTGACTATCCAGTTTTAGTGGAGAAAATAAAACTGTTCTCATAAATGAGTTGGTGTTTGTCATTCGGGGTCATGAAGGAAACTTTGTTTTCAGACTGTTGGAAACTAGTTAAATCAGTGTTAATTTTAATTGTGGAAGGTGTGAGCTGTGGTTGTGCAGAGAGAAACTCATGCAGGCTTTAATTGTTGGCAGAAGAGCCGATGGATTCCCACATAGAGGATGTGGCCACGTGTGATTTTCCATACAAAAACGAGTCTCAGGTCAGTGAGTCTGAACTGGCTCCCTTGGCTGTGGATGAAGCTGAGAGGGTGGAGAATGAAGATAAGGACTCAGGAGAAACAAAAGAAGAAGGGAATGTGCAGAAGGTGGAGTCAGATTCTGTTCAGATCTCTACAGACAAAGACACACCAGTCCCTGCAGAGCCATCACATTCAGCTAAAGCTGCTCATGCACCACCTAAGCCAGGTAATTTCTGGTAATAATTGGAATATGCTCTCATCATTTCACATCTTCTTGAAATCCCTTCTTTTTATCTTGCTTAGTAGATTATTAATTATTTTGTTTTATTCCCTGTGCTCCTCCCAGTTTATGGAATTACAGCATAAAAACTGAGAGGTGCTGGGTGTTACTTGTAATACTGTAATTTATATTTTTTTATATTAAAAAGTTGTATTAATCTTCTTATCCTCACTTTAAGTAAGACTGAATCTCTAGGATCTGAAACTAAAGAGGGGAGATTCAGATGAGAAGTTTTTTATGATGAGGATGGGGAGGCCCTGGCACAGGGTGCCCAGAGGAGCTGAGCCCAAGGGTCCCTGAAGTGTCCAAGGGCAGGTTGGACAGGGCTTGGAGCAGCCTGGGGCAGTGGAAGTGTCCCTTTGAAGGTCTCTTCCAACCCAAACCATTCTGTGATTCAGTGGCTGCCTTCTCTTGGGACCTGGGTGATTTCTGGGAGGAAGGTGACAGACACTCTGTGGCCCAGGTAAGGCAGCCTTGTCTTACAGATCACGTTTCCCATTTTGTGTAGCTTATTCTGGCAAATAAAGGGAATTTCCTTGACTGTGGTTTACTGGTACATGGTAGGGAAAATCCTAGTGGAGACTTGTGGCTTTAGAGTTTCTGCCTATGTTGGGACACTCTGCTGATTGCTGATTTCACTCACCTGTTGCATGTTGTGCCAGTTTTTAGAGAACAAAGTACTTTTGTCTTTTTCTATAGCATGGCTGATTTCAAGTGAAATAATCTGTTTTCTTAATAACCACTCATCTCTATTGGATCTGATTTTCACCAACTTAATAAATAATTTTTGCATCTAAATAAAAGGAAAATTGTTAGAAGTGCTTGGTCAGAAAATCAGTAGTGTTGCCTAGAAATATCACAGAATTTTTAAAAAGTGTAATTTATATTTTGATCTTACACAAACCTTTACAGCCCTTATATAGTTTATTGTCTGTATGACTTTTATTGTGCAAATTTTCAAAGCTCTCTTGTTTCAGATAATAAATTAAAAACCTTGGCTTATGTAAACTAAGTATTGGAAAAAAATGGAGTGGCTGTTGACAGCAGATGGCAGACTTGGGTAAAGACCAGGAGTGTAAAAACCTTCCAGTGCTTTGGAAAAGGTGTGAGATAAGGTCTTTAGTTAGATTAAGAATAGCTTTTTTAGACTTTAAGCACTGGAACATTGGTGCAGTTCAGGAAAAAAAGGTTTAATTTTACAGAGCAGAAATATTCATTAGTGTGCTTCTTTCTGGTGTTTTTAAAGACAGAAGTGAATAATAACTGCGTCAGAAAGCTTATTTAATTTTTTTTTATTGCTAAATTGTGTCACAGGTCAAATTTAGTTTAAAATTTTCCAGAAAGAAAGATGTTCAGTTTTCATCTTGGAAAATGTAGACTTAGTCAGTAATAAGATTGTTTAATTGCATTTTTATTCCTTTATAAACAAAACAGGTCATTGTCCTCTAGGAATAATGGTCTGTTCCTGCACAGTTTCAGATAGAAAAAAAGGTTTGCTTATATCTGTGTAGACACAGTCACTGCTTCAAGAAGTTTTTCTTGCTAATTTACAGCTTACAGAAGATAGGAGACACAAAACAGATCCCCATACAGATGAAGTACTCATTCTTCTAATACATCTTGAGAGTTTTAAATAAACTCTTCCTCTGACTTGTTTGCCTGAGGACAGGTCACATAATGTCTGTAATTCCCTCAAGTGTTTGGATTTGTGTTGGTTTACAACTCACAGTTCTTGTATTAGTAAGAAACAAATGGATCAAGATGGGAAATATACATAGGTTTGACTGCTCTTTTTAGCAAATACCATTTCACAAATAGAATTCTATAAATGGCTGATCTAATTCTATAAATGGCTGTTAAAGAGATATGCATCATACAAAAAGTGAATTTATTAATTAAAACAGACAATCTGAAGATAATTTTAAGCAAAGGTGCAAACTTCTGTGGCCTTTTACTCTTCCATTACATGACCACAGTATCACTGGCAGCATTTCTACATCCTGCCTGTGGATTCCAGGTGAGAAAAAATAAATGCTTTATTTTGGGGTGTGTGTCTTTACAGGACTTTGGTGTAGCCACGTGGGTTTTGAATGCAGAAGGACAGTTCTCTGTGATTTTGTGGTGTATTTTTGTCCTGCAGCATTTCAAGTTCTTAAATGCCCCCTTGGCTCTGGGGTGAAGTGGTCGAGGTGGTTCCAGATCAGAGTGCTGCAGTAAATAGCTGTGCAGGAATCACTGCATTAGCCTGCCTTCAGGTGTTGGTGGTTGTCAGTGTGAAGGGCCAGTTGGGTTCAGAGCACAGCCTGCAGTAACTGGTGATTGTAGCCATTTCTCTCCAGTGACGAGGGCAGAGCTGCTGGGTTGTTGCCAGCTGTGGTGTTTAACTCTTTGCCTGTGCCCTTGCAGGGAAAGGGGCAGACCTGAGCAAGCCCCTGTGCCGGAAAGCCAAGGACATAAGGAAAGAGAGAAAGCTGCAGAAGCTCCTGCAGAGCCAGAGGGGCACAGTGGAAGGCTCTCAACTTCAAGGAGACCAAGCTTTCCTCTTGCAAAACTCTAAATCTAAAACAAACCAGCCTAAAAACATTGAAGACTTTGTTTTTGTCCCTCTACCTGATGATGCACGACACAAATTAGAGGTAATGTCTTGTTCACTGTTGGTGGAGGCAGATGAAGGAAAGTTCTAGTTAAGGAGTTTTTGAAAAGCTTAGGTCTGGATTTATGGAATAGTTGTGGCTTAAATCTTGAAATATGTGTGGTACTGACTGATGTATATTTTTATATATATATAGATATGCATCATAGGGGGGTGTGTGTGTATATATATGATATATAATATTTATATAAATGACACACCTATGGTGCAGCTGCACTCTTTTTAACCACAGGAGGGTACTCTTGCACTGCACTCAGTCCTAGCACAGGCCAATTCAGTTACTAAAATAACTTGCAAATTAATTTCATACAGTGTGACTTGAAAGTGAAAAACTTTGAATCAACCGAGTGTTAAATAAAGAGAGAAATTCACTATTTAGGGCTGCCGTATGTAATTACTTAAACTATCTAAGCTAATGAAACTTGACAAGGAAGCAGTAAGTTCATGAAATTAATCAGGTAACAAGATAGTTGCTCTTTACACACATCATTGGTGTGTGCTGGTGTCTTTGAAAGCTGCAAAAATGAGAATAAAAAAGTTTGCTTTATACACTGATTGCCACTACATCTACTAGACAGCAATCTAGAAGAGTTTTGGACTTTCTAACATTTGTTAACCATAAAACCATTTTTCCAGTTATTTTTTCCCTAAGCTGGAAAACTAACCGAATGTTTTCCTAATAATTTTCAGTGATGGTGTTGGAAATGAAAATATTTACTGACTAGAAGCCTGAAATTGATCCATCTCCCTAACTCCTTCAATTTCCTGGGGAGTTATTTAACAAAAGCATGATGGCTTTGTCTGAGCAGCTTCTAGAGAGAATTAGAAGGATTAAAAAAAATTTTGCTCTTTGTGAAAATAGGACCATTCTGAAAATTACGTAGTTTTTGAAATTAATATGACCTTAAATATTTTTGAAAAGGCATGCACTGCTGCCTATGTGGTAGCATTCTTTTGCTTAGGGAGCAATCATTTTTACTAAGAAGAACGTTTAATTTATAGATTTTTTTAATTATTATTTTTGTGTGTTTAATGGTGATGGTGTGAAGAGTGGTAACTCCTTATTATGTTCAACTCATAACTGAGTGTGGAAACACTGCTTCATCTTCCTCTTTCAATTTCAAAAATACCTAGAAATCCCCTTGGGATTACTGTCATAAAAACATGGTTTCTGGATGAAGAGCAGAGATTTGAGTCTTCCAAGCCTTTCAAGTATTTTTCAGTGTAGTGTGAGACTATGAGAGAATATTTCAAGTAGCCCAGAAAAATCTCTTTAAAATTATGATCTGCATACTATTTGTTGGTATTATTATTTGTGTAGTTCTTCTCTAGGCATTTTAGTTAATTTGCAGTTTGAAAGCCTTCTGTGTTATTCAGTGTAAATATAAAAGCCTTCAGTAGCATAAATTGAGCTGGAGAATTAGAAGACTTTTGGCTAATGGTAATTAATTTGTGATGTCCCTTGTGCAGGAGGGTCACATTTCTCTCTGTTGTGATGTTTGCCTTATGTATAAATGTATAATTATTGCATGACATTTTAATAATAAATGTGTTTAACTTCTTCTGAAGGTGAGGGTGGTGAGATCATCTCCACCAAGTTCACAGTTCAAAGCCACATTTCAGGAGTCTTACCAGGTCTATAAACGTTACCAGATGGTTGTTCACAAGGACCCACCTGACAAACCAACCATAAGTCAGGTCAGAAGGCCAAATTTAATTTTATGCAAAGCTTCCCCTCCATTTCATGTGTCCTGTTTCTAGGAGAGACAAATGTGGATTTTATATCCATTGTATGTTCAGGAGCTTGTATCCAATAAAATCAACATCCTGAAAGTGCAAACTCTTGATACCTCTTTGTGAGTGCCACAAATATTTGGTTTTAGTTGCAGGCAGAAAACTTATGGATGCTGTTGGGTAAGAAATGGAGAGGGTGAGGCTCTTGGAGATAGAGATGGACCTTAAAAATACAAATCTCATAAAAACTAAATCCAGCTGGACACTCAGCCTGATACCTGGCCTCCTTGGCTTGGGTTTGAATGTTTCCATCAGGAGGATACAATGATCAGGGCCAACATGTGAGCAGAAGTTTATCACACACACAAATTGTTGGTTTAAGGTTCACCAGAGTGAAATAATTCTCTTCAGTTTCAATTTAAGCCTTTAAAAAATATGTGCACTCCATCTAAATTTGCATTTAACATAACATCTTGCAATGAATAGGTGGAGTGTAAGAGTGAACTGCCAGATGTGTTACATCTCTATTCTAAAAGGAAAAAAAAATGTCATGAGTTTAGAGTTTGAGTTTAGTATATGTAGCAAGGACAAGTGATTGTTGAACCAGGGCAATCAATGAGCCATATGCCATTAAAAATAAAACATTTTAAGAAGTCCTTGAGACTGTGCAATAAAACTAAAATTTGTGGATGTTATGTTAGTTATCATTAAAAATAGGAAGTTGTCTTATTATTATGTTTAAGGTAGAAAACTGACTTCAGAGGCTTTGAAGTGCATAGGAGGAGATCTTTCACTAGCCTGACCTTCAGAAGCAGATGATCTGATGACATGCACTCAAACCAGAATGCTTGTATTTCCCTTGCTCTGAAGGTGAGGTTAGTACCTGTCTCCTTTGAGGACCCCCAGTTCAAATCATCCTTCAACCAATCTGCCTCTTTATTTGCCAAGTATCAGATGTCTGTACACAAGGACACACCTTCTGACTGTGGGGAGAATGAGGTACAGTTCACTGCATGCACCCTTCTGAAAACACCTTCTTCAAATGCACAGCTAACTGGGGGGAAATGCTGTCTCCTAGAGCTGATCTAAATATTCAATTATTGAAATATGTTTCTCCCTAATTTTTCATGTTCTCACTTAATTTAACAGGTGAAGGTTTTAAAAACATCTGTTTTTTTTTTCCCATTCCATTGCTGAGCACACTGCTCAGCTGGAGCTCACCTTTGCAGCAGGAATAGTGCAAAAATATCTCACCAGCTGCTCCTCTGAGGCTTGATGAGAATATGTTGCATATGCATAAACCCTGCTCTTAAAAGGGTGTTTACAGAGGATAATCCTAATCTAATAAATTAAAAATAATTAAAAGTACTCTGAACAAGCATCAGTTCTCCATTTCTCTGGCAGGTGGCACAACCTCCTCATTGGCAGAATTAATGGAAATGCTGCCTCAGGTCTCTCATTTCTCTCTGCTGCAGATGTGTAGCTTTATTATTGGTCAACTAGACAGGATTTTCTGTTCCTGAGAGTGAACTACCTGCAGAAGTGAAACCTTGTAAACTGGGGCTGTTTTCCAGGTAGAATTGTGAAACCACTTCATAATTTTTTGGCTTAAGTTCAAAAGACTGTAAGGAGAGGTTTTTTTTTGTTTTAGTGAGATGTGTGTAATGCTACTCTGGAAAGCCATAAAATCCATTTCACTTTGTTTAGTAAAATAATAGGTCTCATAACAGTAAGTAGTAGTCTCTGCCCTTTTTATAATTGCTGGCATAGGTGGGTTTAATTATAATAATGTAAAAATTGGAGGCAGGCCAAGAGAGACTGAGCTGTTTACTAGATTTGTAGCAAGCATTACCTGGTCAGATTAGAGACTTGATTTTTCTGCTGTGATGGAAGTTTTTCAGCCTGGAAAGATGGATTAGGGACAATCAGGTTTCCACCCTCTGCAGGTATAAAAGCTGCCGTGGGATTTGCCTGTTGAATAGGAAGGAGATGGATTTCTGTTCACTGCTAAAAAACAGATTTTTATCCTCTTTTTCCTTTTTACTTGCCATAGGGGTTTCCCTACTTTGCCTTTATCTCCTCTCTTTGGCCTCATGTTTGTGCAGGCTTAGATAATTCCAGGGGAAAGATAAAACCTCTGAAGCATCTATTGAATGTAAAAAGTTGGTCTGATACTGATGGGTTTGAATTTTGGTTCTTTTTCAGCCTTGAAAATCATATTTTGTGTCCATGAGACTGCCTGGCCAAGCAGGTTTTTTTATTCACAGTTAGGAGCTAACACTCTGACTTCAAACAACATTTTGTATCTGATCTCTGCAGGAAGTTAACTGAAGAATGTTTTACATATTAATATGTTCTCATGTAGTTTAGAAGCCCTTTTTTAATATAGAATTTGTGTGGGCAGAGAGGTATCTGAGTCACTTTTAAGCTACCAAGTAGGGTAAAACTGATCCAAGTTATTGAGAGGAAGGGTGGAAAATGCTACTTGTAAGACCTCAAAACCTTTTCTGCTTCCTCTTTTTCAGACCTTTTAATATATCATATGGACATTATGGAACCAAGGAGTTTTTTAAGCAAAGGGAATAAAATTCTGTCAGATATATGTATATATATATATATATTTGGAAGCTATTGAAACAATTTGGATTAGTGTTTGTCCCATTCTTTGAATTTCTTCTGACTCTCAATGAAAATGCTTTATGTAGATCTTTATCTTAAACCCAAAATGATGGACCATGCCCCATTCCCAGTATAACAGAGCTGTTTCTCAGTGGCTTTTTTGGTTTTGTTCTTTTCTTGTTGTTGGGTTGTTTTTAAAGCAGTGGAAGGTGTAATCATGCTTAGCATGAGGAGCTGTGTCTGTAACATACAAAACCCCACAAATGCAATCAGTTGCAAGGATTTATTTGTTTGGATTATTTCCTGGCCTAGGGGTAGTTGTATTTATTCTGTGAAATGGGTCAACCTGTAAGGAAAAGAAATTGAAATAATGAAAGCTTAGAGAAACTGAGAAATGGAGACCTCTAATGAAGAGAGAGATGAGAGTAGGCTGAGCATACTTATATTGAAAAACCTTGGTTCCCTGTAGCATCAGGAAAGATCAGTTGGAGCAGAAATTACAGAGCTGATCAGCATATCAAGAGTGAAATAATTATGCAGACAAATCATGTGGGTGAGGGTTTTTCCACCTTTATAATTCATTTTTCATAAGAAAAATAATAAATGGTAATACGGCTTTGTTGTAATAATTCTTGCACAGAGAAATGGATTTGGAGTCTATTTTTTAAATTGAGTAACTTTTAATAGCATTTGGTTATATTTCTGGAAGAAAATGTGTAGATTAATATATGGAAGGGTGATCTGAGAATAAGAAGAATGAACTTGTGTCTTGTATAATCCCAAGATTTGGCTCTTTGGATGATCCAATTCCATTGGATTTATGGAAGCTGTGTAATGGCTTTTCTGTGCTTTGCTAAGAGCAGTCCTTATCTGCAAATATTTTAACTCTTGCTCAGCAGCAAAAATCCCTGTTTCTGGGTGAGAAATGCAGGGAGGAAGGCCTTGCAGAATACAAGTCACCTGGAAGATGCTGTGATCCAGCTCCACCCGAGCTTGAGGATGAGTTATAAAATACCTGGAGATAGATATTTCAGAGCATTTTGCCACCTGAATCTCTTGTGTTTCAGATGAAGCAATACAGTAGATGAAATGATAGATACAGGTGTGGAACTGTGGAGGTTTGGATCAAAGATTTTAGGTGAAACAAATACAGTCAAAACATTTTTTGGCCTTTTCATGCCAAGAAGGAAATTTTTGATCCCCATGAAATAATCAAAGGCTAATTTGGATAGAATTTCTGAGTGTCAGAATCCTCATGTCTTTTTACAGTCTTTGTCTTGAGGAAACACAGCTGAAGTGTAACTGAAACAAGCTATGTGGCAGCTACACAAGCTAGAAAACTTTTCCATAAAAGATCATAAAAATTCTACAGTAGTTTCCAGAGAGAGCAAGAGTGAACAGTTTATTGATGTTTAGACCTCCTGAAGCAAACGTTTTATGTAACTTTTCACAGGGGTTTCATAATGACAAACTTGTAGAAAAACAGAATCTGTCTGTTCCCTCTGTGGAAGGAGCTGGACTCTTTGCTTTGTGCTTAGCTAAATATTTGTCTTGGAAGAAAAGAATTTCAGGACACACAAAAGATACACTGTTTGAAAAGGTGCAAAAAATTACTGAAATACGTAGAGTGAGGTTTTTCTTTCACACCCCCCACCTTTTTTTTTTTTTAATTGCTTCCCAGGAATCCACTTGAACTAGTAGAGAAAACTGAGTGAGTAGTCTGGGAAATGCCAAGGAGCACGTTCTGATCAATTCCAAGCTGGTGTCAGCAGCCAGTTCCAAACTTTTAGGTCTCTCTAACCTAGTTTCTTCTCTTGTGCTTAAAAATCAATAGCCTTTGTGGTTATTTTTAGCCTTCTATACATTTTTACACAGCTCTTAGAAGCCATGGCAGAACATCTCAGTGCAGTGAACTTGCATTTCACATCCTGGTAGCTCTGACTCAGAGACTTAAAATGAGTGTTTCTAAATCAGCCTCATGCCTTTTGTGTGGCCCTCATGACTGCAGTGCTGTGGATTCATGGATTTTATCATGAAATGCCTTTAAGACCCAAAAAAATTAGGCATCCAGATAATTAAGTGACACGTCACATCATTTTAGCTCAGATTCTTTTTGCATCTCAGTTTATCTCATTCTTCCTGATTTTGCCACTGCATATTTTATGGAAATCCAGATAAAATTAAATCATCTTTACTGTAAGACTGGTAAATCTCCAGTATACTGAGAGGGAGGTTTCTTCTGAGCAAGAAATCCTCAGTGACTTTTGTCACTCCTTAAAGGAATTGAAATTGTAACTGAAATGTATCAGCAGTTATTTCATTAGTCCCATTCTTGCACTGAAAACTACATTTGAGACATGCATTTGAACTTTAAATCCCTCTTTCCTTTGTAAACTTTAAATCCTTCTTCCTGTTTTGAAGGCTCTTTCTTCACCTTCATGTCTGTGGATATCTCTGAAACTTTATTGTTTTAGCATGTCTGTATTTTTGTAAGCAGTTGTTGAAAATGCTAAATAGAGCCACCCCTGGGATAAGTCTTTGATTCCTCAGCTGAACTCTAGTTTATTGCCCAGTTTAAGGATGGTTTGGCACCATCTTTTCCTGTAAAAATGCTACATTTTGTCCCATTTTCCTGATTTCTACAGGAAGTTAAAGAATTTTGTTCATTTTTCTTGGGAGGGGTTGTTAGCAGCTTCTCCTCACCTTACTAAAAGTCTGACTCATTTTTACTCTTTCACTGCACAGCTTTTTTACCTGCTTTGGGTTAGGAAGATTATTTCAATTTAAATATGGCAGCACAGAGGTGATGCACTGGATCTGCAGGTTTTATGATTTGTCCTCATTATTTTTTATTTTACTGTGAGCCTGGCACCTCTGTGAAAAACAAAGTAATAAAAAAAAAAACAACCTCATGACCAAACTCCTTGGTTCATTTTAGTCCCGTTCAGAGACTGGATTTTAAAAAACAAAAAGAAAGAAGGCCCAAGTCCCATATCCATTTCTGACACTTCTATATCCCAAGAAAAAGGGCAAGTACTCAGCTTTCCTTGACAGTGAATTGCAAATGTGAACAAACCCTTAACACTGTCAAAGGGGAAATGATGATTGAATGCTTTTTGTGGTGCCTTAGTGTGGAAGATCTCAGATAACTGGGCAGTTCTGGGGATGCCACCTGGAAGGTTTCCTGAGCAGGATGTGCTCCTGTGACATCAGGAACCTTCCCTTCCCCAAATCCCTCAGCTGCCAGGTGAAACCATTCCAGTTTAGCACCTGAATCTCTTCCCCCTGTGTAAAAGGGAGCAGGTGTTAACACACTCTGGTTTATTGCCTCTTTTTAAAGCTGTGCATGTGCTCTTACTCCAGCAAGTACCTTTGGGTTGAACCCAACCTGCTTTTATTTTTCTGCTTTTTATTTTTCTGCCTTTTTTCCTCCCTTTGATTTCATTCTCAGTGATGTGTTTCTTCTTAGTTTTATTAATTATGTTTAAACTTACTCCCTGTTGTTGAGTTGATTCTTTCTGGCAGCTGTAATTAGTTTGCACCAAAGTAAAAATGTTGTGGATTTCTTATATGTTATATAGCTTTTAAAAGTTTATGTAAATTAGTTGGAAATTAAAATTAGAAAAGCATGGCTTTGTGAAAGGAATTTGAATTGTACTTGTGTGACATACTGAGTTGTTTTATATGCAACATCAGCTTTTGGCTGTATTTCTTTCATGGTTTATTGAATAATTTTTAATTGTCTTCATAATAATCTTGCAGTGTAAGATGAGTTTGTTAATTTTGAAGTTAAATCTAATGTTTACTTCTTTTTTACATAAATATATAGGTTAGTTTAAGAAAATTACCTAACCTCTGAACTTTACCAGGTAGCATCGGGTGAAATAATTTAGAGCAAGACTTGCAGTGGTTTTTTTCCCTTAAGATTGTGACACAAATTCAGATGCATTTAAGAATTTTCTCCTAGCAGCTGTAAGAGCAGAAGTTATACTTAGCTACACCCAAAAAATGCTCTTCAGCCTCAGAGCCAAGGCACTGGGCAGCAGGGCCTGGAGAATTGATAGAGGTATTTGAAAAGTGTCCTGGGCTCATTTTTCTCACCATAGGGTTTAGTCTGCACTGTAAAGCTAAAGTTACAGATTAAGAACTATTGGGGGTCTTCTGACATGAAAATTAATAACATATGGTTTATTTTTTCTGAAACCTGCACTTTCTAAAACCACTGACTGTAGGGACAGATGCACTTAGAGTGTAGGAATTTTTAACTCTGTATTTTTATTTTAGGAAAATAACTCAATAATTCAAAATTTTAATTCCCTTTCTTTTTTTTAAATATTATTTTTTTTTTCTTATCCACCAAACCAAAATAATTCTACAGTTTAATTGAGATACCACAGTAATTTGTTTTTCCAAACTCTGAGTAATTTAGAATGGTAGTGACTAGATCTGAAATGGTAAGTTATAGGAAATGCACAATCCCCTGCCTTCACTAGAAATTCAGTGTTCTTCCATAAAGTCTGTGTGCCAAGGTTTCCCATCAATCCATAGATCAGCAGGACAAGATGAGGCAGCAGCTGACACTCTTGGCACTTTTTATTGTTGCCTACCTTTCTCTCCTCCCCTTCCCTGGGAAAAATGGGATGGCTGACAAGCCATCACCTCATTTTCTTGTGTTCCCCTTTAATTAATCTCAGAACTTAATGGAATTCTTGACAACAAAATCTTGACACCAGGCAGGTTTTTGTAGGTGTCTATGTATATTCTTTTAATCTAACTTGTAATTTAAAATTCCTATTTACTATTACTTTGCAATGTGGGAGCTGCTGGCTTATTAAATCACCCAGCCATTAGAAGAGAGGGAATTAAACTGTGTATTGAACTAGTTATGTAACAAGGGAACACTTGGGGTTAGATACATACCAGAACCCTACAATGTGTTCAATGTGAGGAACATTGAAGGAAGTATTTGTGTTAAATAAGTAAATGATAGTGAGTAAATGAGTATTGTATTTTATTACCCTAAGAATCATGGACAAGCTCCTGGTCATTAAAACATTGCCTTTTTGGGTAATTGTCAGCAGCACATCATTTTGTATTGAGTCAAAAATCCAGGTTGGAAATGCTTGCACTTTCAGGAGGTTGGTTTTCTTTCTTTTCTTTTCCCTTCCTCCTCTTCAAACTTGAAATGAGCTTGCTTTTAAATTTGAATGTAAATGAATTAATTTCTGTTAAGAGGTATGAGGGCCCCCTTGCTTTGGTGGTAGGGGAGGTACCAATGGACCAGTGGGAAAAGACTCCCTGTTGCAAGGAGTCACAGAGAAGGATAATGTGTCATTTAAAATAAAGCACACAGAAACAGACCTGTATTGCAGGGTGATAATTCTCTCACATCACATTTTTAAAAACTATCTCCTGTTTTACAGAAAATAAAGTACTTTGCATAGTCAGTTATTGTATCTATTTGTACTTCTAAACAGAATGTGAGAGTTGAAGGGTTTAAATGAAATTTCCTTAAACAAAGTCTGATGATGCTTTTCAAAGATATGGATTTGAAGGAGGAGTGTGTTTGACTGTTAATGTAGCCTAAGGCATTGCTGACAGTTTTCTTTCTTTTTCTGCTTGGCATACTTGGGCTGTTTTCTTGGGCACGTGTTGCTGCTGGATCCACCTGGGTGCAGTTCACACGATTCCTCTGTGATTCCCCTCTGGAGGTATGTATTCACTAGGGGTGGGAGCTCTGAGATGAACATATTTAATTTCTCTTGTTGAATGAATGTTTGAGTGTCCTCTACACTCTCTGTAGACAGCCAACCATTGCTAGAGGTGATGGAGGTGGCTGGCACAGAATTCCTGTCTCCACCAACTGGTAAGGAGGATTCTGCTGTGTTTCCAAAGGAGCCTGAGGACTCCTTTGCTGGCCAATAAGCTATAACTGAATTTCATAGCACTGCATGAAAAAAAATAGAAGCACAAAAGGCTGTGTCTTTCATGGGTTTGGATTTATTTCTATGAAAACAACAAAAAAAATGAATTACTAAATAACTTGATAAACTTGTATTTGACTACAATCTGAGGTAAAAG
The DNA here is from genome assembly GCA_013400175.1 of Phainopepla nitens. Classification (NCBI taxonomy): domain Eukaryota; kingdom Metazoa; phylum Chordata; class Aves; order Passeriformes; family Bombycillidae; genus Phainopepla; species Phainopepla nitens. The sequence goes on from VXBQ01003389.1 coordinate 313,313, forward strand.
TTGAGGAGAGATGCTGTTCCTTCATTTCAAGTGAGCAAACTGCCATGGATTCCTTGCAGTGTCTTGTTAATCTTGGGGAGTTCAGGACGGCGTGACTGTAATGAAATTGTCAGGTTATAGTAATTACACTGGTAATTTGATACGTCGCAGTTTGAGTGAATCCATGTGTGCAGAGTTTGTTGCTTTTCTCTGCTGAGTCCACTGGCCTTTGCATTCCTGAAAGCTGAAGAGTAATAGAGCTCATTAGACTTTATAGGAAAAGGGCTTTTATCACCTCGTCAACTCGTGCAGCAGACTGCCATTATATTCTTAATTTTGTATGGCTACGTAGATGTTGATGCACGCTGCCCTGCCAGGTTTATACCCATATTGTTTCTTGCAGACACTTTTTATTGACATTTTGAAGCTTGAATTAAATTTTGTGTGGCACCACTACAGATGTCTTCAATTAGATGAAGTTAAATAAAAGGGGTTATATATCAGAGGCCAAGGGATTCTTGAAATTCTTTTTTCTGAAACAGTTGCCACAAGCAAATCTAGCAGTGTGTAGTCTGTTTACTCTTTTGAACAAAAATAATTTAAAATAAAATTTAAACCTTACATGTTTTCAATTTGTAATTTTTGGAGTTTTTAATATTATCATTAGCTGCAAATAGTATGAACACCCAAACTCTTCCTGTCTTTTTTATTTCCTCATTTTATTATTCAGTTTACTTTCTGTTTTGGCTATGGGCTCTGGCAGAAAAAATGAATGCTTTGAAGAAAAGATACAGTATGAAGTAGCAGAAAACTAGGCAGTTTTCTAGCAGTAAACAGCATAATGTAAAGTGAATTGTTTTAGGTGGTTTTTTTAATTCATCCTTTCATTTTAGAGGCTGCATTAAACCATTTGCCAGCTCACACAGGCAGATGTGGAATGGTGGTAATGGTTGAGCACAGGGGGAACAGCCTGCAGGACCCAGCCAGAACACTGTGGCCTGGGACCCTGCTCTTGCCAGGGAGGATTCCTGGAAGAAACTTCCAAGGGAAATCCAGGCTGTTCAGGGTGATTCCTTATTTTTGGTGCTCAGTGGGTGAGGAGGATGTCGTGGGCCAGTTGTGTCAGCACCACTGATGGTCATCTCAGTGTTTGTCCTGCCCAAGTTGCTCCATCTTGTCCTGAAAGCAGCTGGAAGGAGTCTCAGCACTCAGTGGGCCATGGTGTTATGCAGTCAAGGGATAATTTTGTTTTGTTCTCAAATTATTCTCTAATTGCTGCTTAGACTTTTCTTTTTCATCTTGACTGATGTTAAGCGTTAAACTGACAATTTTATAAAACTGTTGTCAAAATCGTCTCTTTGAAAGAACTGGTGATTGATGCCTGTTGTTATGGGTGTGCCTACAGCAGTATGTTTTCCAGCATGCATTTATGTTCCATGGGCTTATGAACATTTGGTGTCTCCTCTACCTTTTGGATCACTGAGTATTATGGGATCTTTCTGGATCTGTGTGCATTCAGTTCTTTTTTAACCATCCTGAATACTTTAAAATCATCATCTTGGTTTGCTGCAGCATCATTCAGTCTTCACTGATTCACCTACCAGTCTGGAGAATGTAATAGATCCAGCAGGATGGAATCTGTTTTCTGTAATGCAGATGATCATTTGTTGTCCTGTTAACCATGCTGAGATGCTTTTGGATTCTAAAGAACTGGAAGATGTTTGTGAATCTCCATCTTTGCTCTTCAAAAAGTGAAATCAGCCTCTGCTTTGCATTATTTTATTTATTGATGCATTTTAATTTTTAGGAGATCTAATAAATGAGACCATTACAAGCCTGTAATTCCCAGGAACACCTTCTTAGAGGGTGAGATTTGACTCACATTTGATGCAGTGTAGCTCAATTTCTGGACTTTTCCAGTCAGGCACAGAACATGGCTCTGTAAAGAGTGTCCTATTAATCCCTAATGAAAGTAGGACAGAGTTCTGGAAAGGAAATGTGTTGCTAACCAAGACATAGAAATCTACCATATGGCAGGTTTGTGTGTGTGCCATTGGGAAAGGAACTGCTGGAATTAATCACTTTGCTTATTTGGCAAATAATTTCCACTGGAGTGGAGAACTCAAGGGTGTCCTGGCATTTTTTTCTTCTTTGATAGCATAAATGTAATATCTTCCTTTTCCTTCCATGCACAGCAGAGGGTAAAAGGGAAAAGTAGAAAATAAGAAATATCAAGAGACCTCCCAGAGAAAAATAATTATGCATTGTACAGGCAGGACCCATTTTGGTAATGATAATAAGCAAAATACCTGTTAATATTGAAGACTGACCAATGTGCTTTGAAGAAATTGGAGTGCTCTCACCATCATTGAAGTTCAATTATCTGCAGTTAGTACACTGAGGTACCAATTGGGCAATATATAATGCCAGTTCTGTTAAGTATTTAAATTTTAATAATGGGTTGTAAAATGTGAGCAATCAAATCTGTTCATGGAATCATTAGCTAGCAGGCTATGAAGACAGGTAGAATTAACATGTAATGGAATAAGTTGTATTTTTCTCTGCATGACAGTGTAAACATTGGAGAGAAAATGATGGTTTCCATTTTGTCCTGGATTTTTTCGATATCATCAGATTATAATAATTCATTGTATTGAAAGAAGACTATAAAATGTTAATTTTAAACACTTTGGCCCTTCTGGATGGATTCCAGGGCTAGTGTATAATTTTGGGTGGATAAGATAAGCCCTTTCTGATGGGGCTTGCTGCCCTGATGTCACTGGTGTATTTTCCATCACCCTTGACAAACCCAGTCCCAGTGGAGGTGTCAGTGGTGTGAAATGGTGTAGCCTGCTTCAGGAAAATGTTTCATATTCTAGACCTGTTTCAGGTCAAATTGCCTGGATAGTGCACAGGAAATCGAGTTAAAGGAGACAAGTATTCATTGAGAAATGGGAGAAAATGTAATGCTGACAAGCACTACAAAGGATTACATTGTATGAGAATTTTTGAAGGTGGAGGGAAATCTTGCTCTTTTTAAAATGTTATTTGCTTAATGTAACTGAGATCCCTGACTGTTTTGCCTGAAATCAGTGCTGTGCTCATTATGTTTGTTCCAGAACATAGACTCTCTTATGTTCATGACATTTCACTGTAATTGCATTTGTGAAATAACTGCAGGTTGTACTTTACCAAAGGTTTTGACTGATGTTAACTCTTCAGTTTGCAGAGGTCCAGTGACCAAATCCATGCGCTGCTCTTGGGAGGTTTGGGGTCATGCACAGACACAGCATTTGTTCAACTTCAGAAGACTTTGCTTTGAGAGAAAATCTTTTCCATAGTGGTTTAGACTATCTTCTTTAACATTCGTTAAATCCTATATGATGAATTTTTGACAAAGAAAGAAAATCTGTTTTAACTGAAACTTATTTAAGCGAGTCTGTGTTCTATTACCAACCACATTTCCCCATGGCTTTGAGATGTTTCATTTTTCTGTCACTGACTGCACTCTGAGAAGGGAACTTAACCTGTGCTGAGAAATCCTTAGAGAACATCTTTTACTTGACTGTGTCCCTGCTTAAAAATGTTACCACTGACCACGTGATATCCTTTGGCTCTGTTGAAAAAGTTGATGATACTGAATGAAACCATGACTGTTGGATAAGTAGGCTTTACCTGAACAAGAGAAACCCTGTTTAATATGCTGTATCTGAGTTTAATGTTCTCACATTCTGCAGATGGAGCTCTCCAATGTTTCATCATTTCAGTTTTAGAGTATTGGTAGCTCCACATTTAGTTTTAGGGTATATAACTATATAAAAATTCAAACATATTGTTATGTGGCCTTTATTTTGGGACTTGCTGGTTGGGTAAGCCAGTTGAAATTATTTTTCTTCAGGTGATTGATTTCTTTTGACACATGTGGTACCAATTAGGGTAACTTCTCCTGCCTATCATCTCTTTCAGTCTGGGCTACTGTATCAAAATACTTGATTAAACCCACCTTCTGCTGTTGTAATGCAAAACAGTTGGTAATAGCAGGCAATATTGTCAGATTTATTGAGTGAGAAGCAGCTTTCTGAAGACCTGGCAATGCAGTGAAAAACATGACTGGATGGATAATTAAGTTGAGCACAGTGGAATTCCGGATTAAAGTAAGCTTGACGTGGGAGAAAATGGCATGCCAGAGTTGGTTGTGCAATACAGTTTAAATTAGGGAGATCATTTTCTTCTTAACTTCAAGCATCAGTTTCTGGCTCGAGGTGCTTTACCCCATCCAGAGTCAAACTTGAGTGCACATCCAAAACCACAGCACACAACACAAGCCAGTCCCTTGCTGTTCTTGCAGGATTTGCTCTGCTGTGGGCTGACACACAAGAGATTCCACAGATTTTGTTGTCACGCAGTTTCAGGTTCTTGGATAAAAGATGTTTTGTTACTTGTAGAGAGTGAACATCATAAAGAATAAGCTGCTCAGGTTTTTATAAATGGTCCTCTGAAGTGAATTTAATTGCCCCTTTGAGGAACTCAGTTTCTGTGGCTAAAGTGCTTCCAGTGCTTGGGGATGTGGGGGAGAGAACCTGGAGGGTCCTTGCTGTGACAGGGAGTGTTGGAGGCACCAGGTTAGCATGTAAAAACTCATCAATAACTTGAAGAATCACGTTGGTTTGTCATGTCAGTACCATAAGTGCTGGATGGCAGAGGCTGTTTCAGACTCATGTTTGGGATGTTTGATATGTGGGTTATACCCATCACGAGTACAGCAACGGGCAAAACCATCCAGTAACTAACCTTGTTTTCCCTGCCTTTCAAATGCCTTTTTTCCTTTTTCTAAATACAGATGGCCAGCAAACCTTTTTACAGTATTTACTTCAGTGTTGAAATGCTCTTTACAATTGTTTTTCATGCTGAAAGTCTGTCAGGGAGTTAATCCCTCTCTTGTTCTTGCTTAGGCAGAGCATGCCCCCAACGGACCGGAATGTGGCTACGGCTCCTTCCACCAGCAGTACTGGCTGGATGGGAAGATAATTGCTGTTGGTGTCATTGATATCCTGCCCTACTGTGTGTCCTCAGTCTATCTGTACTATGATCCAGACTTCTCCTTCTTATCTTTGGGAGTCTACTCTGCCTTACGGTAAGAGGGCGTTTGCGTTATCTGGTTGGAGGGAATAGTAGGAATTGATACTTGTTTCTAAACTCGGGGTTTTATTTTTAGTCTATACTAGTAACACTACCTTTAGCAAAGTAGTTGTGGGGTTGGTTGCCTTCCAAGTAGATTTTTTTTTTTAATTGTCATGCTTGACTGGGGATGTACCTTTCTAGTTAGCTAAATACTTTTACAGGTTAAAAAAACACGCAGAAACAAAATGCCTCGTTTTTATTGCCCCTGAAAATAATTTAATATTGCTTGGTTTCAGCAGGAAAAGCCCCTTCTTTGGCTGAATAGAAATAATTTTTCCTTTGACCTTTTGCTTAGCCCAGTCACCAAATAAAATTAATCACTTTTATAGTTTTATGCACATTGAGATCATAAATAAGAGTACCTAAAAAATGTCTTCTGAATTAGTGCCTTCCTGCTGTACTAGCATTAAGTATATTTTTCAGGTATGTTAATCTCATTATCTTTGTCTTCGGAAAGCCTGATGGAGAGAGTAATCCTATGAATTTTAAAGCCTTAAATTAACTATCCAACATGGCCTTGCAAAACAGTAGGAATTGTGGGTATTGCTTTTCACTGTGAATAAAACTTGTATGTGAAATTGCAAGTTACTGCTTTTCTTCCATAGGCAATTTTATGATTCCATTGTTATTACAAGTGAAAAAAAAAAAAAACAAACCCTAAATGAGTGGAAATACTTGTGTAACTCTATTTTTTCTTCCTTTTTTTTTTTTCTGCTCTGTTTCTGTGGAATAAGTTGGCCACAGACAGAGTGGTGTTCCCGGGGAGGCGCTGGTGACGCAGCTGGGTTTGAGCCTCCTGCCAGACATGTCTGTTTTCGTGGCTGCCTCTGGGAAGCTGTAGCATGGATCTTTTCACCTGCTGAGATTTGCACTGCACCCTGTCAGGTGCAGAAGGAGCCCTGGGGCTGTGAGATCCAGATTTCTCCGTTCTCCAAGGCTTCTTCCACACCTTCCCTTCAGGTGCAGCTGCTCAGCTCTGGTTTGGTGTCACCCTCCAGGCTGGGTCAGCGGCACGACTTGAGCTGTGTGAAGCACAAACAGCACTTTCAGGAAACTTCTTACCACAAGTAGTTCATAAACCTTTGCTGTAACTAATAAACCGTGTGCAATTTAGTATCTCAGAGGTCTAATCTGAATTTGATTGGATTTTGATTAGGATCTGAGAATTTTATAGAATTAATGAGAATTAACAAATGTGGAAAAATGTTGGAACTCCTATGACTTAGAATTGATCTTTTTTTCTCTTAATGCTCTAGATTTTTAGCACTATTCCATTACAAATGTTAGATACTTGGAATTAGACTAATTTTTTCCTTGCAAGATGAACATATAAAATATTAAGTTCTCCAAAGAATTATTTTTTAGTATTTGTACATATCACATTACTTTATGTAATAATAGACTGACATAATCCATGCTTACGAATTCTTTAAAATATTTCAGATTTTCTACATAATAAATTTAAAGCTTTGTTGCTACACCATATGAGTGCATGGCTCAACTTGTGAAACAGCAGCTTGTAAATTCTGCAGCATTTAAGGCAATAAAAATGAGTTCCCAACAGTCCTGGAGGGAGCCAACCTCGTTCTTCTTTCAGAAAGGAGAAAAAAAAAGTTGAGTTAGGGAGGGCTTAGGAAGTTGCAAAGGAATCTGATACCTTCAAAGCTGTTGCCAATTTTACTCCGAGGAGGTTGGACTGCCTTGCTGTCACTTCCACTTCATGCCACTCTGAGAATTGTTGCTGCTGTGTTGTAGAAAGGATGGGATTTGAGGATCATTTGAAGTATGTAGGCATGCAAGTAGAGAATGAGGTGAGAAGAAGCTGCTTGCAAATGCCAGTCTTGCCAACAGAAAAAAAAATCAAGAAATACTGAGTATACTAATTTAATTTTAAGGGATAAATTACCTCCAGTGTTTGTAGATGCTTCCTGTATGAATGCACTCATATCTTGGATCAAAGAATAGTTTGTGTTGGAAGAGACCTTTTAAAGATCATCTATTCCAACTCCCCTGCAGTGAACAGGGACATCTTCTTATCCTTTTGACACACAAAGAAAGAACCAGCATCCATTTTTTATCAAATTTGTTGCAGAAGTGATCTGCACAGATAGAAATGCTGCAAAAATGGTCATTATAGAGGAAGCACTGGCTGAGTCTTTGTAGTAGCAGTGCTTTCCTTGTGCCAGTAAAATAAAAAGCAAACTTTTTCTGGATTACACTGACATTTTTCTTTCAGAATAAATGAGAAAATCATACTAACAGACATGGGATGGGTAAAAATACCTTTTGTTGCATAAAGATGGATGTTTTTACATGCAAATTGCTGGAGCGTAAATGATACAACAAACAAGGGGCTTATCCTTGAAACTTAGTTTTTAAAAACACTCAGATGTTTTCCTGAGCATGTTAACCAGTAGAATTCCAGAATACCAGTAGGTGTCTGCAGAATTCCAGTGTACACCAAGATTGACAAAAAACATATTAAACAGAGGGTCTGTCATTTTTATTTAGATTTCAAATCAGGCAGTTGGCAGACCAGAACACAAAAATGAAAGTATTTTTAAGCCTGACATGGCATTGTGCATTTTGGTGATTTGTTTTGTTAGATTTCCAAGTAATAATTTTCAGTTTATTATATTTGGAATTTTTAAAAACATAAGATTGGAGTTTATGATCCTCATTTTTATTTTAAAGAAGTCTAGTCTTTTATATAGACTGAGCCAGTTAGCTGTAAAATATTTCAATCTGAAAAGGTAAAATGGCTTTAAGAATTGTATTCAAATGTAATTAGTCTTTTCTTTGCCCTCACAGGGAAATTGCTTTTACTAGACAGCTTTATGAAAAAGCTCCTGATCTCTGTTTTTATTATATGGGTTTCTACATTCATTCATGCCCCAAAATGAGATACAAGGTAAGTGTACTTTCACTTATTTCCTTAGTGTGCTGTTATTCAAAGCTTTTGACAGTCTTCATAGTAATATAATATTTTGTAATTGTTATTTTGGATTTTAACGTAGACTTCACATGGTTAAATTTGAATGCTGCTTACTATTTAACTTGGCTTAGGAATTTTTTTTTTTTCCAATTTAGCTGCATGTGCTATTTATTACATCTTGGCTTAAGAGGGGTTTTCAAGGCTGTCAGATAATAGTTTGTCATTTGGTTTCCTGTCTATCTCTTTTACAGTATCTCCTCCAATACATTAAAACTCTCCCTTTTTGAGGTTGGCATATTTGTAACTGTTGCTTAGTGACTCCAGGCAGTGATAAGATGTCTTCTTGGGCTTGGCTGGGTTTTATTCTTTATTTTTTGTTAGAGACTGGGGACTTGTTCTGCCCATGAAACCAGTGAGAAGTTTGGTGAACAGGGATTTTGAACCAGAGCAGATTTTGAGGGGAGGATCAGGAGAATCCACAGAATATTTACAGTAACCACTCTGGCTGCTTTGCAACTCCTGTTGGCTTCACCTTTGTTCAGACCTCAGTGCCTAAGAGTGTCTCTCTGGTGGTTTTAGATCTTGTGAAGTGGTACCTTTCCTCTGGAAATGTATCATTGCTTTTGGATATTATTATGGTACAATTTCAGAGCACTGAACATTGATAGCAATTTGCTGAACACTTACATGTAACCATTTTTATCTGTTAATAATGTGGAAAGATACAAAGTTCACAAAACCTAGAGAAAGAGGCAAAGTGTTTTCATTTCCTTTTTTCCTCCTCTCAAAATGTGCTAAAAATATGCAGTGTTTTCAGCTGCTTCTCAAACAGCCAAAAATTGTGAGGCTCATTAAAAAGTGATGGTTGTGAAGGAATTTCATCTTGCTTATGGCCTACACTACAGGTGACCATGATGATTCAGGCTTCTGAAAATAACAAATCCCTCCCTAAATGTTTTGTTAGATGATGTGTGTGTGTGTCCCCTTTGCCAGCTTGAACTTTCATGTCCAGCTGCTGGCCAGACTAAGAGAATATTAACTTTGATGGAAGAAGATGGGTGAGTTGGAGAAACCTGCCCTCTGTTATGTGAATCATCTTAAAGGCTGTCACATCACCAGCTTGAACCAAAGGTTTTGATTATTTCCTCTATTCTTTGGAGATATTTAAAAGTTTGAGGTGATTTGTTTATGTTGAGACACTGCAATTTAACATCCCTTGTCTGTTCTACAGCCTGCATGGTACAAGACTTGTAAATGAAATGGATGTCGTTTACCAGGGCACTTAAGAAACAAATCTGGCAGTAATGGCAAAAAAAAATATCCCATTTCTGAAAGATACCATGGCTAAGAAACTGTGGGTTCAGCTGCTTGTAGTGCTTTAGTAAAAAAAATGAACTTTTTGTACATGGACTAAATAAAGCTCTTACATGAGGCATTGCATTGAAGGAGCCACTCTGCATTTGTATTATTTATTATAATGTTTTGTTGAGGCTCTGCTGCAATTTGAAAATGATTGCATCAAGAATACAACACTCCCACCATGCTTCTAGATTTCGTTCTTAAAAAATGGGAATTGATTAAATTGTAGTGGTAGTATTTTACTTTTTGTTTCCTTCACAAAAGCTCTTTTTCTTCCCTTGCTTAGAATTAATGACTATTTGATATGATTGTGATTTGGTAGAATATACATTTTAGTCTTCCAGAAACCTACACAAGTCAATGTGTTGGGTAATTAAAGCTGGAGCAGGGACTGGGAGGATAAGAAGCAAAGCCTGAATGTGTATGATTAGAACACACATAATGCTCTCTGCTGGGACGGCAATGATCTAATAAATGAATTGCAAGGTCCTTTGTCGTGTTTTACATTTCTTTTCCTGGATGCATGTGTTTCAGAGGTGGGCAAAAGCAATGGACTTGAAAATCAGGTTGACGTTAATTCTGTAGTTCCATTTTTCCCTCACTGAAACAAAACACCAGAACCAAATTATCATCCTAAGCTCTGAAATGCATCTGGATAATGCTGCTGTTCTTGTGAAGGGATTGGGAGTGGTGAAGTTGGGTGGGGAAGTACTGACTTTGCAGATTAAGTAATTTCAGTAATGCCTGGTTGACTTAGAGGCATTTCATGTGGAAGACTTTGCTTTATTGCAGTTTAACAGAGATGTTGGGGGCTCCCTTCCCTTAATGCTGTTGCTGTGGGAGAGTGACAGGCTGTGGGGGACCGATGTTAGACTGCTGTCAGGTGAGGAAATTGAATGAAGAAAATAAAGAGAAGGAGCTGGAATGCTCTCCACTGGGTGTCTGGCCTTTTCCTTGTAATTTTCTTTGCACATTATTTGTCCTGGAGTGTTCAGAAGTGGAGGCTGAGCGCAGGAGCACCTCTCTGTATGAGGAGTGTCTTCTGAGAACGCAAGCACTTATTTACGGAGAAGGCACAGGATTTGGGAACAGTCATTGGGGGTCAGTGTGTGGCCATTTCATCTGAAGGATTCTCTGTCCACAAGTGGTACAATTTGCTGTATGAATGGAGTGTAATCCAGTGGAAGATTGGAGGCCTGAAGGTCCTGGAAGCACATCCCAGAGCTGGGAGTCCTCTGGCACAGTCACAGTTGGAGAATTCTGGATTCTCAGGCAGGAAGATGAATGGTTAGAGTATCAGCTAACCCATGGATAAGACATAATTACAGAGGTTTTTAAAATAAAGCTCCCTTTTGACTCACTGTTCCCATTCCTTTTGTTCCCCAGCAGCCAACATTGATTGCATTGATTTTAGAACAGTGGAGCCCCAGTGAAATTACTTTAAGATGGGGAAAGGGACTCCATTGCAATATTAGGATATCTTTTAGTTCCCAGCCTCTCTCAGATTTGTTCCCATGTATGGGTTAATATTTACAAACTGGTAAAATAAAATCTACATTCAGTTGAGACAAAAGGATTCCTGTAGTCCTATTATGTTAATATGAAAAAATCCAATGAAAAACCTTAAGCAGTGGCTTTGTTCCATTTTTTTCTTGGTAGGTTAGGGTAATACAAGATTTAAATGGTTCTCTGAAGAAATTCACGACCTTGTGGGAAACCTTCTCAGGCTCTGTTAGATGTGGTAGTTCTCACATTGGAAAATAGTCTCCTGGAAACTTTTCCAGCAGTCATATGATGCAAAGTCTTTTTCCTAATGCATTTTGGAGTGTGTGATAAAGTTTTAAGCATAAGAAAGTATTTTACTTGAAAATGAGCTTGGTCTCAGGATTGCTTCTCATGTGTTTAAGTCCTGTCTGTGTACTTGTTAATGTTTTCAGTTAAATGCAGTAATTTACAAGCATATTTATGGAATTACAGAAATAAAAGAAGCAGCTTTAGCAAACAGTCATATCAGAGAAGTGCTTGAGATGACCTTGGATTTTCTTCCTGGATTTATATTCTGTCTGTTTCATCCTGCATCCTTCAAGTAAAACATTTCACTCTGTGGCTCTATGTGCTAAATTCACATTTTCCAATCACTTCTGAACTCTTTAAGGTCCTTTCTGTTCTTTCCATTGCAGTCCTTTCATACAGATTCTGAGTCTCGTGGTGGGTGACATTAAATAGATTGTGAGGATGTGTTTCTAGTATAAATAATAAGTGTATTTGCTGCCTTGCATTAGCCATTTGGTCTCTGTTGACCTTAAATCCCTTTCTCCTCTAAGTTCTTGTGCAGGGAAGGATTTGTTGGTGACATTTTCTACATGAGTTTCCTTAGTTCTGGGTTTTGTGAGGCTTTTTTAGTGTCAGTATTTGCATGCAACCACTGCAGCTGGAGCATGGATCAGTCCTTGTTTTGGTCAAGGATGTGCTTCCCCTGGAGGCCACCCCACTGGTGCTGGTAAATAACTCTCAGAGCACTTGGAAGTGCACAGCAGATTTAATGTCTTCGTGCTGTGTTATCTCTGTGTGCCATTTTAAGACCATTCTATGATGTGAAGAGGTGTTTTGACTGAAACCTTTATCCAGACTTGTCTGCAGGCCAAAGTAAATGGAATTATTTCAAACAGTCTCCTTTGGTATCAAGTCATGGCCAGACTTCAGATAGATGGAATACTAGAAAGGGCTCTGAAATGTCAGAAAAGAAACAAAAGGCTGATTCAACTGTGATTAATCATTCTTAAACTAAATACCTCGGACTGACTGTGGTCGTCAGTGGTGCCCCTGGAATTTTATGGCACTTGAGAGCCAATTTTTTTGGCTGCTTTCAGGAATTTCAGCATCACTCCTCGTGCAGCAGTGAAATGCATCCAGTGGTAGCCTGCATGTCCACGTCCACAAGATCCACAGCAGTTTGGCTCATCCTCCCCTGTCCAGGCTCTTTCACCGTGTCTCACTGTGGGATTTAGTTAATGTTTTCAGTAAGCTCGGGTTTGCTGTGTAAAGTGACATTTGTGAGGGAAGGAGATTTAATGTGACGTGCCTTCATGTGATCCTCTGTGATTTTGGGGGTGTAAGCACGTGCTTGTTATGGTTCTGCCACTGAACAGCAAAAGGTTTTGCTGAATGTGTCACCAGTTCCACACCAAAAGAGCTGGTGCTTTTATAAAAACAAAAAAGAAAGATCATCTTTTATAAAAAGATGACCTCCCTGTGTCATCTTTTTATTCAGCCTCCTTTTCTCATTGCTATTACTGTTTACCTTAAAATGGGAAAACATAACTAACTGGGAGTAGTTTGGAGGACTGGAGTTGCCCTGAAATCAGTGAGTTTTCCAGGTTTAATTTTGTAAGTTTATAGGAATAAATCTGCATTGCAATTAGTACAAAATAACTTTTCATGTAAACAGGTCATAAAGAGGCAACTAAATACCTTGAAAAGTCAGTACTTGTTATTGAGTGCCAGGTTGTTGCTTGCAGCACCATTTGATAATAAAGAAATGAAGTATCTGCACAGTGAAACCATTATTTACTCTAAGAAAGCAATAAAAGTTTTGGCAACAAAGAGGTTTTGCTTTTCTTGGCAGGACGGTTAAAAACAAACAGCAAATAATAAAGACAAAAACATACAGTAGTAAAGTCCTGAGAACGAGAAGTTGCTCAAGTGGGGAGGTAATCCCTGCTTTTGTGTGTATCTTATTAACATCATTTCTATCCTCCTGCCTTCCTTCCTTCTGTCTCCTCCCTGGGATTCTCCTCTGCTGGAGCATCAGCAGCTAAAATTGAACATTGATTTCTGCAGAGCTTTGTCCTTCCCTCAGCTGCTCCTTCTAATGGCTTGGGGAGAAAGACTCTGAATTCTATTGGAGTTTGGGCATTAAAACCCAAAGGGATTGGTGCAAAAAGTCCTTATCTCTCTACATGTGTTTTATCAAATGTGTTTTGACTAGGAGGGATATCTGGTTTTTGCATGTGAGAAGGCAGGTTCTGTATTCAGGATTGCAGAGTCCCTTACAGCTTTTTTTCAAATCTCTTTTTCTTTTATTTCTTCCTTCCATTAAAGCTTTTTCCTTTCACCCTTCCTTATCTGAAAGCCTGCACCAAATAAATGGAACTTAATATGTTGGAATAAACAACTATGAGAATGTGGGACAGAATAAAAACCATGGGTGAAAAATTTAGTTCTTTAGTTCTTGATGTCATACTAGTGATGAATATTTAAAAGCTTTTCTCCTTTACTTTTAACGACTTCTTACAAAGTGTTTGAGGCCACTTTCTAGTTTGTTTTTTTTTTTTATTTCAAGACCCTTGTAGAGAGGTTGTGAAAACCACATTATTATGAGCATCAGCAAGCAGGAATAAAGAGATTCTCCATTCTGGATAGTAGCAGCCTTAACTGAATGCTGATAGGGAATTTCCACTGAAAATGTAATTATTTAAAGCAGAATATCAGTTTCTGTATATATTTCCATGTTTTCATGGCAGGTAAAGATAATGAATGCAATTACTCAATTGCTTCTTTATTTTTTCTCCTAAACTGTTGTTTTCTACTGTGTGTAATTGGTAAATTATTACAGTTTTTCCTCAGTACAGATGTTGAGGCTGTGCTGAATTTTACATAGCATTTTTCTGCAACCTTTTTTTTTCTTCTAGAAACAGACACAGACCCCAGCCATGTTTTTTTGCTTAACTTTATTTCTCCTGGTAAAATATTTATCAATGGGGAGTTACTTCTTTTGTCAGTTAGAAATCCCTTGGGAGAGAAGTGAACGTGTCCCTGGGGATTTATTTTTCTAATGTTAGAAATGTTTTTGTTCCTGATGTTAGAAATCTGTGTTTCTTTTTTAGTGTTTATGGAGTTTAAGCTGACTGAAGTTTGTAAAGAAACAAAGTGAAAGTAACATGTATATTTATGTTTGATTGTATTATTTCTAGCCTTTTATCAGGGCACGTGATGTTTGTTCTGTAGGTCTCAGCTGGCCTCTGAAGTCAACAAGTCTCTTTCTCTTTATTGTACCTTGAGAAAATAAACATGGTTTGGATCAAATTATTTTTCAGAGTGATCCATAAAAAACCCAACCATATTCTGGATATTCAGGATTCCCAGTTCAAATGTTGTGAAGAATAAACATAGAAATGTGATTAATGTGGCATTAACTGCCTACATTTGCACATCAGCAGGGATTGTTCTACACCTTTTACTTGTTACAGGAATCTTGTTAATTTGGGACAACTTTACTATACTTTTTTCTTAATAAATGTAATTTTGCTAATTTGTGTAAGATTTAAGTGAGCTAAAATCCTGCCTTAAAAACCCCAAGAGTAAGAGGCAGAGTTTGTTGAATTATTGGTCAGTTCTGTGCTACTGGATATTTTCAGAGTTATTAGAGGTAACTTGCCTGTCTCTGTCAAAAGGAGCTGCTAAAAAGATTTATTCAGGATCATGTTAACAAACCTGAGACAAACCATTAGCTGGTGGAAATTTATCATGTCTAATTCATGACTCAGCATAGTCATAAAGTCCCTGCTTATTTCTGACTTACACTAAATCTTAGTGGAAGGCTCATCTGGAGACTCCATAGCAACCACTGGCAGTTAAAGTGAGAACTGTAAATTGTGATATGCAGAGACAGAAGAGCTGTGGATTTTGTGTGAGTGGCTTTCTTGTGTTTTTGGTTTTTTGTTTGATTTTTTTGGGGTTTTTTTGTTGTTTTTTTTCTCTTTTGTTCTTTTTTTAAGGGAGAATAAGATCTTTCACAATTCAAATGTCTTTAATTTTTTCCTCCATGTGAGAAGTGAGGTCGAAATTCCCATTTTAGAATTTTCCAATTAGAGTTCTACAAACCCGTTAGTCCTTGCTAGTAAGTGTAAGAGTGAATGGAATTAAGAGTATTTTTAAGGTTTCTATCAAGCAAATGAATTGATGTAGTGCTGCTTCATCAGCTTCACTTCAGTTTTGTTGCTTTAATAATTTTGGATGGTCCTCAAACACTACTTAACACCCTGTACTTCTGAGTTTTGTCTTTGTAACCATCTCTTTGTGAGAATTCCCAAAAGTGAGTTAATTTGAATATTCAGAGATGGACCTTGTGCAGTTCTGTGATGGAAAAGGTGAATACATATTGATGAAGATAATGCTCCTCACTTTTCCTGACACAGTCCCTGTGTAAAGCTGTTCACAGCCAGGCCAGTTCAGATGGTGGACAAAATATTAAAATATATTAAAATGTAATACAAAGTATTCTTGTGCCCTACAGAAAAGTCAAATCTGTCACCAAAGTGCGAGTCCTTAAAACTGGTTAATTTTATCTGCACACCACATTTACTGAAGAGGGCAACACTTGGGGTGTTGGATCTCTCATGTAACTCCAAATCCAGCTGCTCGTATTTTTGCTGTTTTGCTGATTATATTAGCTCTAATTAGGCAATATTGTCAAGTGGAATTTATTTGGTCTGAAAGCCTGCAGCTCCTGCTTTTCCTGGCTCTGCCATATTTCACTTGTGGCCTTTACAGTAGGAGCTGGCTGACAAGCCAGTTAATCTACACAAGAGATGTTTTCTCTCCAATTTTCCAGGAAAGGTTTAATGGGAGATGCTTTAATGAGGCTTGGTTTAACTAAGACATCATTAATTTTACAGAGGTATCACAGTACACTCCTCTGAAGTGTTACATGTAATCTAGATGACAATTCATTATTATGAATGATTATTTTCTTTGTCTGAGTTTGTTTAGCTGCCAACTGTAACGAGTCTCCAAGTAAAAGTATAATTAATGAACAGAATATATTAATGAGGTTCTAATATTTATCCTCAGCCCTGATGTTAAACACAGTCTAGTTTGCAAAAAGTTCAGCATCAGTACTTGGATGGGAATGAGAGTCCCAGAATCCTATAGAGGTGGTTTGGAGCCAGGAGGGAAAAGTGGAATCATGGATTGTGTAGTCCATCCCTTTACTGCAATAAGGGTTCAGTTATATTTGTTAAAAATAACACAAAAACTTTTTAAAACCTGTAGGATGTGTGAGCCAAGGGCCTGGCTTGAAACACTCATGCAAGTCTCTCTGTCTTGGTGTGAGTATGTAAGAATATATATTCTTATATATTCTTGTTCTTTAGTGGTCATCCCACTGAAATTTTTTTTTTTTTTAATGTCTCACCTAAGCTTTTCTTCCTAAAGAATTAGATAATTATTTCATTTTTGTTGTTGTGTTCAGCTTTGTGGGTTTTTCTGCAACACTCTTCTTTTTAAACCTGATGGCTGCCAACACGTCTCTTCATGGACTTCTCTAAAAACCCCAATCAACCAGCCACCAAAAATACCCCTCAATTTCTTCTCCAACTCTCATTTTTAAGGCTTTTTGTATTTTTTTTTTTTGAGCAGCTTTGAAGATTTTTATCAACCAATATATTTTTATCCTAGAGAATGGTGGCTAAAATTAGGCCCTCAGATGCTGAGGTCAGCTCATAGCATTTGTACAATGTGAGTTACTGCCTCACTGTGCTAAAGAAGACAGTAACCTCTGGAGGCAAGGAGAAAGGGTGGAAAGGAGGAGAAGAAAAGGGAATTGTGCAACTGCAAAGTTTTCAAAATGGGCTCAACTGGGATGTGGACTGAGTTATTTTTAGTGTCAAGGTTTGTGACTGTGTGACTGTGAAAGAAAATGTGTGTATGCTGTTGAATTTCTCTGCTGTCCATTCTGCTATAGCTAAGTCTGTGTTAAAACTTGCATTTTTCTTTCTTTCAGGAGTGAATATGGCATTAAATGAGTTGACAGGGCATAAAGGGTTTTATGGTTTTTCGTTTCAGTGCTTATGGAGATCTGCCGGATGAATTTTATCTTCCTTATTATAGTAAATTATTATTTCTAGTATTATAGTAAACACCTGAAGTGACAGCTCAAAGTAAAAAAGTGGTGAATTAAAACCTAGAGCAAGGCTATGATAGTACTGGGTTACAGATGATAGTAATTAATTGTGTTTTCACACCACCAGCATATCCCTGATAGGGGAGCAGATTATTTCATATTAGCCTGTGGTAGCCACCACTGTTACTTAGATGCAAGTAATTTAAGAACAAATCTGTGCTCTCTTTAATTGATATTAGAGACATTATTGACATTTACTAGAGCTTGGCAGACCCTTGGGTGCTGCTGAGTTTTCCCAGAGATCCTTGAGGGCTCTGAGAGGCTGCACAGAGCAGGGCTCCAAGCAGGAGGCTCAGTGGAGAAGTGAAATATTTTTGTTACAGCTTCTTTAATTTTTTCTTAATCCAATAAAATCAGTTCCCAAAGGTTTTCAAATGTTGCCTTATTGTGGAGACCTGGGAGCTTGATGAGTTGTCTTTTTGAATGTAATTTAAAAAAACCCCAAAAATCAACCACCCCTAAGCCCCCCTTGGTATTTTCAGACACTGGCCCGAGGTTTCTGCTTGTCCTGTGAGAATTAACTACTGCCAAAACCTTTATTTTGTTTGGTTGTTCTCAACTGAAGAACTGAACTGTTCTAAAGGAAAGGACTGAAATTGTTCAGAGTGGTTATTTGCTGTGTTGGATAAATTGGAGATTCTTACTAGAAAGGTTTCAAGGGAGTAGATCATCCTTTTCAATAGCATAGGATACTGTTTGCTTCCTTCCCTTTTGTTGTTTGGAATGAAAACGTTTGCACAAATTACACTGAGATGGGATGACAAAAAAAGTGTGAAAATGACTCCATTGTTAAGTAATTGAAGAAGAATGGGTCTGTGGAGCAAAAGTACATAGGACCCAAAATCTTTGTCCTAACACAAATCACTGTTGTTCTGTGAATGGACAGAAGACAAGATGAGCTTTTTGTTCCACTAATCTATTGATTATATTTATTTATTTAAGCTATTAGGGCTAGTGTTCTCAAGGGGTGCTTAGTGTTAGTATGGGCAGCATATCCATGATTTATTTAATGATTTTTTTTTCCTTATGTTCTTTCCAGTTTATTCTTTACCAGTTGGCATTGTGTGGCTGGTTAATTTTTTTTTTAACTGTCTTCCATTCAGGGGAAAGGGAGGAAAGTGGAGAGATGTTACAGTATATTTTTAGAGGCAGAAATGTTTAGGAGGATTTTTGGCTGCTGTTCTTTAGGTGTGCAGATCTCAATTCAACTTACTTGACTCAAACTGAATAAAGTTTTAGTAATTTAAACTATGTTATGCCAATAAATATTGACATAATGTATGCTAAGCTTACAAGTGTTTGTAACATTTTGCTGTGTATTTTAGGAGTGTGTTAAAGTGCAGGGAAGTGCATGAAGCTGCTTTCTTGTTTCAGGATATGCATGCATGTGAGTACAGGGTGCAGCTTTACTGATTTTAAAATAAAGCAGAGTGATTGCCTGGGCAATTTTTATTTATTTTTATCTCTGAAAAGCAGGGACTGTAAACTGTTAAAATGGCAACAAAGTGCTGGACTTCAATACCTGCAGCTCTAATTTAAGACTCACTTAATGCTATATTTGGATGGATGTTTAATACATCCTTGAATTGCCAGGTTTTGGAATGATCAGGTCTTACACAGTCTATAGTACAGTTACTAATTCCAGCCTATTTACCTCCACACTTGTTTTTTAATGTGAAGGTGTTTATAAAGTGAAATTTCCAAACATCTGGCATTAAGAGAAAACTTGAAGTGTTGATGTTTCAGCTCAAAGGCTTTGGGGATACATAATGTTGAACAGTCTGTTTTCCAAAACATGCAAGCAGACTTTTGTGAACCTTAAATGGCAGGAATTCAGATGGAAGCATCATGGAGAACGTGCTCTGCCAGCTGAGAGAAGTGTGGGGCACTTTTACAGGGCCATGAGCTTCATGGATGCAAAGCTGCACCAGGAATGACTGCTACAAAACCTCCCACTGTAATTTCATTTTGTTCAGCTTTGTATGATAAAAATGAACTAACTTGACAAGAATCCTAGGATTAGAAGTTTAATATTTTGTTTATAATTACGGAGACAGAGTTTAATAACATGAGGAGGAGTTTGAAAACAAGTCAATGTTAAAAAAGAACATGTTGAAAAGATACAATTATTTTTACTGTATTGTGTCCTCAGGCACTTATTATTTCCTGCAAAACAGCTTAACAAAAATTCAATGCAGCTCTATCTAGCCATGTTTTCAGTGTCTTGTTTCTACATTTGTTTAGTGTCCCTATTCCTGGATTCTTTCATCGATTTCTTATATCTAGCATGGTCTCAGAGGGAATGCATTGAAGCCCTGGGGCTGGCTCAGTTCAGTTATTTTTTTATGACATCTAATGCAGCTACAGCCTGGTTTTCAGTTTGGAGTGTTAAGGAAGAGGAGAGGAGGGAGCCAAATACATCCTGGGCTCTGGGGAGAGCTCAGAGCCCCTTCCAGTGCCTAAAGGGGCCCCAAGAGAACTGGAGAGGGACTTTGGACGAGGGATGGAGGGACAGGACACAGGGAATGGCTTCACCCTGCCAGGGGGCAGGGATGGATGGATATTGAGAAGGAATTCTTTACTGTGAGAGTGCCCAGAGAAGCTGTGGCTGCCCCTGGATCCCTGGGAATTCCAGGCCAGCTTGGACAGGGCTTGGAGCAGCCTGGGACAGTGGAAGGTGTCACTGCCCATGGCAGGGGGGTGGAATGAGCTGAGCTTGGAGGGCCCTTCCAAGCCAAAGCATTGCATGGCTCTGGGATTGCAGGAGGATGGGAAGCTGCTGGGGGCTCTGGTGGCAGTTCAGATTCTGCTTCTTCCAGCGCTGGGGCTGTTGCCTCTCACAGATGGGTGGGCTGGAGGTGGATGTGGTCCCACTTCACTTCCCACTTTTCCAGTCTGGGACATCACAAGCTATCTCTTCTGGGGTGGCAGAACTGACACCTTGTTGCAGCCCAGGCTTTTGTCTGCTCTGAGCCTGGTGCAGGGATGGCTTCAGCTCAGCCCTGTGGCTGGAGCTCCACAGGCAGGGATGGTCCCAAGGTGGTCGGATGCTCTCCTGCTGGGAAGGGGCTCCTGGGAGAACACAGAGGCTTTGTTTACAAATTCCCCTCTCCCAGCAAACAAAGCAGGCTTGTGTAACAAACACTCCACAAACAAAACAGACCTAAAATTAGAATGCTTATTTCATGAATGAAAACTTACGATGGAAATAAACATTTTTAGGGACAATAGAAGAAACTTCTTTTAAAGCACACGTGTTTTGATGGTCCAGAATTTTTGTACAGATACTCGTTGATCCTTTGTGCAGATAGCTGTTGCTTTGGTTGCTGTTAAGGTTTAAGTTCTAACACATGCTTGGAACACTGGTAAAGCGAGCCTTTGTATTTATTTATTTGGTTTTTAATCTGCAGATGTAAGGGAGACAAGTGGGTTTAGATTTTCTTGGCAGAGGTGCATTACTCTATCCTTGTAATACAAATTGTAGACACTGAAAGACTGAGATTTATCATTGCCTTTTTTCTTCCTTCAGATTTTTAATCTGACTAACATGTTTATGTGTGCATTAAGGATACATTACCATGAATTTCACAATATTATTTAGGCAGGATCCTGCAAAAATGAAGGTTTTACCAATTTACTTTCCTGTGCTGTTGTCTCCCTTTGTCCTACAACTCTTTTTCTTCTATCCTAAAATTACTGTTAATATCTATTTGCCTGTGTGTGCCACTGTTATCTTCAGTGCTGGGCTATGTGCATTTCGGTGTTGAATGATTAAAGATAAATTACTTGGCTTTTAATCCATTTTTCATTGCTGGGCTTAAAAAAACTTGTCTAGTGTACCATGTATTGGTAGAAAGCCTTGAAATTAAAAACCTTGTACTGTTCTGAATTACTGGTTTCAGAATATAATTTCTTGTTCTTAGATGCATGAAAGCAGCTAGAAGTGAAAAAAGCTGGACTGACAGATTTTAAAGTGACCTTGTTTTTCAGCATGATCTAATTGTGTAAAGTTTGAAAACCCCCCCATAGTATCTTAATCTAAAGCCAACATCATACATCTGAATTCTTAATTAGGAGTATATTTCAACTTGTGAATATCAGTGTTTCACAATTTGCAAAGCTGTCAATTAGTCTGTTAAAATATTCCACAGGCTGAGTCGGTAGCTGGGCATGAGAAGCATGAAATTATTTATTCAGTATAAGGCTACCCTCACTCACCCAGACTTCCTTGGGAAGGTCTTATTTTCTTGCCCTCAGAGTCTGGATGGATTTTTGGCAAGTTCTGTGTGGTTTTAGCTGGTTTTTTTTATTTAAAAACCAGCCTGTTGGAGGCTGAAGCAGGACTTTGGGAAGTCCAGGCCAGGAGTGGTGTGTGATGGTCTGGGCAGTCACACAGCAAGAGCTCATCCTAAGGCTGAGCTGGAAAAGGGGCTCTGGGTGGGATGAAAAGTTGAATTTTGGAGCTGGGAGAAGGGAAGGTTTGGGGCTCCAGGCAAAACTGTGAAAAGTCATTGGAGAGACACTGGGAGAGATGGGGAAAGCCACTGATGGACACTGGGGAAAAAAGAGCTTAGAAGGAAGCACAGAACACATCTCTGGAGACAGACAAGCAGGCAAAGAAGAGTCAAAAATGTCAAAAATCCAGAGAAACTGGGCAGGAAGAAAAGCAGGTTTCCATGTGCCCAGTTGGTGCACAGGCCTGGACAGTTTTATCCAGGAGCTGGGAATGTGCAGTTGGATGAGGCTGCCAGAGCAAAACATGTGTTGTGCATAAAATGTGGATAAAATGAGTAAATGGAGACTTCACAGATACCTGAAAAGTAAAAGTATAGAATACACCTGCTTTCCTCTTGTGTCATCCTTTAGAACTGTTCCTTCAAAGGGTGAGAAAAGTCAGGTTGGAGTTGAAGGGAGTCTTATGTCACAGAATAATTTCTTGTTGTTATCACAGAAGATTAAGAAACTAATTTACATTGGTTCACTGTTTGGCACATTGTAACCACAGCCACTGTATTTATGGAATGAAAATAAAAGATTGTGCACCCTGCCCTCCCACCCATTTCTATCATGCTGATGCTTTAATTCTGTTGAATTTTAATTTTATGCTTCGTGCTGTGCAGTTGTACAGAAAAAAAATCCTTTCTTTCATCTAAGTTCTCTAAATTTAATTTTATTTATCTATTTTTTCTGTTAAGTAAACATGGCATTTTTACTTTGATAACTGCATAGCAGAAGCCCCTTTGACAGGGAATTAATTTAGTTTTCCTGTGGCATATGTCCATAAGCTACAGATGAAAGCTGTTCTTTCAGATGTGACTCCAGCTAGTGAGGTATTAATGAATGTTTAAAGCTATTTGAGATCAGTGTGACAATTTTGTGCCTCTAAGGGTAAAGCGTGGGTATGATCTATTAGGTTGTGCATATTTTTCCTGTGATTATTTCACCTTACATTAAATATAAGAAAACAAACTTTAACACTTAATTTCATACATTTAATTTAATGAACTCAAAAAGTACTGTCAGTTTTATGGCAGCCCTTCAAGAGAAAGGTATGGGATACACATGATTGAAACACTCATTTCTTTTTCTTGTTTTTTTTTTTTTGGGGGTTTTTTTTAATTCCTTCTTTTGCTTCTCCCAGCTGCCAAAATAAACTTTTTTAGAGATAGACCTAAGTCAAAGAGTTGGTGTGTCTCTAATGAAGCATTCTTCTTGAGGCCCCCACTTGGGTTTTATCTTTTTGTCATAGCTCTTTTTAATCTCCCTTTCCAAGTTTAATGCTAGGGTCTCCTTAAGAATTTCTGCTGCAGATTCAAAGTAAACAAAGTCCATTTCAGTCATCATATGATTTTTATTCCTCCAAACTCTTTGGTTTTTTTGCAGTAAAAAGGCAATTCATACTACTTTTTTTCTTCGTGTAATGTACTTTAAAAATATCAAGTTGTTGAAAAAGTTGGCTAAAATTCAAGGAAGCTAATAGCCTTCAAATGTACAAGCTTAACTCTTCTTTATTATTGTTTTCCACTTAAGTTTCTGAAATTGTGCTGCTTTTTTTAGCATTCTTGAGTAGCCTCTCTACAGATAAGCCAGATTCTGGCTTCCAGCTCCAGAACAATCTGTGTGGTACTGTCTTTAATTAGCTTGTTCCCAGCTGAATTTTAATGGCAATTTCCAGTAAATGTTAGCTGCTTTTATATATTCTACTTACAATCACAAAATAATTTTTCCTGTGAAAAGTTTTGAACACACAACCCTTTGAGTTCATAGAGAATCTCAGTCTCTAAATGTGCACCTTGAAGTAGAAACATTCCTTAGGATCTGAGTCTCATGTGGATGTCTCTGTTCTGCCAGTTTAATGTCACTGATACTAAATATTAGTGCATGAGAGAGATAAAGTGGCAATATTTAAAGCAATGGAAACTTTTCATATTCTTAATAATGTTCTTAATACTCTAATATTCTTAATATTCTGATAGCAGTTCCATCCAGTAGAGTTTTCCTGTAAGTACCATCTCAAATCAGCCTCTTTTTTTTTTGTGTACATCAAACACAAAGTTTATGTAACAACACTGAAAGCTAAACTGTGTTTCAATAGTCTGTTTTAATAAAATGCCATTGTGTATAGCACAGATTAGGAGATATCAACAAGGGAAAAAGAGAGAGGAACTTTGGGAAATGTAAAGAAGGCAAAATAGACACATGATAGTTTGGTGATGTAAAATAATTTAGAAAATATGCTTAAAAAGTGGCCCTAACTTTATGTAAGCTCCATACTTGTAGTATTTCTCTTTGTTTCTCATTTTCAAGAGTTGTCTTCAAACTCGTCTGTGATTTGGATATTATTATTTCAGCTTTGGATGAACAGTCACCCTGGGGCAGCCCAGAATCCATAAATTTGCTGTTGCTGTCATCAAAGGTCTGGAAGCAGGGTACAATAGCAGTGTCAGGGTAAATAATGCACTTTATTGCTCTTGAAGGGTCCATTTTGTGATGTTGGCTCTGCAGTGTGAAACACCATCTCCAGGGCAAATTCAGCCTGCTAGGTTTGATCTGAACTGTGACTGCTGCTGAAGTCTTAAGAATCACAAATGTAGAATTTGTGTGTTATCTATCCATCTTTCTTCCTGAGAGCAAGAGGAATGGAGTGGGAATAGGCACAGATATTTAATGTCCTTTGTCTGAGTTAATAAATGTTACTGTACACACACACTGGTTTGAGTAAATCCCTAAGTGCAAAGAGTAGGAATATAAAAGACTGAGAACTGCCCCCTGCAAATCTTTAAATTAAATTTTCATAAGTATCCATTTAAATGTATGTGTGTCTATCTAGTCATCACATTTTTATGATGTAATTCCTGAATGTACAGATTATTTTTTCCTCTTTTGTGCAGACCTCATCACAGGATTCATTCCAGACATAGTGGCTTTGATACTGTGACTTCGGAGAGAGTGGCTTTAGTTGCTTAGAACAAAAGGGAGAATCTCACTTGACTGCTCCTTATAAAAGAGAAAGGACAAACTGTTAGCAAGAAGTCTTGGAGGAGAGAGCAGGGTTTGAAAATGGCTGGGAGGAGATGCCCAGAGCTGTGTCTTATCTGCAGTTCTGGGCAGTTATCCCAGGCTGATAAGGAAGAGACGCTGCAGCAGCCCAAAGGCTCTCAGTGCTAATTACTGCTCACTTAAAAACCTGAAACCAGAATTATCTCATTGATTAATGCAGTGGTGTTAGAGAGGAGAACTCCTGGAGTGTGGGCATGGATGGGCTTTATCTCAAGCAGCACTCTGTTGGCTTCTTGGATCCTGTGGATGGTGTGTTTGAATATTAATGTGCCACAGGTCGTAGCTTGGAGCTCAGCATAAACACCCAGAACCTCCCTTGGTCTCCTTTTCCCTCCTGTCTTTCCCTCAGTGAGTGAAGGGAAAGATAATAGTGGCATAAAAAAGGTGGAAGAAAAGCTGCACAGACTTGGAGGCTAAAGGGGAAAGAAAAAAAAAAAAAAATCAAACCCTGTCCCAAATGTTCCCTTTTTGCCTCAGTGGAAAGCAATTTTTTCCCTGGCAGCCCATGAGCCTTTTCAGACACCTGTTGGCTGTTTCCCCGTATCAAAAACAAGCTTGGAAGTGTTCAATATTTCAGATAATTTCTAGGAAAGAGGACAAGGGGAAAGCAGCTATTTGAGGTGTACACTAAGCTATGAAGATAGCAAAATCCAAACAATTCAGAGGATTGAGAGGAATAGCACGTGTTGGGAAAACAGAGAAACAGTGAAAGTTTCTGAAGGTATTTTGAGGGGAAGGGAGAGTATTTCTTTAAAAGTGCTTCTTTGAAGAGCACCTTAGGCAAATAAAGTGCTGAAATTTACCTTCAATCTCATTGAAATTTCAGATAAACTTAATTTAATTCCACTTTTGTGGTTAAGAGCATGTAGGCAGTTAATGGCCAAATAATTACATGATGATTGTAGGATACTGAATGTGAAACTTGGCTGCTTTCCTTTTTTACTCATTATCTTAATCTGTTTTACACTTACCTGAAATATTTTATTTACCTGAGGGACACTATGCAAACCTTCTGAAATGCTATTTTTCTTTTTTTTTATATTTAGTGAAGTACAGCCAAGTACGAATATATAGTCAACAGTTGTAGGAAATTGTTTTGCTTGACATGTAGAAACAAATGTCAGAAATATTTTTGCTTTGGATTTATCATCAGTTATTTCTCTTAATACATTCCAGGGGCTAGAGAAATAAAATTAAAAAAAAAAAAACAAAACAAAACAAAAAAGAGGTCCAAGTTGGCAAATTATATACAAATTTGCTTTGGACAGTGTAAACGTCATTGAGGAACATTTAGAAAGACAATTAAAAGTAATAGTGACATAATTAACTGATCTACATAAATGTTGGAATAGATAACCTTAAAGGTCCTTTCCAGCCCAAACCATTCTATGATTCTATATTTCTGTTGGAAGTACAACATCAAATTATATTTGCATTTCACTCATGGGAAACCAAAGAATGTGGGAGAAGGTGGGTGTTTGCTCTGAGTGTCCGTGTTTGAGGTGCCTTGGGAAGCACCTTGCAGCTCCCCGGCTGCCTGTAAAATTCCCATTACACAGATTTTGTGATGATGTAACTAAACGAGAATGAACTCATCTTTCTGAAGAGCAAGGGACTGGCACTTCATGTGCTCAAGTTCTCTGAGCTGCAAAATAAATTTTGGCTATTATTCGTAACATCTTTTAAGGATTACAACACATTATTCTTTAATGAAACAGAAAGGTGACTAAGCTCTCAAGAATGCAGCTCTGGGATCCTAAAAATGTGGAGTCCATCATTATTTCAGAGTTTGCAGCTTGGACAAAATGGGCTTGTTTGATGCTGGCCCTGGAGTTTCAGGCAGCCTGGTGAAATCCAACTTGCTGATTGAGTTACCCAGTGATGTAACTCCTCTTTGGGATATATTTTCTTGTAAGCTCAGTACTTTTTGATGATAAAGGTGAAGTCTCCAGCCATCTCTCCTGGATAAACAGAGCTGCTTGCTTCACTCTGTGCCTATTGCTTACGGGGTTTTTGTTTGTTTAAAAAGATGTTTGAAACGGTGACCACGAGGTGGGAGTGAATTTGTGGAGGGAGTTTTTGGGGGATTTTGTTGTTTTTCTGCAGTCTTTGAGGCCCTGCACAGCTGGATGCCATGTGAGGGGCTGGAAGCACAGAGGGGTTGGGAGGGGCACAGCCGACCTGGGAGAGCACAGCAGCTCCGGTTACTGGCCCAGGGCTCTCCTGGGCATCCATAAACTCTATTTCTGTTTATGGAGTGAAATCAGGGAGCAGGGCTCTGCTGCAGCACTCTGCTGGAGATTCCAGGGGGTTGTCTTTGGGGGGAAAGGCTGAATTCAGTGAACCCGTGGTGGGCAGCGCTGCCCAGCTCTGACGGGTCTCTGCTGTGATTTGGGGTTGCTTTGTTTCTGTAGCCAGAGCACTTCCCTTTAGGCAGCTGGCTGGAAATGGAGGTGAAAGCAGTCTTAATGCACTTTTAATAAAAGATCAATGGCTTTGTTGTGAAAAAATAGAATACAGATGTTAACTGTACCTGATAAAAGAATTAAATGTGAGTTTAACCTTCCTGTTTTGTTTTTTCAGTGCTACTGGTGCTTGACCTTCGTTTTTGAGACTATTGTCTTTCTTGGTAGTTTTACATTTTGAGTTTTACTTAGACTACGAAAACAAACTCTGCTGGTGTTTTTCATCTCTAGTGCTTACCAAATCCCTCAGATTTTGCAAAATATTTAAAAAGTAATCTCCAGACTAAAGTCTCATTAAAACCTTTGCCCTTCCTGTGGAACAAAAGTTCAGAGAAGTTCTGACTGATTGTAGTTTGAAAACTGTAAAACAAAAACCATCATGGTGTGAAGTATTAATTTAGGCTTGACAGTCTCTCTGTAAAATTTATTTCCAGAAGCTTCCAGTTAAAATGTAGCATGTCTAATTGTGTAAGGGAAAGCACCTTGAAGGCTCTCTCTTTTAAATGATATAGGAGGAAAAATGCTGCAAACATTATTGACAATAAAACATCTTGCAGGTATTTTTTACTAAAAACCAGTCACATTTATGTTGCAATGAGTTGACTTGGTAGAAGGAGCCATGTGCTCAGGAATTTCTTAGCCATACTAATTTTCAGTATTGCTTTTTAGTCAAGCCATTTGATAGATTAGTCAGATATTTATCTTTTGTATGCTTAATCTAGTCTTTTTGTATCTTTAATCTAATTTGTACCTTTAATCTAATTTGTACCTTAGTTATGCATTGGGTTGTTATGCTCCTTGAACAATGCAATTTAAATGGTTTCCCCCTGTGGCTCTTTCCCCTGTTTCAAGGAAGAAAAAGCAAAACTGGGAAAAGAACAGCATAATCAGGATGGTTAAAGACGTGGAATACCTTACCTTGTTGTGCTGTAAAGAATTTAATTCTCTTCAGTCTGATGGAGATGTCACAGAATGGTTTGGGTTGGAAAGGACCTCGGAGATCATCCAGTCCCATCCCCTGCCATGGGCAGGGACACCTTCCACTGGACCAGGGGTTTTGTTATTTCCAAAAACATTTCAAAAAAGCCAATTTTGTGCCTTGGATATTTCTTGGCAAAATGTAGATGCAGAGAGAGAAATATGTGCAGTTGTTTTATATTGACAGAGTTCATTTCATCAGCAGGTGGTATTGGGTTTGAGAAGCTGAAACCTGAGACAAGTGCTTAGGGATGGTCTGTAAGGTGATACTTTTTGTTGAAAGTCTTGTAGTTAAATATTCCCAAGATGGTCTGGACAACTTAAACAGTTCTACTGTGCAAGATCTTGTATATAATGAGATAAAAGAAAGCAAAATGTTTTCAGCTGTGAACTCTTACCGTAGGCAGAGTCACTTCTGAAATAAATGCTGATTTAATCTCATGCCAAAGAGAAATGATTTTCAAAATCAGTTTTGCAAATCTGATTAAGTTCCACTGTGATAAATCCCTCTGCAGCACTTTCTTTTAGGAGATCCCCTTTCTATTTTGGATTTATGTTGGATGTATACTGCAAATCAATATTAAGAATAAGAAGAAATATAAATAGGAGACTCAGAGGCAATTTATTTTATGATGTAATCATTTTAGAATGAGTAATGAAATTTGAACATTTTTCTTAAGTACAGTGCTCATGTACATGAGCCAGAATCTGTGTGGGTTCTCAGGTTTAGGTGTTTTTGCAGTCCAGGAATAAAGGGAGAGAGGAAAAAGGCAGATTTTTCTACCTTTTTTTACCTTTTTTTTCCAACAGTTTTTAAAAGGAGGTGGATTTCTAGTGGTTTATTTTCAAGTAAATATATTGATTTTAAATATAAGTAAATATAGGTATTCTGAAGAAAGTAAGTAAATTGAGAGGAAGTGCTTATGGAAAGGGTGGGGGGAGGCAAAAGCCCTTAGAAACCATTTTATTTGATTTAATAAAGTCCTGTGGATTCTCTTTTCAATTCTCCCAATACAGACACAGCGCAAACGCTGTTCACTGGGAACTCACCTGGGTACATCCTGTGTTCCCCTTCCTCCCTGGAATGACTCATGGGATGTGGGTTTGACCAGCAGTGTAAATAAAACAGCTTTATAGGAGAACTGTCTTCCTCCTGGTGTGTTGGGAGACACTTCTGGGAAGGGAGGATATCAGAGAGAATCAAGGGCTTCTTTCATTTTTGCCTCTGATTCCACTGAGTGTCCTGGGTCAGGGATGTGTCATCCCCACAGCCTTCAGGGAAGTTTATTAACAAGCTCCTACATTTTGGGGTAAGAACACATCTAAAGGAAGTCACCTCAGAACTATTTTTTTCCCCCTTTCCTCTCCAAATTACAGTATTTTGATGCCCAGAATAAATATTGAATCTACAGTGATGGGTTGGATAATCAATTTTTCCTGTTCCTGTGCTGCTCAGTGCTAAAGAAGGTTTTTCTAAATTATAACCAAACCAGTAATGCTGCAATGCAGTTAATTTTATGCATCCCATTTTATGATAGACTGTAATGTTACAGAAGTGGGAAATTTAGAATAGGGCTGCTTTTCATGTGTGGGGTTCACAAATGTGATAAATTTCAAGATGTAGGAGCAGGATCTTCTTGGGAAATGGAGTGCCTGGGCTGGCTTTTCTTAGAGCCATGAGTTAAACTCATGCTACTAGGAAAGATTAATTTACCACTTGTATTTTCTGTGTTCAAGCAACAGCTCTGAAAGACAGTTCCTTGGCTATTTCTGCCTTCTTGGCCAGTTGAGAAAATGTCTTTAAATCAACAAGTAATTATGTTCTAATTTTTTAGAAATACGACTGAAAAGGCATATTTTTTCCCCAAGTACTTAAACTGTTTCATCTGAGTAATGATGATTAAAAGTTCTTCAAGCACTACCTTCACATAGCTTTCAACTATTTCTGTTTGGAGAGCATAACATTTCAAAATGGTTTATTTTAAAATGTCAGTTCCATTCTCTGGCTTTAGAGGATTTTCTAGGGCCTTGAGGTTTAAGTTTCTAAATAGAATTGGAGGAATATTGTTTTAATTTAATATAAAAAAATTGCCTTTAATTAAAAAAAAACCCAACAAAACCCACAGTAGTAGTTACAGGTCAGTCCTGGATGTTTCTGAAATGAGGTAATCAGTCATACAGATCTTTTCAGAAATCTGCCTCAGGTATTTGACAAAACTCAGCATGAAACTTGGTTATTTTTGTCTTTTTTTGCACAGACACTGATAACTTTTTATCAGAGATAATTCTTGTATTTCCTACTCAACAATTTACTGTTGGTGGGAAATATTTTTAAAACGTTAATTTTACTTTAAATATCATGAAGAGTTGA
Source organism: Phainopepla nitens (assembly GCA_013400175.1). Taxonomy (NCBI): domain Eukaryota; kingdom Metazoa; phylum Chordata; class Aves; order Passeriformes; family Bombycillidae; genus Phainopepla; species Phainopepla nitens. The sequence continues at coordinate 344,104 of VXBQ01003389.1, forward strand.
ACAGTAAGGGTATAAAAAGAATTGGGAATTTCTGGTGGTTCTGATTCTCCAACACTGGGTGTTGCTGCCTGAGGGTGTCCCTAAGGAATGTCTTCACCTCCAGGCTGCAGTCACAGAAAACTTTGTGTTGTCCCTTCCCAAACCTTGCTCAGCTTCATGGAAGGCTTCTTTGCCTTTTTTCAGGGCAGCTACTGGGCAGTAAATCAACTTCATCTCAAGATGATAATCTTAATTATCCATTTAATGTAATTGCTGTGAAGAACTCTTAATGGCATCAGCTGCAGGGTGACTTCTGATAATGCCCAGTCTTTTAATTTTTAATTTGTATCCTTAAACTTTTTTATTCTCTTTACTGTTTTTCAAGCTGAGATATGTAATGAATTTACAAGTTAAAAATTAATTTGCTATTGCCACCATATGGCTCTGAATGTTGAGAGTGTATGGATTGCATGAGTAATGGCTCAAAGATAGAATTTTGACTTAAGTTCTAGGCCGCTGAATAATCTTATTTTGAATCAAATGAAGATCTGATTAGGGGAGGTTATTATTGCTGAGGTGGTGATTTTCAGTGTAGCTGGAGGGAAAATAATTAGGGCTGTTTAGTTTCTGGGAATGTCTGCAAAGAATATCTTTTTAATAAATCAACCAAAAAATAGTAGAATTTTACCAATCATTACCTGTAAGCTAATCCAGGAAAAGCTCCATGAATTAAAGTGTTACTATTTAAGTAGCAATGAACGAAATGTTCCATCACTAATGCAATAAAAATAGCGTCCTGCTTACTGTTCAGTGGGGTTTTCTATTAGATTTTTTTTTCCCTTTTGGTCTCCATTATTTGCTAGAATTACCAGCACTTGAGATGAGCTGCTTTTGGAGGTGCTGAGTTTTTTAGTGTTGGCCCCAGCTCAGCAGAACTCCAGAGGATAACTTAAATACAGAGTTCCAGTAAGCAAAGCCAAAACTTTCCTAGTTCATCTTGGATATGTTGGAAGTGTGTTATGTTAATTTTACATTTTCATCACGTGCCAAGGTTGAGTTTGTGCTCCTGAGATGGTGCTGAAATGACTAAAGCCTGTGATTTCACTGAACACTCATTTGGTGTAGATTAGATTAAAAACTTGCTCTTTGGAAAATCAAGTTGTAGCCAGAGTTCTTGTGCATCTGATATGACTGTTCTCTTTTTGTTGTTCTTTTATTTTTCCATCTTTTCCCCTTGCCAGGGTCAGTACAGGCCCTCAGACCTGCTGTGTCCAGAGACCTACGTGTGGACACCCATTGAGCAATGCCTGCCCCTGCTCGAGCACAGCAAATACTCCCGCTTCAACCAGGATGGAAAAGCAGGTGAGGCTGCCAGGAATGGGATTTCTGTCATTTGTCTGCCTGTTTCTAATGTGTCAGAATCACCTGCTGCTGAAGCAGCATGGAAATCTTACCTGTGAAGGATGGAAAAGTGTACCGTTCACAACTCCTGCAGCAAACTTTAGTAAATAGAGAATTTTATCTTTTAAGCAATGCACATTTTAAGTACATTCTGTCCTGTAGATGATAAGTAGTTCAAAATTAACACATATTTCTGCCTTTCAGATTATTTTCAAATTATATTTACTATTCTGGGCATGAACAAAACCAATAAAATAATTGCTCTTCACTTACATTCCTGTTGGATGGATGCATAAAGGAATTAAATTGGATTCAATACAGGAAAGTGGAAAGACTGGAGAAGCTTAAAGGCATCAGATGCTTTTGTTAAGAAACAGAGTGGCAGGTTTAGTTTAACAATTGATTATAAACATTAAGTTTAACAGTTGGTGGATGTGAAGAACACAATAAACAGCAGAAGCACCTTAAACATCTTAATGTAATGTGACCTAGTTTTGCACATTGTGTAAAATAGGTACTTAGTGATTTACCAGCACTGACTGGTTGAAGTTGTTACTGACCAGAGTGCAGTACAGTGATGCTACTGTAAAACAAGGCAATCAAATGGAAAAAATACACAAATTTGCTTTAGTTACTGACTCTGGGCCAGTGGCAGGCCCCAAGGGAGCTGTGTTAGACCATGCTTGGTGTGGTGCTTGGGGGAAAAGGGAATAACTTAACTTCTGTTAATTGCAACTTGTTGAATATCCTCTTTTTGAAGTTTTCTTTCTCCTGTGAGTAACAATTGAGTGTGGCTGTGATATTATTCAGAGATGTGTGGCATTATTCAGCTCAAAAGCATGTAACACTGTGGCCTGTTTCTAGACACCAAAACACAGATTACCTGAGTCTCAGTAGTCCAGCAGCTACTTCTTTCTTTTTACATTTTTTCTTTTTACTTTTCTTTTTCTGTTTGATCCTTTTACATTTTACTGCAGTTTAGTAGGATTCCCTTGGCAGTTAACTGTTCAAAGGGCAGGATGCAGATAAATTAAAGGAATTTGAAAAGATTGCTTAAGCAGGACTGTGAAGTTCTAGATATGCTGTTGAGTTCCTTGCTTTTCCTCACCCTCTGCCTGTTACTTGGTTGCTCAACAGGAACCTCAATAATAGTAATAATTATAAGAACTACAGTAGCAAAGTTGAAATAAATCCATCACTGTTAGATTGGTGAGGGGAAATTGGAAAAAAATTACAGAAGTAGGAGGAACAGGGGAATGATTTTGGAGGGCAGTGGTGTTTTGGGTGTTCAGAAGGGAGAGTGCTAAACTGGTGCCTGTGAAGGTGCTAACCCCGTGCAAGCAGAGGGGCAGCATCTTGTGGAGGGTGTGAAATCCCTGTGGCCTAGCAGGCGTTTGGAAACCACGGGAAACAAAGCTCTGCATCTTTATCAGCACAAAGTATCTCACTCCAGACACTGCTGGGGCTGTGACTTGTGTCCTGTGGTTTAAGGAAATTAAAACATAGCTGCACTTTGAGATGCTCTGGGCCTGCTGGGAGCTCGGAGGCGCTGGGGGTTTGGGTTGCTGCTCGGAGGAAGCCATTTCTCACCAGTGAAATCAGTTCCCTTCCTCATCCTTTCCTCTCTCCAACAGTCACTAATCGAGTTTAGTGAAGTTACAGTGAATTTTAAAAAGAGCAGTACAAATGGCCCTGTGCTTTATTCCTCTCGAATCAGCTTTCTGTAGCACTGTAATTGTGTTGGTTAAGTAGGGCAGGATTGATCAGGAGTGGGACTTCAGCATTGAAACCAAGGCCAATAACCAGATCCAGTAAACAACTGGGAGAAAGAAGTGGTGTGACTTTCATTGCTGCCTGGGGCAGTGGAGCAGGCACTGGCAGTGATCATCTCTTGCTGTCTGTATTGTAAGAAAATTTTGGAAACATTGTCTCATACTAATTTGTTCATGATTAGTATGAAACATAATTCATGTGTTCATCATTTTCCTGAATTTTTGAATGTGTTTTTCATCCTTTTAAAAAAAAAATAATAAAAATTTAAATAACAAATTTACCAATTGCAGATTCAGGAGAGTGTGTTATGTGCTTTGATCTTTCAAGCCTCTGTAATATGAAAAGGATCTTTGAGTATTCATACACATTACACTGCAGAGCTCCTTCCTAAATAAGATTTACTTTTCTGGAATAAAAATAAAAAGATAGTCATAAAAAGTGGGGTCTTTTTTAAAGCTTAAGAAAATATTAATTTATATAACTCATGCCTTGGAACAAATTCTTCATTTTTGTTGTCTGTTCACTTTAAAAAATTTGGAACACCTGGCATCATCTTATAAATGAGAGATATATGAAAATTCTGATATTAACAACCAGTGGCCAGGCATTTATTTAGAGCTAAGTAAGTGAGGTGGTGCAGTAATAGAGGGTCTGGAAATTGAGATAGTGCTGATCTTCATTTAACAGCCATTAGCTGTAAGTACAGATGGAGATAAGCTAAAGGAAGAAGAAGAAGTTAATTAAAAGGTTGCTGTGCAGTCAGTGCCTTTGATAACACATCCAACTGATGAGCAGAAGTCAGTCCCATGATAGCATTTGCTGAAATATTCCTGGGCATGGTCTGCCTGCCACACCCACTGACCTCCTCCCAAAACTGCTCCTCAGGGTTTAATTTCATATATTGGTGTCTTTCCTAAGAGCTTTACCCATGAAACCAGAGCAGTGTGGAAAGAACTACAAATCATTTATTTGGTATCCTGGCAATATTTTTGTCCTTCCACTTTCCATTTTCTAGACTAACTCAGTGGCATGTTTTCTCTCTTTCTAATACCCGTTGAGATTTTCAGTTTGTTGCTCCTGGGAGAAGTCTGTGAAAAATACCTTTGTGAAGTAAAAAATCTGCCTCTGGGATGGTAATGAAATTAGTGGGAGACTTCAGATCTTCCTTCCCATCAGTGCTGGACTGTCAAGGCATTTAAAAAGCAACTTCAGATGAGGGCAGATAAAATCCCAATCTGAGAATGGTGGCTTCAACTTCATGTAACTTCATAGTTACATGACTTGCACACATAAAGTGGGGTGTACTTGGTGGAGCCAGGGTGAAGATGGGGCTGTTACCCAGGTGAAAAAGCTTTATCCAAATTTTTAGACATGGCCAACAGCAATCCCAGTGGTGGAAGCTGCTTCCCACCTTCCTGTGTCTGCAGAAACAGTGTGAGCAGAGCTCTGAGAGCTGCACTTCAAAAGGACTTCAGTGCTTTTTCTGTCTTAATCATTTCATTTGCTGAAGTTGATAAATTGGCTGAGCTAATACACATCTGTTCAACTTCCTGCAGATCTAATAATAGAGTGGAATCAAAATGGCATCGAATGGAATACATTAATTAAAATGAAAGTATTTTCTTCAGCACATTAAAAAAAAATGCACATAACAAAGGCATAACACAGGCTCCAATGCCTTTGTGTGTTCTTGGAGACAAGACACTGCTCCAGAGGGTATGGTTAACACAAGCCATGATGGATGCAGAAGGGTGGGATAAAGGGAGAGAGGCACCTTCTGGGTTTCCTGGTCAATTATAGTAGCAGACTAAATGATAGTATATTAATAGACTAAATAGTATTAGACTAAACTGACCTCTTTGTAAACATTGCAGTGAAGGAGGGTTTCAAAGAGAGGTAACTAAGGAAGTTTCTTAGTTCTTTCAGGGTTTATGGAGAAGTCTTTTGCAGCATGAGAGTTGTAGAAGAAATTAAGAATATGGAGACACCAAGCAGTTTCCTTCAAAAGATAAATTTGTCTGGGATAGGATGCTATAGTCAGAGGTAGAGCTCAGATTGCTGCCTGCAGGTGCTAGGAATGGAGGGAAGCAGAGTGAAGGAAGCTTTAGGAGTGAGGATCTCTGATGTGGTCAGGGTGTGGGTAGCTGGGACATGGGTAGAAAATGGGAAGGATTTTGCAGTAGTTCATAGAGGTAGAATGATGAGAAGGGTTTGACAAGAGCAAGAAACAAGTGATGGTAGGATTCAAACTTGAGCATGTTGGTAGATACTTGTAGAGGTGAATAAGGGAGGCTGTTATCTGGATACACCACCTAAAGAGATGACAAACCAAATGATTCAGCAACCACCTGCCAGACCAGACTTTGCATCTACCACCTCTGCTCAGCAGTAAAACCTTCTTTCTTCTTCCAGCAGAGTGGAAGTCCTTAGAAGAGCTTGGGCTTTAGGCTGTTCCCAGCTGCTGTGAGCCCAAGTGAGGGTAGGCAGTGGGATCCAGAGGAGAGGATTTGTCTGTTCTGTGCTTTCCAGTGGTCAGGCTGTGGCTGCACAAAGGACAGATGTTGACATCCAAAAACCCTTTGAAATTGCCTCGTGTTCACATTCAAGCCTTAGCCATCAGAATAAAACAAAACTTAAACCAGCACTAAAATCAGTGCCTGAGCTCCTCTTCTCTGGAGAAAGGCCTGGGACACCACACAAAGCTATGGAGAGGTCAGAAAATCCTCACTTCACACTCAAAAGGATCTCTCTATAAAAATCCCATTCCATGTAATACCTCCTGAGTTCATGGCAGGTCACTCCTTGTTGAGTTACTGAACTAAAGAAAATTACTTCAGATTTCCAGTCTTTCTCTGTACTAATCTTATAACTTTCCTTACATGTTTTTATCAGATTTTTAAAGCTTTTAGCTGAAAAAACTGTTTCTTCAGAAATAAATCTTTCTAGATATTTTTATCTATTCTGCTGCACATAGTAAGCTGGAGTAGTAAAATGCAAAAAAAAATCCCAGTATTTAACAACATCTGAATGCTCTTAGTAGTGATTGCATTATGTATCTTAATGCTTCTTGCAAGCAACTGAGTGTTACTAGTTCTAGTAAATAAAACTTTAATAAAACCAGAAATCTACAGGCATGTGCAGTTACACAAAACTGTTTATTTTAAATATATGATTTTGTGCATAACGCTTCCACTCAAAAAACAATTCATCACTGCTATTTCAATAACTATAATTCCTAGTGTTGTGATTTTAAAACATTTTATTTTATATACAATTGGAAGTGCACTGTTATCGAAGAGTATTCCAAACAAGTTTTATATTTGCTGTGTATGTGAGCACAAGTATTTTGTTGACTTTTTTCCCCATCCAGTACAGGGACTGTTTAATTTTACAATATATTTTTAAAATTTAGTATATTAGTGTGATACTGATCATGTTTTCCCTCCTCCTTTGAACAGAAAAGCCACAATCACATATTTGAGTCCTGGAAGTGAACTGTGGTTGCCATTTGGTCACGTCTCACAGTCCAGGTCCCTGGCAGAGGGCTGTGTCTGTGTAGGATGGATGTAGGCAGAGGGATTTGGGTGTAGGCAGAGGGATTAATGCAAAGGCCAGGATATGTTGGTGTTTATAAGGGTGGTGTGATGCAGATTAATGTTTACAAGGATAAATGCACTGAACTTCTCGAGACGATGAAAATGTGGTCGCAAAACCATCGCAGATGGAAAACATTAAACCAATTGTTTAGAACTCTGCAATCATCTGATTTGGGAGAAGTTGCTGCTTTGCCCTAAAACAACTGCTGCTTATAATTTATTTTTTTTAAGATAGTGTTGTGTACTTCAGAGAGTTGGGAAACAGTTTAAATAAACTCTGATAGATCACGAACTAAAGTCTTCTAAAGAAGTAACTTTCCACTATTATCACAGCTATAGGTAATAAAATTGAATTCTGTACCCAAGAGAAAGACAGACATTCCAGTTCTTTCTAGAAGCTTCTCTCAAACAGACGCATCTTATGAGTTTCTGTCTGTTTCTAATTAAGTTAATGAACACTTAGAGCCATCAGAATGCATCTTCCTAAATCCAGTGTGATCCTTGAGCGTACAAGATGTTTAAACAATGTAGATAATGCCAATAAGGTGTAGCCAGGCACATTTTTCCCTCACTTTTTACTGTTTGGATTAAATTGAAATGACTGGTAGGGGCTTTTAGGCTTATATGCAGTGCTTCTGTAATACAGAGGAAATGTTATTCTCTTAATTTGTGAGTCTTAAGCAACTGCCATGGCATAAATTGGTGTGTGGGTTAGAAAATGCAAACTTTAATAAATATTTGTGATTTGAAAGTTTGGATTTATTGATATTCTAAATACATCTGCTTTTAACATATCTGTAGCAGACTAAACCAGTGCCCCTCAAGCAGCACAATTGTCTGACTTCTGATGTGGTTCATGAAGCCTTTGGCTTGGACTGCAAAATTCTCAGAAATGTGTTAATCCAAGATGACCGTCATAGAGATTGTGAAACAAATGGATGTATTTTGAAATCACTTTTTCTTTTTGGAGGACTTTCTTTGAAGAATAAAAATATCTTGTCATACTTCTCTTTACGTTGAAGAGATGATTCTTAGATGGATTTATTCGCAAGATACTTTTGCACCTTTTGAATGTTGTGATATTTGATTTTCCAGCAGAACAAGTCTGCTCTTTTTTTTTTTTTTTTAATATGAAGATTCAGGGGAATGTGGGGAAGGGCAAAGACTGCCAAATCCTGTAGGAATCATTTTCCATTCGCAGAAGGTGTTAGGAGCACAAGAGCAGGAATGAAAAGTTCAATAATGTGGGACAAGTCGAGCGATCGTGCAGATTTATTTCATGCTGAGGACAATGAGCGTGGTTTCCAAATGTGATAAAAGTTAACAGCTGTAATTAGGGCCAGGCACAGAGCAGCCATGGAAGGGACACCACAGGCATGTGCTGAGCCACACTCCAACATCCACCAGGGAAACCTGTGCCAGGGTCAGACCTTCTGGAGTGATCCTTGTTCACTCCCTGCTCTGGTGACTTCATCCCAGCTCCTCACGTGCAACGTAATTGATTCCATGTTTTAATTAATTTAGCCAGCAAATTGATTGCTGTAATCTGATTTATTTAGCTGATAAGCTACTGCCAATTGCTTCAGTTTTTACTATTTCATGGAAATGTTTGCATTTGTAATTCTCAGCCTTGACTCTCATCTCTGTTTTTTTTTCCTCCTCACAGATCAGTCTTAATGAGTACTTTGCCCTTCTTTTTGAAAGATGTTCTTGCTGCTTTCTGCCACATTCACTTCTATGCAGTTTGCATGTCTTAATAAATAGTATTTAACTCTTTTGCTCCTTCAGATTTTTTCCCTGTTTTCTTCCCATTGTTTTGGAGCTGAAACTCCTTAAAGCAGAATCTCTGACTTTTGTCTTTTGTACTGGCTTTTCATGGAAGAATGGTGTCATGGAATGGTCTGGGTTGGGATGGACCTTAAAGCCCACCCAGTGCCACCCCTGCCATGGCAGGGACACCTTCCCCTGTCCCAGACTGCTCCAAGCCCCAGCCTGGCCTTGGACACTGCCAGGATCCAGGGGCAGCCACAGCTGCTCTGGGCACCCTGTGCCAGGGCCTCCCACCCTGACAGGGAACAATTCCTTCCCAGTATCCCATCTACGTCCAGCCCTCCTGCAGCTTTAAGCCATTGCCCCTTGTCCTGTCATCTCCACCATCATCACCATCCCTGATCTTTCCCATTTAAGATGCATTACTATTCTCAGCCATTAATTCACAGATTTCATAATGTGTTTGATGTGTCTCTCCCACCAGTAACAGAGTCACTTTTGATTATGTTCTTGAGATGATGGGTCCCTTGATAAAGTCTCTGCAAAGATATCTGTGCAGTTTGCATTCCCTGCTAGCCAGTGACTTGCTTTCGTGTGCTGTTTCCAAGTGCTTGTTGGATTTTAACTGTGATTTCCCCTTCTGTCTCTGAAGAGAGATGAGAAATTCAAAATGCAGAACATTCCTGTGTTCTTCTAAATAACTTGGATACTTCAAGGAACAGAAAAGCTCATCTAACAAAGGTTCTGAGAAGCGTGGAGGACACACACCTGATGCAGCAGAAAGCTTGGTCGGGTTCCCCAGTGCTGACTCAGAGCAAATAAAGCTCCTCAGAATCAGAGCTGGGCATTAGAAATGCCTGTGGGGGCCATCAAAGGTGGGTCAGGCCATGAATGAGCCTGTAAAGCTTTGATTTTGCTAGTTCTGATCTGCAAAACTGCCTTGTGCAGGCTGCTGAGGGCCCGGAGCTGTCAGGAAACCTGGGTTAGGGAGAGCATGCACAGGAATGAGAGACTATCACAGGAGTGTGGGAACATCTCACAGTGCCCCTGCCTTCAAAACAGAGCTGTGCCTGCTGTGGTCCTGCTTTGGGCCCTTGTCTGCACAGTGCCCTGAAGGCTGGAAGTTGATTGGATAACCAAAAAGTGTAGTTAAAATAGAAAAAAAATAAACCGAAAAACAAACCTTAAGTGCCCTGAGTGTGCAGTTAATATTCTTCACTGGCAGTTCACATTCTCATTTCTTGTATTTGAAGTCATCAAGAACAGTGTTAAAGATTCAACTTCTTTTGAGGTGACTACTTCATTTTGTCCTCTGGAAGAACACCTAAAAGTAAAAAGTTACCTTTGTCAACTTGCCATTGACTGGATTATATTCCTTTTTGTTGTTGTTGTCATAGTATCTTGACTTTGGAGGCACTGGATGCTGTTTTCAGATGGGAAGTGTTCAGTCTCATTTAACTAACATTTTCCCAGGTACTACTAGGTTTTTTGCACTGCATTCCTAAGGAGCAAATCCTTGGAGGTACATCAGTATCAGTCCTTGGTAGGACAAGAGGAAAGAGCACCCACTTGTACCAGGGTAGGTTTAGATTGGATATTAGAAGAAGTTTCTTCATGGACAGGGTTGTCCAGCCCTGGAACAGCTGCCCAGGGCAGTGTTGGAGTCACAGTCCCTGGAGGGTTTTAAAAGCTGTGTGGATGTGGCACTTGGGGACATGCATTAGTGAGTTTGGCAGTGCTGGGTTAATGGATAGACTTGATGGACTTAGAGGGCTTTTCCAACCTGAATGATTCTGTGATTCTGATTCAAATCTTGCCCTTCAGTAGACATTTTCCAGTCACCTTTTTTCAGGGTAATATATTGAGATAGGCTAGAATAATTGAATTATATGAGAGCTCCTCAAATAAACTGTGAATCTTGTGCATACTGTTTGATGTTCATCTCCTTCAAGCGTGTCCGGTCGGATTTTGGTGCTGGACGGCGCGGGCAGGGATTGTTCCAGGTGAGGCAGGAGCCGTGCATTACAGCTGAGCCCCCGGGCTGCTGTGAGTTGGGAAGGTTTCCTGCACTGACAGGAGATGTTTTGCACTGGCCCCTGCTGGTGTTTGCTGCAGGAATGGCAGCAGCCCCAGCACGAGGAGTTATTGCTGCTGCTCCTCCCCGTGCAGCTCCCAAACCAGTGCTGGGAGGTCAGGCTCAAAGCCCAAAAGCTGGGGTTGGAAGATGCCTTCAGGATTTCCCCTCGTTGCAACTTCCTGTCTTTGCCCGTTTCAAGGATCCCTATACCTGTAAAACAGCAATTCCCCAAGGATCATCAGTGATGTTTTGGTAAAGGTGCATTTTTCCACATACAAACGTGTTCTTTTTGAGCAGTGGTTTCAAAAGTTCCTATTTTTCGTTTGAGTAACTGCAAAGATTTGGCTGATTGGGAATATCCTGAGCGTTTTCCTGTACTTCCTTTGTGACTTGTGCTTTCTGGTTTTAATTAAGAATTCTTTTCATTGAATTTTTGTGTGTTGTTGTTTATGCTTCATTTTAACTGTGCTCTTATTTTGGTTTGAGTTAGTATTTTTGTACTCCAAGCCATAGGGATCTTCAATATTCCTTAATGTATGAGTCTGGTTTGAAAGAAGCAATATGAGAAAAAGCACATTTTAGCTCACTGTTTTATAGAAATATGACTATTAATGGGTATTGCTGATTGGCCCTTTTGTTTTTGAGGATTGCATCCTATACTTTGCTGGTGAACGAAAGAAATTATGCTTTAAATTGGGTAAGAAATGAGCTTAAATTCAAAGGTCAGAAAGATTTGGCTTCTGACTGCGGTGGAATAATTTTTGATTTCCAGTAATTAATATCGCCTATGTTTCAGTCATAAAATTTGAAAAGTTAATGTGTTTCTTCCTTTTGCTGTTTCTTTGTTTTGAAATCATTGATCATTAACTGTGACAAGGTCATGTAAACCAGATGTAGCTTTTCTTTAAAAAAAAATTCAACAAGGCTGTAGTGTTTCTCATATAAATTAGCATCACCATAGTGTAACCAGCAAGGGATGGTGCTTCTTTTCATCATTTTTACACCTAGTTTGAAAGCTTGAGTATCATGAAACTTTTAATCTCCCTGTCAATTGAATTTTTAATTGTTTTTCTTTGATTGCTAAATGGGAACATTCTGTTCATCTTTAAAAACTATGCAAATCTTAAGTGCTTCAAACTGAAAATTAAAAAAAACAAGCAACATGAAATTAAATCAAACCCCCAGCACATCCATGGACTGGAAATTGTTGTCAAGTGTTTATCTTGATACTTTTTGTTCTGCAGACTTAGTGCTTAGAAGTAAAAAGAATTCTTCTGAGAGTCTATTTTTAAGCAAAATGGAAATTTAATTTATAGTGTGAGTTTCCTTCAGTGTCTGTTTTCAAAGTGAATCACAGGTTTCAGTTAATGACACAGGTTTAAATATTTTAATTTTGAATTAGGATTAGTTTTTTTGCCTTTTCCTTTCTTTCTTTCACTGTTTTATCCTGCTGTGGTGAGGGAAAAAAAAAAATCCAGATTCTCTATGCAGTATGGATGCAGAATTACAAAGTGATGATGGCTGAATACTTCCATTATTCCAGGGAGTTGAAGGAGCGTTTAAAGAAAAATAAACTTATGATCAGAAACAGAATCATTTCAGAGTTCAGCAGGAATACCACATTTCTTTTTGTGAGTTAGAAATCCCAGTCCTCAGTTAGGCTTCTTATTCTGAGTCCATTCTGTATAGAAAATATAAGAAATGTTTTCCTGTGGCTAAAGTGAGTTGTTTTGGAAATTGGCAGTTGTCCTTTCTCCTATTTAGAAAATAGGAAAGTCAATAAATTTTTCACTTTACTTTTAATTATTTCTCCACTTGTTTTCCTGTAAGTGGAAAAAAAGGCACTTTAAAGGCAAGTTAGATTGCTTCCATCTTTAGATTATACCCTTGAGAAATTAAAAAAATGTCATTTTTGAGAAGGCTCTGTCCAAGGGGAGGAGGGAAGAGGTACCATGGCTCTGAAGAGGAGCAGCACAGGATGCTGCAGCTCAGGCTGCCCTTGCACATTGCTGTTGATCAAAACCAGCTTGGCACAGTCAGCAGCCACCAAAAAGCTGATTTAGTAATGGTTTTCTACAGAAGCTTTGAGCCATCACCCTTTTTTCAGCGTGGTGTTGGCTCTCAGGCTCCTGCAGAGCTCATTTTCCATCCAAGTCTCACTTGTCCAGCTTTGCACGTGCTTACCCAGCTTTCTGACCACGTGGAGCTGTTTTTCACTTCAGCTTATATTAGAGAGTAATAATAAAGGTTAGTGCATGTGGAGGATAAAAGTTTTTGGATGTGGGCTTCCCCAGATAATGTTAGAAAAATGCTAATCCCCCCCTGAGCTGTAAGAAAAAGATCCCAACCATGAAATGCTGGATTTCTTTAAAAAGAACACTGCTGTCCAGCTTTCTATTGCTGTCAGTAAAAAAGGTGAAATCACTCCTCCTTATTTCATGCTGGTATTTCAGCATGCTTACCAGCATTTGAAAATGGTGTTTGGCTTGGGAGGGAGCTTGCAGTTTTAGGGGAGTGTTGATTAGGGTTGTGCAAAGAAATAAGGACTGGATTGTACAGGAACTTGCTGGGCCTCCTGCTGCTCAGGTTCCTCCTCAGCCCTGGAGTGTGGGAGCCCTTTTTTGGGTGAGTGCAGGCTGAGGCTGCCTTTGAGCACGTTGGGTGAAGGTGGATGTGTGAGCTGGGTCAGGAGCTCAGCCCAGTGCCTGCCATGGCATGGAGAGGCTTTGGATCACTCCTGCTCCTTGCTTTGTTTTCTGCTGGTCCTTAGCAACGTGGCTGATGTGCTTTGTGTGTTCAGAAAGGAAATCCTGCCTGTGTGGATTCCATTTAGCAGGGCTGTGGGGCTGGGAACAGAACATTTTAACACCTCTGTGCAGCCTTTATGGGGTCACCATGGCAAGGTTGAATTAGAAGTGAAATCTCTCCTATATTCAAATTTCAAACTGACAACTGCAGCATAAATAATTTGCTGCTTTAGTAATATAGAAGAGAAAAGAAAGAAGTGACAGCTAATTTATTCAACAAGAATTCACCTGTATTTTTAGCTCTGAGACTTACAGGATAATATTTCTATTTCAGTTGGTAGCTGCAGTTGCCCAGTTTCCTAAAATTACAGGAGCTTTCAATCTACATAATTCATTGCTCTGTATTTTGTGTATCTACCATCCAGACTGTATTGACAGATGTGAGTAAATTAAGGGATGAAACTTTGTATATTTTTTATGTCAAATGACAGTGTCTCTTCTGTAGACTACAATAAATCAATGGCTCAGGAGGTGAAAAATAAGGAAGTGTGAGGAGGAAAAAATAAGCACTTTTAAAAAACTTTTTAGTGTTAACAGTACTTATTTAGTAATTACAGTAATGTCTAAAATAGCCCTAATATACTGTTCCACTATCTGATCAGTCAGGGTCTTTCCAGAAATGGAAGTCACTAAATAAAATTTCTTCACTAAAGCTTGGAAATAAAATGATGGTTTTTTCTTATTTTCAGCAAGGAACTTTTTTTAATAAAGCATTTGGTCTTCTTTTGAATTGTGATTGTTGCTGTATCCCAGCATCAGCCACACAGGGAAGGCCTGTTAGAGTTCAATTGGCATCACCTTGAATAGAAAGCAAATTTTACTATGTACCACTCAACTGGAGCAGATATTTAATTTTTCTTACTGGGAGAATAACTTCCTTGTTAAAGTGTGCCAGAGCCTAATCTGCTTTTTTTTCCCATTAAATTTTCTTAAATTTATTCTGCTTATATTTAAATTGTGTTTAAAGGGAATAGTTTCCTGGATTCCCATGATGTTGCCTCCAGACCAGCAGCAGCTGAAAGGTGGCTGAATTTTGACTTTCAGATTTGTTATGATTGTGACACAAGTTCCTATTTGCCATTTCTAAAAGCTTAACTATGTACCTGAGATTATTTTACTTTATACTTAACATCTCTCTCAGTAAAGGGTTTCTTTTACAGATGGAGTTTAAATTACATACATTTAAGTACTTTTACAGAAGGTTATTTTTGTTATTAAAGCTTTGATTTTGAGGGGAGTCAGTGGAAGAACAGGTAATCATTGTAGAAATTTGGAATGTTATTTTTCATTGCAAGAAGGCAACGAGTAAAAGTGGAGGAAGGGCACAAATGCTGAGCAGCAAGGACAGAGTTCAGCTGAGCCAGGAAGGCTGCAGGGACATGAAGGTACAGTAGCTTTAGTCTCTCAGAGAAATCACATCTGGGGCCAGCAGCACTGCAAGCCAGAAGATGACTTGGGGAATCAAGTGCAATGGATTTAACTTTGTTTTTCCATATCTGTTCAATATGAAATTAGTGTATATTGTAATATTATTGATACTCAGCCACAGCATCAGGCTCTGTGCCTGGTATTTACCTTGAATCAACTTGGAGTTTCCTGTTAACCTGTGAACAGATTCTTATTCAAGGATATGTGGGTGGTTTTCCCCCAGAAAGGAAACAAGTTCAGTTTTACCCTCTGAGGGTTACATCTCCTATCATTCATGGATTCACAGATTTAATTTTAAACACTTGGCCAATATTAGTAATCATTAATTTTTATGTGGAGCAGACGTAAGGACTTGGGGAATCAAGTGCAATGCAGATTTAACTTTGTTTTTCCATATCTGTTCAATATGAAATTAGTGTATATTGTAATATTATTGATACTCAGCCACAGTATCAGGCTCTGGGAGTATTTGAAATCAATGAGTATCAAACAGTGAGTAGGGAACTGCTCTAAAGTGCTTTTGGCACGGAGCTGTGAGGGCTCAGCTTGGCCTGGATCCATCTCAGGGCACAGACTGGGAATCAGTCTAGAGGTGCAGAAAATACAAACATTCCAATTTAAGAAGTTAAAATAACTTTATGCTTGTGTCACCCCCAGAAGCTAAACTTGCAAGTTTTTTCCTTGGTGAACTCTCAGGAAGGAGGAGGATGTAACAGAAGAGGCAGAAGGGCTGGTAGTAAAACCAACCTACTGGGATATCAGGGAGGTATTGGCCACACATCAAAAACCTGATGGATTTCAAAGAAGGGGAGAAAGCCATAAAGTGTTTTTGACTTGGTGTTTATCTAAAGCAATTGCCAACAATAATTAGTGGGGAGCACAATCCTAGCAAGTACTGCTCAGATTTTCTTGCTTCAAACCATGTTTTCCCAGTTAAGTCTTAAGAAACTCATTGTGCTTTCATGTCAGGAATCAAAACACAGATAAAAGTAATGAAGTCATTCCAAACTTGGTAGAGCAGCCTTCATTAAGTTTCACATACTAAATTCAGGCAATCAGCAGTATAAAGTTTATAGGTCATTTCTGTGGATGAACAGGGGCAGGTTCTTCAGAATGTCTTGCACAGAAAAGAGTTCCATGCTCTCCTTTAAAACATAAAGAAGCATTAATTAAAAGCAAAAAGAAGGTCCAAAAGGGAGTCTTTGCATAGTTCATATCCCAAAATACTGACATTCCAGTAAGCATCTCTGTTATCACTGGAATTCATATGGTTCTATTCTCAAACTCAAGTTTGAGATTCTGGGTTGACTCTTCATGGTGACTTTTTGAACCTAAAGTTCAGAAAAGTCCAAGATTTCTTTTCCCACTATTTTGTAATTATTTTACTAATATATCCTGCTGTGGCCTCAGATGTGTGGCACATTCTCTGAGTTTCTTTAAAGACTTTCCTAGCACTGTAGTGCAAATTTTTCTGACACACAGCAGCCATAAAATATTATTATTCAGCAGCAGGAGCATCAATGGGATTCATAAAAATAAGGAAGTTTTAACTTGTTCAATGACACTCTTATGTGCATGATTCTGGATGAATTAAGTCACAAGGGGTCTGTATGTGAAGGAAATAGGGTTTAACTGTGCTGTGTGTATCTTTGAAGAAGAATTGTGTTGTGCCCACCCAGGGAGTGCTTGCACTGCTCACCCTGTTGATCTGCAGAGCTCAGGGGTCAGACTTAAGTGAGGACTTGTAACTCCTAGGATGAAACTCAGAAACCAGTATAACTGAGGGAAAAGCAGACTGGGGCTGGAGGGCCAGGGGCTTTCAGCTGGGAAGATGGTTTAGTGCCTGATGCTTACCTGAGCAAACAGCCTGGAGGCTGCCTGCTGGTTTTAATGGTTTGTCCCAGCTGGTCTGGTGGGTTTTGCAAGGGGTTCTGTAATGAGAAGTCTCTCCTGGTCACTTCTGTTTGAGTCTTTCCCAGATAGAGTTTGACTTCTGGCTCCAGGAGCACTAAACAAATGTGTATTTTTAAATGCAGCAGTAGAGGTGTTTTCAGAAATGCCATCCATCACCATTAGAAACGTGTGATGCATGATTTACCTTTCCACACGTTGCAGACACCTTTGCAGGCTGCCTTTTGTCCCCAGCCGTGATTCAAGAACTCTCTGCAGCTCAGCTCAGCCTTCATCTGCAGATGACTTTCCTTACTTCACACGGTTTTCATTATGCATAGTGAGGTCAGAGGCATAAATTAAGGTGGTGTGGACACTGTAAATAACTGGGTTGTGTGTTCTGCTTGCCTCTGCAGTGGATGAAGGTCGCCTGAAGGAGCTGGGCAGGGTGAGAGTGCTCCACAAGAGAACCGTGATGCCTTACAGCGTGTACAAGAAGAGGAGGAAGGGCCCGAGCGACGAGGCCAGCGTTCAGCAGTATGCCAGCCTGGTGGGACAGAGCTGCTCAGAGAGAATGCTGCTGTTCAGGAGCTGAAGGCCCACGAGGAGGCATCTCAGTGGCCACATTTCATTGCACTGCCCCTGGATGATGTGTACCATAGTCGTGTGCTGGTGTGCCCACTCAGATAGGCTGAAGCACAGGTGTATAGCCAGGCTTGTGTCAATACATGGTACTGTGTGTAAAGGCCAACTCCAGCAAATCTCACAGTGCAGCAAGGCTTTAGCAATATAACTTTAGGAAAACACGCTTGCAGTATATTTTAATTAAGCAGTTTTAGCCTTTCTATGCATTACGAATAATTCTAAGTATCTAAGCAAAATGAAAAACAGGTGTCTTTTTTTTTTTTTGGTAGAGATGAAGGTTGACTAAATCTAGATTAAGAATCATTAAATTACAGATGTTTTCAAATAGCACCTTGGATATCTGTCGTTAAAAATCGCTGTGAAATTTGTGCTGGCATTTGTATGCTCCTGAAATCTTGCAAGAGGACTGAAACGTGCTATTACTTTCCAGCATGATACAAGTTTATTTCAGCAGTTTAAAAAAAAAAGAAGGAATTCCTGTCACTGCACATTCTTCATTTGTTTAGAGCAGTAAGTCAGTGTCAGAGGTCCTAGTGAGTGCAGGAGTTCGTGGTAGGTTCTCAGTGGCAGGGGATGCTTTGGAAAACTTTCCCCTTCAGAGAAGAAGCAGAGCAGTTGCACTATAAATATACCAAAGATATGCAGCCAAGTGGCACAGTGGTTTTTGGTATAAGCCTTATCCTTTGTCTGACAAGAGTGGGTATTTCAATGCACATGGCTAATGTGAAATAGAGCTCGGGAGGTTCATCCTGCAGCTCTCAGTGCACATTTCAAAACTATGCTAACAAATAAAAGACATAAGGTACCACTGCTGGGTTTTGTTGCAGGTGCTTTTTTTCTGCAGAATTGTACAGGAATACTTAAATACCATATTCCTGCTTTTTTACTGACTGTTTTGTTTCTGGTGCAGCAGTTCACAGGTTAACATCTTTAAGAACATTTTAGTAAATACTTCTGTTGGAAACACAGGAAGTTGTGATCCTTTATGGAAGCACTTTATTATCTCGTTTATGAACGTTGTCTGTGTCCCTGTTAAGTCATATAAGTTGGAGGAATTTGGGGAAATAACACTGTTGTATAATTCAGTAATGTATTACAACATTGTAACATTACCAATGCATTTGTGTTCCTTATCTTCTTGGATACCAGGAGCTGGTATTTACCTTGAATCAACTTGGAGTTTCCTGTTAGCCTTTGAACAAAGATCCTTATTCAAGGATATGTGGGTGGTTTTCCCCCAGAAAGGAAACAAATTCAGTTTTACCCTCTGAGGGTTACATCTCCTATCATTCATGGATTCACAGATTTAATTTTAAACACTTGGCCAATATTATTAATCATTAATTTTTATGTGGAGCAGACGTAAGGACTTGGGGAATCAAGTGCAATGCAGATTTAACTGTTTTTCCATATCTGTTCGATATGAAATTAGTGTATATTGTAATATTGATACTACAGCTTCAGTAGTTACTCTAAAAAGTCATTTTTTATTTTATTAATTGGGCTGTGTAGTATTGATCTACTCCCAATCTGCAGAAAAGATGGTCATCCACCTCAGCATCATATCTGGTGTGTGTTTATCTGTTGCCTGGTATTGAGAAGTTTCTTTGCACTGTACCTTCTAGTTTGTCCATGCCTTACCTCACCCTCCTGCCATGGGGAGAACCACTAAATAATCCTCATGAAGATTATTATGAAGAATTCCTTTCTGTGGAGAAAATGCTTTTAGCACTCTGTCAAACAGTGTAACATTTTCTGCCTACACAGTGTGCTGAAAAGGGGCAATGCCCATAAAGCCTGCAACCAAAATAAATGGGAAAACCTTTTTATATGCTACAGAATCGGTTAACAGGCACTGAGGAATTTCACTGTGAATTGCAAAATCTGAAAGTTTCTCAAAGCCATTTAGTGATGGCCTCGCTGGGCTCCTGGAGAAGTTAAAGTTTCTGTTAAATGTCAAGGGAGCAGACTTGATGTCCCCACTGAGAGTTCCTGGAGAGCTCCATCTCTCTGTGCCCCTATTTGTTACTGATATGCCTTGGATTAGACTTTTATCTGATGCTCTGTTTCCCTTGGGGAGCTTTTAAGGACTGCAGTTAAAGCAAAGTGAGAGAAGTAGAAACCTGAAAACCGAGCACAGCTTGAAGTTGTCCTTAGTGTGAGCCCTGGAGGTAAATGAGCATTTCCTGTGAGTCTGAAGTGGTGCTTTCACTTTCTGACCTCCCCTGGCACTGCAGCACCACGGCAGGCTGGGCTCCTGGCTCCGACTCAACTCAAATATGGATTTATATTAAAAAGCAAAACCAGGCGACACTGAGATTAACTCAAACTGAGTTCATCTCCTGTGGTTTGCTGAGATCTGACTCACTTGAGTGTTATTTTAGAAGGAAACTGGTGCTGTATTTTTGAGGACTGATACCTCTATCCCTGTTTTTGGAAGAGGGGCAGAGGCTGAGGATGAAGTTCTGTAAATTTTGCCTGTGACTTCAGTGGAGCCGAAAATTCACCACTATTACAATATTATTTAATATATTGTCATTGACAGTTATTGAATTTAGAGATATTTAACTTAGCACAAACTATTTTATAAAAGTTTTTTTTTTTTTGTGTAGCTGGTTTGTGAGAGTCAATCCCCAGTGTAAGGTTGCCTTGTTCTGTCATCTGTTGATAAATGAGCATAAAACAGTGGTAAGAAAATGCAGAGTTGTGACCAGTGCTAAAAAATGCCTTTTTTTGTTTTAATTGGAAAGAAGTGGGAAGCTTACACATGTCCAGCATCAACACGTGTCAGTAAATTCAAGAACCTGCATGTTGAGTTTGTAATTGCTTTTTAGCAGGCCTGTTTGACTTGCAAGTGTAGAAAATAAAGTTATTTCCAGTCTCTGTGATTTATTGTAAGAAGTAATAGCTCTGATTGTGATTTCTGCATTAGTTTGTAGGAATTTCATTTTCCTGGAGATTGACCAAGTGTCCAGTGAGCAGCAAAATCAAAGAATCCATCAAAGGGTACCAGTCTTTAGAAGAGATACTTGCAAGTTTAAAATCATGTTCAAAACACTTGACCTGTTTTGGAACTAAATTTTAGTTCCAGCCAAGCATATTAATGAGGAGATTGCATGAAATATAATTGATATTTTTTTCTGAGTAGAATAAAAGAAAATAAAGAGACTTTTCAGAAATGGAGACTAGACAGGACTAGCTATTTATTTGAGTTCAGCAAAAACCTGTCTCTGAATTAAGGAGCCAAACCAGCAACACAGAAATTTGGGTTGTGTGCATAAAGATAACCAAACATTGCATTGTTTTCTGAATTAAGGAGGCAGATTTCCTGAATTCTGGATTCCTGAAGGAGACTTTTCTCAAAGCCCAGCACCAGCAAGGCTTGAAATGTTGGTGAGACTTTTCCTGTTCCATCTCTCCTGTGGAGTCCACATCCATCAATCTTTCTGAAGTCCTGTGAATTTCTTTGCCAGGTGACGACTCTGAAGCTCCAGCCTGACCAGCCACGTGTTTCTGAATTCCTTCTCATCCTGCTTGTCCCAGATATTCCTCCAGACATTCCTCCTGTGCTGTCCTGATCAGGCTCTCCATCTCCACTCAAGCCTTAGTGTCTCTTCTTGCTCGTTCTGTCCCAGCCCTGCTGCAGGAAGAGTTTGCCTTTGGAAGAGTTGAGGCAATTTTCAGGGCAGAAGTCATCACTTTTCAGGGAATCATCAGCATTTCCCAAAGCACTGTAGCCACATCTTGTAGCAGTGTGTTTATAAAGCTGCACCTTCAGCCACACAGAGTGTAAAGTGCTGAATTACTTTTGCACTTGCCAAATGATTTGGGGTTTTTAAATCAGTCAAAGTGAGGGATTGCAGATGTACAATAGTAACTCATGCTAAATGTAGCTAATTGTTGTCAGTGGGTTTCTAAATAAAAGTGTTCTAGAAATTAATGTACTATATGCATTTTATGGTGCATTTAAAGCTCATCTCATGAGAGCTTTGTTTTCTAGCAGCATAAAATAAGAATGGAAATTAATTAAATTAATATGTAAGCCTAGGTTCAGCAAGTATTAATGCTTTCTGTATTAATACAGAACCATCTTAACTCTGAAAATGGCCTTACTGCTCATCTCAGACAAGTAGCAGCTCGGAAGCTTTCTGGCTGTATTCTTTCTGGTTATGTTTTACTGTTTTGATGTTTATTCATTTCCTTATTATAACTATTCCCATCAGATTTTTGTGCTTCCCATCAGTTATTTCCACTTCAGTTTTGACACATAATACATGTGTCTGCCAAAAGTCCTGCTGAGAGATTGCTATCAGGACAAAAGAAAGTGTTGGAAAGTCTGTTAAGTAGTGAGAAGAGAGCAGAGTCCACAGGGACAGTCAGTCTGCAACCTTTGTGCTGCAGAAAAAGCAGGATTTATTTATAATTTAGTCCGCTGCAGGCTTAAATAAATGTGTCAGATTTCATTCATTTCCCTTTGTCTGTGACATCTGATTGTCATTGTCCAGGGAGAATCAATGGGGCATTGTAGAACAGAAAAATAAATGAAGGGCAGAAAGCTTGAGTTAAGGAATGAAATCACATGGATTCTGCTGGAACTCTCACTCCCTGTCTGCACAGGAGCAGAAAGGGGAGGCTGGATGGGACTCTCAGGAAGTGGTTGTTGCTTGTCCCCTGTCTGCTCCAGGCTGGAGTAGAGCAAGGACACATCCACCACCTCGAGGGGATCCCTCACGGTGAGCACTGGTCTCTAACAAAGCTCCTTGGCCTGATTCTGGGCAGTAAATACTGAAATATTGGAAGTTTTTAACACCCTCTATCTCATTTTCATCCTTTTGGTTGCAGGTGACCCTGCTTTGGTTGGTCCTGCCCGTGCAGGGCCATCCCTGAGGTTCCTCTTTGCAGCTGCCCCAAACCTTTCTGGGGGCTGTTGCCAGCTCAGCGTGCTGTGTTTGTTCTAAACTAACACATCCCAACTACCTTTCCAAAATCTGTGGTTTTAGGATAATTTATTGAGCTTTCTTAAGTATTGTCCCACTGATGCACCTTTTTAGTCCTTGCCCTACTGCCAGCTGCTCCAGTAATCAAAGCAATAATTATTTCAGTGCTTCACATTGGCAAATAAATGGTGCTATTTCAAAATTAGAATCACTATTCTAACTGATTTTCCTGTTTAACACAGATCCCTCTTTGCTATTTATTTACCACACTTCAGTAAAGTGTGGTGGAGATCCAACCCTCACTGTCCCAGCAAAGAGAATTTTTCTCTCCTTAACTGCTCTGAACCTACAACCACCAGATGGCATTTCCAGCCTGTGCAGGTCATTGTAGCATTAAAGTTATTCCTTGCCTGAGTATCCAGATTTCCTGAGTCTCTTTTATTAACATCTCACTCTGAGTTTAATTTTTTACTCTGCTTTTAATTGGTGTCTATCAGAAAAAAAGATTTTAATTGTCAGGTGGGGTTGTTCAGTGGTGTTGTAGTTGAATGAAGCACAAATTTGTTAAAAATCAGGATTAAAAGCTGTTTCAAGACAAATCATCTCGATTTTATAGCACTGAATTAATTAGATATGTTATACTACCAGTAAATTACTGAAATCAAGATCCATAGGACAATTTCAGAGGGGTCAGCTGGCAGATTTACCTGTCCCCAAATCCTTTTGGTGCTTCTCCTTCCCATGTTCCCACCAAACCACGTGCAGCTGGAGCATTCATAATGTCTAATGTGCATTATTTTTTCTGCTCTCTCCATATTCCTCTTTTATTCTTTAACTTATTTTGATACCAGGATTTCTTTCTCACCTCTGCAGGGATTTAAATGATGTGAAAATAAGGTTTCTAACAGTGAAATAAGAGGTCAGGAGTCTGCAACACTTCATTGCCAAGGGCACTGCAACCCATTTGTTTTGTGACTTTATTTGTCTCTGTTGCTCGAGGTGAAAGCAGACACATCAGCTGAAAAAGCAAGATTCCCAATTATAAATTAATTACTATTTTTCATACAAATACAGTATTGTAGTGCTCAGAAACCTGGAGGAGGGCTGGCTGCAGCAGCTGCTGTGTATGTCCTCAGATTGAGATTGTCCTCATCCCTGAAATTTTTGCAGTCCAGAAAATCCCAGATGTGTTGAACATTCTCCTTCCTAAGCTGGCTGTGGTAAATGGAGTGAAAAACTGCTTTTCCTGGGCAGGGAGATCTGCCACGAGACCAGGCTGCTCAAAGCCCCACCCAGCCTGGCTTTGGGTCATTCCTGACCCCCCTCACCTCAAATCAACCCAGGTGATCCTCTCCTGTGTTCAGGAAGTTTTCATCCTGTATTCATCCTCTTTAACAGGATGGAGACAATCTAGGAATCCAGTGCAAGATGATGAAATTGGAGCTTCTGCATCTTCTTTGTGCCAGATTTTAATACATTAAATCTATATTTTTCTTTTGTTGCCTTGTGTTGTAAAATAAAAATAGTGTTTACACTGTAGGGGAAAAGCAGAACAATTTAATAGAAAAGTGAGTTGCTAAAATTAAAAATGGACATTCCTGAAAAGACAGAACTCTCCTAAAAAAGCCCCAGTCAGTCCAAAGGAGTGAAGTTGTCACAATACACCTCCCATATGCAGAGAGAAATGCACTTTGAATGCCTGAAGATTCTGATGCTTTTAAACAGCTCCTTCTCCATCCACACTTCCTTTGTGTTTCTTTGTTGTTGTTGTGCCCTCAGTTTTTCCTCTGCACATAGGAGCACCCGTCAGTGCTTTAGACTTCTTGGGAAGGGAGAGATTTATCTGTGGCAGGAGCTCAGGAGCACGTTCAGCCACGTGCTGTTCATCCTCGCCTTGCAGAGTGACCTGGGAGAGCAGGAGCACGTTGACATTTACAGTGGATAATCCATCGATTCGTGGGACAAAACAAAGGCAATCAGCAGGAGAGCTGTAATTGTTTCATTAAGCCCCATGAGCAGCACTCTGAACATTGATCCAGAAATGCCTCGGAGCTGCAGCTCCTCAATGTCACGACTCTCCCCACGGGCACCTTGTTTGTTAATTTGCTGCTGCTTGAAAGTGCTTTGAAGTCTCCCAGCATCCCAACGTCGCTGAAGTGCTCTCCCTGAGTCTCACCCTGTGCCAGGTGAGAGATTAAAATCCAGGCTGCTGAGTGGGAGTGCTTTCCTCCCCTCCTGTATTTGTTGAGGCCTTTAGAAGTGACTCCACTTCTCTTAAGAATGAAATCAGGGAAGTCAAGTACACTCATACCTGGCCTTCACCAAGCTCTTCTTGAATGGGCTCCACTGAGCATGTTCATGTTTTCTTACTCTGCCTCAAGCACAAGTGAAATGGTGGCTTTAACAGCCAGCAGTCTGTCCTCATTAGAAGCCCTGCAGTCACTGGTGATGTGTAGAAATAGCTGGGTATTTAATAAAAAGTTCAGTTCTGACATTAATAGTTGGACATTTAATAAGAAGTTTCACTCTGACATAAGAAGAAAGCGGTTCCCCAGTTCCTTTTCCAGCCAGCATCTGGGATTCTTCCCAAATCTCTCTGTACCAATGTTCATTATTGTATTTCATAGTAAGTAAAATCAGGTTTACAATCTCCTGAACCTTCTGGTAGTACTAAAAAAACAGCGAATAATTGTCTATACATCTTGTTTTTACTGGAAATAAAAATCCTCTGGATCGAGATATAGCCACGTCCTGCAGCCAAGCTGTAAACACTTGTCCTCCAAAAAAATGTTGAAGTTAGGGTGGAACATAAATTTATAAGCTCAATGGTTTGTCTTAATTGTGTTACCTCTGACATCACAGGCTCAGTAGAATAACCACATCTCTGGTGATTTCACCCCTTTCTGAGAGTTTTCACTCGTGGCCTTGTCCATTTTCCTGCTGCACACCTGCACTGGTCCCCTTGGTGGGTCAGCTCCATCAAGATCTCATGCTTGGCACGCTGCTCAACAATTCTACCTACGGAAATGCGTGTGGAAAGATGGTATCGGGCCATCAGGTGCATTATCTGGGATTTCACAGTGTTCTCACCGAGTTAATCCTCCTGTTTTTCAAGGATTGTAGTAGCAAGGAGGGCCATAAATTACCTGCAGTATCGTTTTTGCTGTTAAATTGAACAAAGAAAAAAAGAAGGCTTTTTGTGTGCCAGCTGTTTACTTAGCTGCCTGCAGTTCTGTGCAAGTCTCCTGTTTTGGGGTGACGAGGTTTTTCAAAGCGAACTGTGGTTGTGTTTGAAACAGAAAATGGTAAAATCCGGAGCTGTTAGGGTTGGTACAAACCTTCATCAAGTTTCTGATGATTCCAAAGTTTGTAGCTTGGAATATTTTACGCACATGTTCCAACTTTGCATTCACAACATTTGTTAAACCAGCAAGTCTGTAGCAGACACGAGAGCTACCATCAGGAAACTTGTTTGACAGTTTAAACAGGCAGCATCTGTGTTTCCTACATTTCATAGTACACAAAAAAGAACGAGGATTGCCCATAGCTCAATTAATTCAAGATGTTGTCGCATGGTGGAACTCTGTTTTGGCGATATTTAAAAAAAAATCTAATTGAAAAAAGGGATTTTGCCCTCATATTTGGCGGAGTTTCATCAATATCACCTCCTCAGTGGAATAATAGTGAGAGCAATTGGCTTGAATTTGGAGAATTAAGATAAATTGGTGGCCATCAAGACTCCTGTCCTCCTGTGCTTCCAGCTACATCTCTGTTAGAAGTGAATTCAGGATTTTCAAATTGCAAAGCAGTGTAGGAGATTTGAATTGGGGGCCACTTCAGCTTCTTTTAAAAAAGCACTGAAATTGTCACCAGTATCAACAAAAGGAGCAGTTGCCTTGCAGGGCTTGGGCTCAGCAGAACACATAAACAGATGCTTAAGGCAAAGCCCACGAGGAATGTTTTGATGAGGTGGACTCCACGAGAGCCAGGACACCACAGTGTGGTCCAGCCTCGCAGCAGAGGACGTAAAACATTACAACATTTTGGTTATAATGAAAAGGACCGCGTTCTGGCATCTGCTTCCAGATTTTTGTTGCTACAAAGGGCTAATATAAAATAAAACTAGTATAAGATTTGCTCTTCTGTGACAAAGTGCCTTCAACTCACCTAAAAACTGGCTGGATGGGAGAAGTGGGAACATTTTCCCAGAAGCTGTAATCGCGGATCAGGTTGCGATAGCGGTGTTGAATGATATCTGAGCCCGTGACTTCATCTGCTGGCTGCAGTGAGGCTCTTTGCAGGGTAGGGGATTATTCCATGAGTTGTGTCTGAGCCTCTGGCTCTTGCCTCTGGTGACACGAGGTACTTCTGCCTACAGGAGCAGGTTTCACACGGGCTGAGCTGTGCCATGGCAATGGCTGGTGAATTAGCTCACAAATAAAACCAGTTTTGTGTCAGTGTCTTCTCTCAGAAATCCTTCCCCACACATCTTTCTGGCTTTTTGAACATGCAGCAAAAATCATGCACACTTACTTGAAAATTTATGTGCTGACCCGAGTATTATCTCTGGAGAGAACTCCTTGGGTCAGTTAAAGTGAATTAAAACCAAATGTGTCTGTTTTTCATGTTTACTCTTTCCATAAACATAGCACATATGCACGGTGCAGCTGCTGTCCTGAAAGGTTTTCTTCTCCTGGTGGCTGAGGGATCTGTGCTTTAAGAGCATGTTCTATTGATAGTGCCCTAGAAGGAAGAAGTGATGCTGGACCACTTCACAGATCATTTATCAAACTGGAGGAATTTCAAGGTAATATGACAGTGAAGCTGGGGCTAGGACAGTCAGTACAGAGAGCTTTTCAGTAAATAAAAGTAACAGAAGTCAATGCCTTTCCCCTCTGCTTAGATCAACTCTCTAAACAAGATTGAAAGGTACAGAACATCTCCTTGGGGGAAGATTACCATTTGTTTTTATTGATTAGGGCTCTCAGGCTGTGACCTCAAGCACTCCTCACAGCTCCTTCTCCCTGCTCTGGTCCCTCCTCGCTGCTGGTGTTTGCTCTGACGAACCAGCTTGGATTCCCCTTTGGCAGTGAGGGCTCCTCAGAGCTGCTGTGAAGCTCCATTTTGCTGTGTTCAGGCCAAGCCTGACACCAGGAATGTGCTGAGCCACTTAATCCTTTGGATGCACCATTCCTCCTCCTGTAAAAAAGCAAGGGATTATATTTAATCAGCCCCACCAGGAACTCTGACATCCTCAGGCAAGGACATGGAGGGGCTGGAGCTTGTCCAGGGCAGGGAATGGAACTGGGGAAGGCTCTGGAGCCTCAGGAGGTGCTGAGGGAGCTGGGAAGGGGCTCAGCATGGAGAAAAAGAGGCTCAGGGGGGACCTTGTGGCTCTGCACAACTCCCACAACAACCACAGGAGGGGACAGCCGGGGAGGGGGGTCGGGCTCTGCTCCCAGGGAACAGAGACAGGAGGTGAGGGAACGGCCTCAGGCTGGGCCAGGGGAGGGGCAGGGTGGATAATGGGACAAATTTCCTCGTGGAAAGGTTTGTCCAGCCCTGGCACAGCTCCCAGGGCAGTGGTGGAGTCCCTATCCCTGGTGAGGTTTGAAAGCCATGTGGATGTGGCACCTGGGGACGTGGGGCAGTGGTGGCCTTGCCAGCGCAGGGTTGATGGATGGACTCGATGATCTCAGAGGGCTTTTCTAACCTGAGTGATTCTGTGATTCCATGAAGGGATTGTAAGTGCAAAGAGCCACAAGGTGAGTGCTGCAGGGTGGGGTAAAGCCCAGCAAGGAGTTGCTCTATCAAGAACATGACAGATAAGATGAAGCTCGAGGACAAATTGCCAGAGAATTTTTATGAATGAAAAACACAGCTGAGGGGAAATGTCTGGATAACAGGGAGCTGGACCGGCTGACCTCCGAAAGTCCTCCCTTCCCACCTCAATTATTTTCCAGTTTAATGACTGAGATTCTAGGATGGACTCTCCCTGTCCCATCCCTGGCTGTGGACTGAAGAGGAACACGTGATGGGAGCCACCAACCTGGGGGAAGAGCACACAGTGAAACCCTTTCCTGGTTGAATAGACTTGCAGAATGTCAACCAATTTCCCCAGCAGCCAGGACCTTTTGGACTCGTTCTACATCCTTTTATTGCCGTTGCCATAGTGAAAGACACTAATTCACCTTTGTGGGAAACTTAATAAAAATCAGTCCATGGATCATTAGAAATGCTTGTGGTGAATTTTAGAGACAGGCTTTTCACAATCTGTTAATCCACTGGCTGAAGAGTTGGTTATCCCATTCTCTTGTGTGGGATCTTTACAGGGCACAGAGTTGCTGTACTGGCTTTGACTACAGTTGTCTGGAAATAGGCAAAAAAGAAAAAAGGCTCACAGCTACTGTGTGGTTTAATTTAAATGCCAAAATTTCCTTGGGGGTGACTGTTTGCTCTTCAGAGAATGGAGCTGCCTGGGAAACCCTTGCAAAGTACTGAGAAGACTAAACTCGGCTGGCATTAATCAGAAATTGTCATTTAGGGGCTGAATTAGAGAGGCAGTTCCACAGATGCTGAGGATGTATTTGGGCTGTTGGGCGAGTTAACAGGGTGGCAGATTGTGCAGAGCCAGATTTCAGGGGGCACCTTGGGCCAGTCTGCCTGGGTTACAAAGACAAAATACACTCAGCTACCCCCGCCCGAAGTGCTTTTGGTTGGGAGGTGTGCGGACACCGATTATTAAGCCTTGTTTTCTCAGTGTTCTCTGAAGAGGCGACGGGCAGACACAAACCAGTGTGAGCGCTGGGATGTTTTACCCAGCGGGGTTTTTCTGCCGTTTCATTCCACAGCGGACGATTTCGCAGCCACCCTCGCGCTTGCAGGCGAGCGTTTCTCACATCCCGACTCACGCCGCGGCCCCACCGCCTGCAGCCGGGCTTGGATCCCCGCTCAGAGGCTCTTCCTGGCCCCCCGAACCCCACACCCGAGCCGTGGCAGGGCATCCCCCTGGCACGGGCTGGCCGAGCCGCGGCCAGCGCCCGGCCCGCGGCGGGGATCCCTGCTTTGTGCCGGGGGCGGATTGCGCTCTCAATGGGATTAGCCGGGGGAAGGGGCGAAAGGCTGTGGGAAACCCGGCGTGTGTCGTATTGCCCCCGACGGCTGTCGCAGCTGAACGTCGCCACCCGGCCCACAACGGGGTGGAAAAAGTTAAGGGAGACTGTCGTGGTAGCTCGATTTTGAATTATGTATTCATGGATCTGCATAATGGCCTTTCAGATGGGGCATTGTTGTTTAAAGCGCAGCCTGGGAATTGTGGAAGGGGAGAGCGGGCGGCTTGCGGGGAGAGAGGGATGGAGGAGCACAGAGGGTGAAAAATGCGGAAAACTTAAGACTTAATCAAAGGAGAGTGACAAATTGTATGAAATGAGATTTTCTCCCCTGCTTGCACTGTGCCTACGGGACAAGTTTTCAGTTGGAAATGCTGACTCCTCTCGCAGCCTGATGGTACTTGTGTTTTCTCTCTTGGATAAGCTCTGAGAGGGAATGCAGCAGAGCTGTAAATGCAGATCTCTGCTCTGCTCATCCCTGCTCACCCAGGTACTTCTGATTTTCCTGTCTCTAGCACAGGTGAGATGAGCATTGGGAGCTTCCCTGGTTTGCTTAACGCGAGGCTGCAGCCATCAGCCAGCCAGGAGAGGAACAGATATTTGGAGAGGGATGGAGATGGGAAGCAGCCAAGGGAGCATTGTCCAGTTTTAAGGAGAGCCCCAATACAGAGCTCCCAGTGCAGCCTTAGTGACACAATCACCTTTTATCCACAGCTGGAGGAGGAGGAGGGCAGTGATGGGCAGGAGCAGTGAGAGGAACCCTCTCTCCTGCTTCCTTAATGGGCACAACACAACACTGGGCTCCAAACACATTTTCTTGTGAGCAAAAAAGATTTTTTCTATCATTCCCACCCTCTCCCCCCACCCGGATTATATAGGAAACATAACGAAAAAAAATTTTCTCCCCCAAAGAGTCCATTCCAAAATGCAAGAGACTCGAATCAAGCTCTAGCAGACCCTCCTCAAAGCCTTCAAGACCCTTGTTCAGTGTGCCAAATGTGCTCCTCGACTGGGAGAACACATCCCCTTTATTCCATGGCGCTGGAAAAGTGAAGAATTTCCTTTCTGCTCCAAGTCGATGTACAATCTGCAGGAATGTGCCCAAATAAACTCGCTGATTTGGCACGGCCAGCATAAAATTCATTAGTAAAACATACATTATAATGTCCCCAGTCAGCTCGGTGTGGCCTGTGCTGCTGCTGAACAAACGTGCACATTGTCAGCCGTGACAGCCTCTGGAATTTGGCCCAAAGCTGCAGTGCCTTAAAGCACAGGGATTTTCCATAGCATCTATTTTTAGTAATTATATAGAGCCTGCTTAGAGTAATACCTGGACTCCTCTTGATGCTCAATGTATTTATTCTCCCTGTGAGGTCGGCAGGAATGAGCACAACCCAGTTCAGCCACGCTGTGGCTCTTTTCTGCTGAATAGCTGGAAACTGGGGAGGTTTATGCCTCTTTATAGGGGAGGCCCAGCCACGAAGCACAACAAGCTCGAGGCCTTTTTAATGCATTAGGTGCAATTAAAGGTATTTCCAGAAATGTCAGGTGGGCACCTGCTATTGGTAGAGTGTGGACAATATCTTTTTCTCACTTCTTCCTTTTTTCTTGGTATTTTGTATGTAAAACACCACAGGTATGTAGATATAAACACAGTCCATTTTACATGACAAGGCTGTTTTCATTTCCCAGAACTTAGGAGCCAAGGAGGAGATGCACTGGTTTTAACTGAGTAGTAAAGGGACTTTTTGGAAGTGGATTGAAAGTGACTTTTTTTTTTTTTTAAGTTCTTTATCCTCTCCTGGAGAACTGGCTGTGCTGGGCTGTCCAGTTTGTTCATGGGCCTTGCTCCCATCGTGTAGCTCCACTCCCCATGGAGCTGCAGCTCATTCTGTCTTCTTCCTCCTGTGCCGTCTGGGCTGGGCTTTTCTCTCCTGCCCCTCATGCCATCTTTTGGCCAGCCTTGACTGGTTTTTGTGGGTTAGTACCTGTCCCCTGTGACTCATGTTCCAGCTGGTTCCCCTGTGCCTTGAGTCCTGAGTGCATGAACAGGCTCCATCCCAACAAACAGGTTTTCCCTTGGGCTGCATTTTCCAGAGCTGCCTGGACTCGTCCTCCTGTCAGTCCTGGTGCCCTTGGCACATCCCCCTTCTGCCTCTTACCTGCTTGACCAGCCAGCAGGCAAATCCTCTGGCTCCCCTCAGGTCTGAGAGGCATCCCTGTATCATGGTATCAGCTCTCCCAGCTACTGAGCTTGCTGTACAATCCCCCCACATGACATCTGGGCTTGTATCTACAGCTGCTCCCTCCTCGTGCCTCTCATGGCACGTGATGAATTTTGGCCTGTTCCAGAGTGTGTTTTACTGCTCTATTGTTCAGAGTGAAGGGCTGCCTGGATCCTCCCTGAGATGTGCAGATATAGGAATAGGTGGCCAGAACCTGGCTGTTGGCATGGCACCCTCTCCCTGCTCTCCCAGCCTCTGGAAAAGGCTCCCTGAGCACATTCTTGTTTTCCTCCTCTGCTCCCACGGCCTTGGGGATCCATCTCTTGTTTGCTTTGGCTGCAGCCCACGCGTTTTCTTCACTTGGGACCAGCCTGTCTCTCCTTGCTGGTGCTTCCCCCTCCTTTCCTTCCCCCCTGCACGAGTCTGTGGCTGCCTTTGCTCTGCCCTGGAGCTGCTGTTCAGAGCAGTTCCCCTGGACCTGCTGGTGCCAGGGAGCTCACTGTGAGTCACCTCCAGGGTCTTTGTGTCTGCTCACTTCTGGCACTGGAGACCCCTCTGGAACCCCTCGGCTCTGGGAGAGCTGGAGGTGCTCACCTGGAGAAGAGAAGGCTCCAGGGAGAGCTCAGAGCTCCTTCCAGTGCCTAAAGGGGCTCCAGGAGAGCTGGAGAAGGACTTGGGAAGAGGGTCTGGAGTGATAGGACAAGGGGGAATGCCTTCAAACTGCCGGAGGGTTGGATGGGATTTTGGGCAGGAATTGTTCCCTGTGAGGGCGGGCAGGCCCTGGCACAGGGTGCCCAGAGCAGCTGGGGCTGTCCCTGGATCCCTGGCAGTGCCCAAGGCCAGGCTGGACAGGGCTTGGAGCAGCCTGGGATGATGGAAGGTGTCCCTGCCCAGGAGAGGGGGTGGCACTGGATGCCCTTTAAGGTTCCTCCCAACCCAAACCAGTCTATTGTTTATTCCATGAAGTAACTCTGACAGTTCTTCACTAGACCTTTTCTCCAACTCTGGAAAATTCTACTGGAACATGATCCTCATGCTCTATCTGTGTCCATCCCACAAAGGTCTATCCCAGCTCCCCACACTTTGTTCCCACCGATGGCTGTTGGCACTCACTGCTCCAGTGTCACCCAGCTGCCACTGCAGTGCAGAGGCCTTGCTCTCAGCCTGGGACAGTTTCTCTTAAAAATGTCTTCTGTTGAAGACAATTTGTTCCTGTGTCCTACAAATGCTCCCACCCCTGTCTGGCAAACTGTTTTGTCTTCCAAATTAAACACAGAGCCCCAGCAGTGCAAGTATGCATCCCTTCTTTTTCTTCCTGATTTTTTTTGTAGGATGTGTGAAAAGAGTGAAATCTCTCTACAGCCTCTTTCTGTTTGTGATTGTAGAAGTCCCTGAACACTTTTATTGGGTGTTCTAGAGCTCATTAATCCTGGCAGTAGCACATCATCCACTTCTTTTCTATTTTCCCTCATGAGATAGAAAGAAATTTTACTTTCCTTTTGTCCTCTTTATTTCTCTCCTTGTAAGCTGTGAAGTCAGACTCAGTTCTTGCTTCCACTGCTTGCACAAGTGTTTTTACTCAGGAAACTCCAGTTCCTTGGCAGTCTGAGTCCATGTGGCTGTGTCCAAACTTGTTTTCTTTATGAGATGCAATAGCTAGAGCCTTTGCTATCGCTGTGTGTCTGTGACCCCTCAGATGTGGGACAGATGTGAGAGGGAAGTCCACGTTCACAGACCATACACGCTGGCTCACAGGAGAACCAGGGCTCCAAAACACCATCCCATTTCCCTGTGTCAGCAGGGATTTGGGAACAAAGCTCACCTCTGCTCATGACCTCTTCCAGGAACACTGCAATTCATCTCAGCGTGGCCTGCACTGAGGTGTTTCACCAACTCCTATGGCTTCGCCTTTGCTGTGGGATAAAAGTGTGTGTGGAATGAGCTGCAGTGCCCCAGCTGCTGGGGAGCAGGTTATCGTGCACTGGAGTCCAGAGGGAGGACCTGCTCCACCAGCCCTGTGAGGTGTCCTCCTCCATCATTCCAGAGGGATGTCCTGCTCCATCAATCCAGTGGGATGCCCTGCTC
>VXBQ01003389.1:381714-399990 GCA_013400175.1 Phainopepla nitens
TTTTTTTGTTGGTTTGGTTTGTTGTTGGGTTTTTTGATTGTTTGGTTTTTTGGGTTTTTTTGTGCAACTCCATCTGCGAGTCCCTGCAGAATCTCTCCTGTCCTGGAGCACGGTGCTTTTCAGGAGCAGGAAGGGCAGAAGAAACACAACTGCCTCTGGCACGGGGTTTGTGCCCTGCCATCCCCAGAAAAATGGGTGATCTTTAAGGTCCTTTCCAAACAAATCGTTCTGTGATGCCCTGTGCAGCATTGCAACTTTAGTGGTGCTTTAGCAGGGTTTTATGCAAGGTGCTAGATGCTCATTCTCTAAAAATACTGCTTCTCCTCCTGCAGCTTCTGCTGCTTGCCAGTAATAAAAAATCACTTGATGAACAAATCAGGTCAAATCCAAACCATGTTAAGAACTGGGATTCGGGGGAAAAACCTTTGTGAAAAACTGCTGTAGCATTGTTGAGTGCAATCTTACAGACAAACTTGATTTTTTTTCATCAAAAGTCAGCAATGCTGCCCACCCTGAAAATTCAAACTCTCAAAATTCTATGCTATTTTCTTCCTCTTCACACCCTTTTCTGCCTAGATTTCTTTTGTACTTGTTTTACACACCTACTAGAAGATGAAGCTCTGTTTTGTTTGGTTCTGGTAAGGTTTTTCTACTGAAAAAGAAAAAAAAAGATGACTGCATTCCTAAAGTATGGGAAGCTCTCGGGGGTGTTTGCAAAGACTTTTCCCTTCCAGCTCTGCTGCTGTGGAGATCTCAGACAGAAACGCTGATTTAAAATGTTTGGCATCTCATGGAGGAGTCAGGAAACTTTTTAGGCTGATTATAGAGATATGTCTTCAAAGGAAATTAGGAATTCAGAGAAGACTTCACTGGGGCTGCACATCAAGGTGAAGAATGCATTTGAATTAGTAAATGATGAGGAAATTATTTAAACTCCCTAGAGGTTGCCTAGATAGGACAGTCTGGGGAAAAAAAAATAGCAGTGACTTGAAACCTTTCCAGAGAGACTTCTAGACATGAAAATTGACTTCTGCTCACATCCTGCATCCAAACCCTGTCCAGGGTGCCTTGGGAATGCTTTGCCTGGAGGATGCCACCAACTCTCCAGGGAACTGGCAAAGAGCAGGGATAGCTGAGTAGATCCAAAAAGTGCTAACTTGCACCATGGTATGGCTGGGACTCACAAAAATTTTAGGCCAGCCCAAATAAGTCTCAGTTTTGACTCTGTCTCTTTGATTTTATGATTCTTCTCACCCAGCCTTGCTGTGCCACGACAGCTCTCTGAGTTACAGCCTCTCTCCTCTTGATGAGCTGAGTTTCTTTTGGGTGTGTGTATAAAAAAACCAACCAGCCTGTGCACAAGCTGCATCTTCAGGCTGCAGTCCTGGAAATCCTTAATCA
Source organism: Phainopepla nitens (assembly GCA_013400175.1). Taxonomy (NCBI): domain Eukaryota; kingdom Metazoa; phylum Chordata; class Aves; order Passeriformes; family Bombycillidae; genus Phainopepla; species Phainopepla nitens. The sequence continues at coordinate 383,116 of VXBQ01003389.1, forward strand.
CGTTAAATGCATGAATAGAGTCCTTCAGGGAAATGCTGCTGTTTCGGTGCTGCAGGTTAAGCCCAGGCACAAAGATATTCAGTATTAGGGCTCCTGGTGATTTTCTTGTGCACATATACCAGCTTGGCAATTTCAAGTGGCTGTCTGTAAACTGAAAGATTAAAAGTGAGGAAAATGGGGAGAGACAGAAGTGTTTTCAAGTTTCTCTCAGATGGAGGAAAGCACGAGGAGACAGGACTTTTGTGAAGGGTGTTTAAGCAGCTGGAAAAAATGCCATTTGTCAGAGAGTTACGATAGACTAGTCTAGACAAGACGAGTGTCTGCCTCCAAATCCTGACAAATTAATGTGTGCTGCAACTTGGAAATATAATTCAGATCCTGACAGAGATTTCTGTTGCATCAGTGTCAGTACACACACATATGCAGTAGCATATGCACCCACGGTGGGAAAAATGCTTTTGTTTTACGCTGTGGATTTATCCTCATGGGTCATAAGGTGACTGTCAGTCACTAGGGCCAGAAACACAGCAGAATATTTGCAAATGCCCAATTCAGGCTAGTGGAAAGCCTTTTTTCCCCTCTTGGCACTAGCTAAAAAACCCACTAGCTGTCATTCAGGGCTGGATTGCAGGAGATGAGCTGAGACAGTTTGCTGGACTGTGTGAATGGGCAAGTGTAGTGGAGATCATCTTCATAAAGATGATCAAAGTCAAATTTAAATAATCTTTCTGGTGTTTTTTGATATTTTTTCCACATTACTTTTGCATGTTGGATGCCTCTGCCCCTTGTCCCCCCTCCTCTTGATGAGGAGAGTGTGATGGACACTCTGACACTGCAGGAGGTTCTTTTTGCTGGGATACAACCCTGGCTGGCCAAACCCTCCTACAAATACATCATAATTTTTCATATCATCAGCATCCAGTGCCTGCACTAAAGAACCTGATCCCATTTGCCTCTGAGCATGACAACCATCTGTTTATTGTCTCAGAAAAAAGACTTGCACGCTTTTATAGCTGCAATAAAGCACAGTTTCATTGTCTGCAAGGGGTTATGGCCCTTCCTTCTACCTGTGGCTGAGAAGATCTGGATTTCCAGCTCCAGCATTCCCTGTTGCTGCCGGCGTCTCTCAAAGTGCTGTGAGCTGTTTCATTAAAAGCTGTTGCCCTCCACACTCCCTGAATGTGGCATTTCAGGACAGATTTTTCCCTGCTAATGTTGCTCTTCGTTATTGGTCTTTGCACTTGCAGCATCTGGGAGCGGCGTACGGAGCATATGTTGCTCTAATTTATTTATATTTAGGGGCAGCGTGGTGTGGGCTGTGCAGTGCTGAATTCCCCTCTCGATGGCTGTTTCCTCAATGTGTCAGCACAGTGTTTTCAGAGCTTTAGTGTTTCCTGCAGTAAAGACTAGATTCACTGTTGTGTCATGCCATGAATCCCCTGGTAGCGCCTGAAATGATATTTTTAGTTTCAAACGAGGGTTTTGATGGTCTGCAAGGCTCAGAAAACTTCTATTTCTCTTTTCCTGAACACCTCTTTGTATCTTTGTCTTTTGGATCTTCTTTTTGCTCATGGAGACCAAGGTCAATACTCTTCAAAATAAAATTGGATGGCATAATTACTGTTCCGGCTCAGCTAAGAGGCTGAATGTTTCCATATTAATGTCTGTCATTCTCTTCTTTTGAATGACAGTGCTCCTGACTGGGAGCTGCCAAGAACAGTTTGAACATTAAAGATGCATGAGTAAAAACACTGTATTTGTTAAGCCAGTCCATTTGAATGCCTTAGAAATATGTGTTCATATCACATCAAAACTGCCAGCAGTGGCAGGGCTTTTCCTTTGCAGGAAGGGGGCCTTGTAAATAGTTGTATTCATTGGAGTTAAAATTAGGTTTCTGTGGTGTTGACTTGCAGCCAGCTTTTCCCACAGGGCAATTTATTTAAGGAAAAAAATAAACCTTAAAATAGTAATGTACATATGACATACTCTGTGAACTCGAGAGTCCATTTGGACTAAAGCGTTCTTTGTATTTCTTTCACCCATGGTGCCTTAAAGGAACAGCATGGCAGTAAACAAATGTCCCCTGAAAATGCACGGATAATGCAACATTTCCCTTCAATTTGAGCTCCTACAAGTGTCTTCTATGGGGCTAAACATAGAGAAAGGGAATTAAATTTTTTTCTTGAACCATCAGGGAGAGTTTGCCCAGTACTTGGACCATGAAGGTACCCTTTGTTCTCCCACTACACTGCTTGGATTTAAATACTAAAACAGCATTCAGATGGATGTGGTTGTATTTATTAATTTTTTTTTTTAAGAGAAAATAGTAAACTCTGTGAGCTGACCAGGACTTAAGTGCATCCCTAAGCAAGCAAGCTGGAATTTGTGTTGCACACCGTGGCATCCTGGCTTGGTCCCCTCCAGAGGCACAAGTGCCATGTCCCCACAGAACTGCCCACTTGGTAACAATAAGTTTTCTTCCTGTCTTTTGGCCAGGGTGTAAGAAAAAAATCTTGGTCTTTGTCCCAGGAAGGCATTGCTCATTTCCCCCTCTCTCTTCTGCTCCCTCCTGGCACAGCTCCACGATGCCCTGGAGTGTGGGCTCAGGAGCACGGAGCCTTCCATAAGGAGTCACTATGAAACCTCTTCTGGAAAGCAAAGCTTCCCTGATTCAATTAGATGTAGGAGGGGAGATGTGGTGTTGGCTTTCACAGGGAATCAGGATCCACTTACTGAGTCCTCCACCCTCTGGTTTGTCCTCCATGCACGTCACAGGTGGATGCTTATTTTGATTTTGCTTGGAAGTTCTTGTGGATATTGATGGAAAAAGTGACTTATGGTTCAGGTGCTATTTTCATACAGATAATCTGTCCATCTACTGAGCACTTTGAGGGGTTGAAATACCAATTCTTGTATCTTTTGGCAGTATCTGCTTAGTGTGAAATTTGTCATCCTCAAAAGCTTTCTACTCACTCTCAGTCCCAGATGGTGTTGCTGTACCTGCAAAGCAATTACAAGTAAAAGGAGCCTCTACATGTGCACATTTTGTTATTTGATTTTGTGGAGGCGGTAACATGTATAAAATAAGGTTAGTTTTTAACTCTTGTTTTTTTGGTTTCTGCTCACATCCTTGTCTGATTCCCTGCTACAGCAAGTTTCTCTGAGCAAAGTGCAGCCAAGGTGGAGCCTTAAAGACGGTCATAAATCAACTCAGATACAATAGCTCTGCTCCTGACACCTCCTGTAAGCCCCTTGTGAATTCCACTGGGTTAATTTGCAATGTACTATAGCTTAAAAACCAAAATCCATGTTTGGAGGGCAATGTTGCCCAAGAGTTATTCACAAAGACCAGTCACCCAGAAAAAAACACACATCAAAGGAAAATCATTACATAGGACCTATATTAGTATCAATTATAAAGTGAATGCACGATGCTTTTTTTACCAAGGAAACTTCATGAACTTTTTGAGGGCATGGGAAGGCAGCACAAGGAACTGCAGAGCCAAATCTCCTTCCAGGAATGGTCATGATCATGAGGTTAGAGATACAGTAATAGATGTCTTCTGACCTCTGATCTCTCTTTAGCTCAGCAGAAGTACCTTCAATTCTCTACCTCCCATCTCTTTATATTTTATTAGCAGCCTATTAAAGGGAGCCAAGAAATGTGAGACACAGAATGTTTTGTTTCTCAGCATGCAAACCCCACTTTATCTAAGACATTTATGTTTATCTTGCAGACTACATCTAAATTCTGTTTGTTTTATTTGAGGTTTCAGTAGATCAAGAGCCTCCAAAGCCAAGGAGGAGCACAGAATGGGTGTATAAAGGTGTACAAAAGGAATAGGATCAACAAATGAAGATGAAATGGGTGTCCCTTACAAATCTGTGGTTTGAAATCTGTGATTGTTCTGTCCTGTCAGATTTTGCCTAGGCTTTGAAGGGTTTACTCTAGAAAATGAACTTCTCTACTTCTTATTGAATTCAACTAATGGCAGTGAATAAATATGAATCCATGAATAAAGCTTTGTCCACTCCTTTATTTTTAAAGCTTTGTCTGTGGCAAGGTCTCTGCGTCTTGAGTAGAGAAAATGAACCACTCTGCCTCTTTTTTTTTATTTTTTCCTGCAGGGTATGACAGCTAAACTAACATTTCTGCCTGCCAGCGTCTCTTGGAGCGTGAAATGAATCAAGGGCAAGAAAGAATAGCAGAAAGTCTGAAAAGCAAGATTTTTAGGTGTGTAGAAAGACCTGTTTGCCTTATGCAAGGCTCGTGGGGAGGGCTCTGAAAACTCCCCCTTCCCTGTTTGCTTTGGCACGTTCAGCAGGAAAACTGTGTGGAGCATCTCCCACCAGGCTTGGGCTCCCTCTGGGCAGGGGGCTCGGGGGAGAAAATTCGGAGGTGCTGAGGGTTCAGCTTGGATTTAGCCAGACTTTCAACGTATTATTTTTTCCTGTATTGGTTGAAGCAAATGGAGTTTGATCAGGTCCTTGGGCCAGAGCTGGATGTCAGCCTGGCGGGGTGGGAGCAGGGCTGGAGCCTGCGTGGCGGCCGCGTCTCCTGTCCCGGCCGAGCCGCAGCGCTGGCACTTCCAGCAGAGGCAGAAAAGCCTTTCCCTTCCCCACACAACCTCCTGCCTCCCCGGTGCCAGTAAAAATAAGAGAACGGCATGGCTTGAATAGCAGACCTCCCTCAAAATAACTCTGTGGTCATGAGCTGAGGGCAGAAATTGTTCCCTCTCTGCAGCACATGTGAGATAAATGGTTTGCGTGATTGCTTCTTTCCCCTTCCCCCGTTTTTAAAAGAGAGGGTTCAGATTTTTGAGTGGTTTCCTTCAAGGAAGTGCGTGAGAGCTATTAAATACATATTTCTCTTGGAAATATCACCAGAGCTTTCTTTTCCTTGCACTGCAGAAAAGAAGTATATTAAAATATTTTTGCCAAGGGGAACTTCATAGTAGTATTTTATTGGGTTATTTTGCTCAGTCTTATCTATTCTTTGTCACTTGTAGATGAAGTGATTCCTCTGGCAACAAATAATTTCTCCTAATCACACCACCCAGCCTGGGAATTTTCCTAATTTACTCCACAACATACTTCAGCAGATGGAGGAATAGGGAAAAACTGAGGAATGCTGAGGCGCTTTTGCTCACTCCCACTTTCTGGCACCCGAGATTAAAGTTCCTTTTCTCACCACGAACCCCTGACCCCTTCTCTTTCTGGTAGCTCAGCATCCTCTAGATGGCCCTTAGGCACAGCTTACCAGGATATGTGCAGGGGAGAGCAAGAATGGAGTTTCCCGCTGTGAAAGTCTTACGAATTCTGTGAAATCCCCGAGAGACTCGGGGAAATCTGCATTATAATGCAGTGTTTGGTGCAGGTCTGCGCACTGAGCGGGCACACAAAAGGTAACGGAAACTAAATGTGTCAGGCATCATCTTTCTAATCCAATGTGGGTCTGTTTAATCTCTTTCAAAAGATGTCTTAAGAACTCCCAGTGTCTTCATTGAGCGCTGGGCTTTCACTGCTGCCCATATGGGGGCTGGGCTGTGGGGTGCAGGGGTTCTGATGCTCCACATCCTCCGGCTGAACCTTAATTAACACGTAGAGGTTTGAGCCCGGGCAGGAGAGCATGGCAGTGGGTCTGGAGGAAGCGCCTGTAATCCTGTAAACAGCTCCTTGAGGGGCAGGAGGAGAGAGCTGGGAGTTCTTGCTCTCTCTGTCTCAAACAGGAGGAACAGAAAAGCGCTGGGTGTGACTCGGGCAGGGCAGAAAGTGCCAGCTCATTCCAGCTTCTAAACTCCTCCACCTGGATCCTCCTGTGCTTCCATAGACTTTTCATCCTGTCTTTGCCTCCTGCAGAGCCCCCTGGCTCAGACCCCCGAGTTCTAGACTCAAAATTCAGTTTCTGCTTTCTCCCCATGCAAATGCCGTTCTCCTAAGGCAGCTCTGGAAAGCTGAATGCTGTGGGAAAGTGGAGCAGTGTTTGGAATTGAAGGCGGGGGGGGGAAATCTGTGTTGAATATTAATGAAGTTCTATGGCCCCAAAAGCTGTAGCTCCCCTGCTTCATGGAGTTTGTTATGTTATCATGGAATCACAGGACGGTTTGGGTTGGAAGGGACCTTTTAAAAGTCACTTCCTTCCATGGGCAGGGACACCTTCAACTATCCCAGGGTGCGCCGAGTCCTGTCCAGCCTGGCCTTGGGCACTTCCAGGGATCCAGGGGCAGCCACATCTTCTCTGGGCAATCTTAAGTTATCTTAAATATTATATTATGTTATCCTGTGTTATATGTTATGTTATATGTTATGTTAGTTATGTTATGTCGGAACAAGGAGAAAAGTCTGGATTCTTTTAAGACTTAATGTGCCTTTAACCACACAGTAAACGCCAGGAAGAAAATGGCTGCATTGAGCAAGAAAATAATGGATGAGAAATGAAGAATTGGTACAGGCTAAGCTTTTATTAATATTGATCTTTTCCTGCTTGTTTCACAAGAGTAACTTCTGACTATTTGGGGCGGCATAAAGCATGAAAGTAGAGGATAAAAGTAAGGACCACAGGGGCAGGTGATGAGAACAATGAGTAAATCAAGCAGTCTTTTTTTTCTCAGTACTCATAGATCATTATTGCAAAATTCTGAGTGAGCTTAGGAAGAAAATCTGAAGACTTAAAATGTTAAAAATCAGGAAAAAAGACAGCATTCAGAGGAGTGCACACATCCAGCACTGAGCTGTGTTCTGTATACACAGAGCTGGCTGCACTGGCTGTGACTCAGGTGAGCTCACTGTGACTGTATAAAATGCCACTGGCTTTGCAAAGAGACAAAAGAAAGGGAGAGGTAGGAGAAAAACGCAGAATCCCTTTCTTTTAATTCACTTTCCAGTATTTGCTTAGCTACAGACTAATAACAAAGGAACAGTGTGTATTTATTAACTGAACACTGAAACTTGTATTTCAATGTCTGTGGAAAGAAGAAAAGCCTAACACCTGTGCAACCAGTCAAGCTCTGTCTGTCCTGGTTGGCACTGGGCTCTTCAGCTTTCCTAACTGCTGCCTGATGGGTTTGCAGCTGGTCCTGGGACAGAGGAGCTGAGTTTTTCCAGGGAATTCACCACAATCACCACCACTCCATGCACAGAAAGTGGCATTTCAGGTGGTCCCAGTGAGAAATGCTGGAAGGATTTCAGGGATGTCAGTCACCCTGTGGGCCTTGCTCTTCCAAAAACCCAGCTGAAGCCATAAGTTAGCTTTTAAAGCGTTGCTTGGGGTGATGATGCTGGGGTGGTGGATACACCAGGAATGCCCAGCTGGGAAAGACTGAAGCCGTTCCTGTCTGAACCAGTTTGTCAATAAAGCCATATATCAATAACTATTTACAGATTGACACCCTGGGGCAGATTCTGGATTTTATTTTGTCAATGCATTGGCACGGGTCTTCTCCACTCGAGGGCAGAGGCCCCAGGGTTTCCTAGCAGGGTTTTTAATTACCTTAATATATTCTCAGTTGATGACAGGCAATTGCAGCACACAACACATTGCCCTTCTATAGCTCCTCTGGCATTTTCTGGTGGTATTGTGTGGTTGGAGCTGGTGGAAAGGATTCAATTGCAAAACAAAATGCGAAAATACATTGACTATTTAAAAAAAAATCCAGACTTCCATGAAAATGTAGCTATCTCTTCATTTATTTGTTTTAAATAGCTCTTTCATGTGTTGGGACAAAGGGACATTGTATTAATCGTGAAGTGTGAAATGTTTTTCTTGTTTGCTTGGGACAACAACTGGGAATACATGGATTTGCCTATTCACGCTTTATTGTTATGACAACATTTTTTTCACAAAGTATTTGAAAGCCAGTGCTATGAAAGGAATAAAGTTGGCTATAAAGCTGGAGGAGTTTCATGCTTTTGTTTTAAGCTTGTGTGTGTGAGCTTTGTCAAAATTGTGAGTCTTTCATCTGTGGTGTCTGCCTGATTCAAGGGTTCTTTTCTTGTTCAAATACCCTTTAGTAAAACCCATTTGATGGAAAGGCTGTGCAAACACGAGCTGGCTATGATAAGAGTTCTACATGAAATCTTTAACATGCTTTGCCAGCATGAGGTTTTTTCAGCTGTGGTGCCCTAGTAAATATTCCCCCCCTCCCCATACCCCTCAACTAAGTTCATTTTCTTGAAGCACATTTCTCATTTATAATTGCTGCAATTTTGTGATGGATTTATGACAATAAGCCTTTATGCCTTAGGTGAAATGTTAATCCACTCTGGATTAGAAAAATAGTGCCTTATTTCAATAGTTACATGAAAACCAGTGCCCTAGTCCAAGCTGTGCTACTAAAACAAGCAGCACCAGAACAGTCAGCTCCCAGCCATGCCTGAGTTTGCACTGGATCTATTTTCTGTGTTTCTCTTTCCTAAATGAGGTCCCTGTCAAGCTTTCTTTAGCACCACTAAAAGGAATCATAAGGAACCTCATCTTGTGAGTTTACTAGAGGAGGATGCATTAATAGCTTAATCAAAGTCAAAATACTTGATTTTTCTTTCAAATATGGTTGTCACAGGAGAGAATATCATAGCATGGGCAGGAGCTGAGGACAGGAGGGTTCATCTAAAGCCTGTCCCAGCCCTCTAACTCCCAAGAGTGTTTGTGAAAAAAGAGCTGTTTGTTCTGTAACAAACTGTTCATATCATGCACCACACAACCTATTTTCTCTATCTGGTTTGGTTCAGAAATGGGTTTATAGGAGGACCAAGGAGCAAAACTTTGAAAAACTCTTTGTTTCACTGCTGTTCATTCCTGTGTTGCTGTTTTAAAGTCTGAGCTTTTCCAGCTCCTATTCATCCCCGCTCACCTTTGCTTTTCTTGGTGCAAGTCTACGTTGGCACACAGCTCTTAGACAGGAAAATGGAGACATTTTACCACATGCCTCTGCTAAACACAACTAATAACACGCTGGATATTTTCCACTCCACCCAAGCTGCATAATTGTTCACCGTATGAAATGAAGTTAATTCTGTGTAATGTTTTGATGAGTAATTTTAATCAGGGCTGTGAAGAAACTGCTCTCAGGTCTGGAAATGTAAGTGCTTCCCGTAGTAAACAAATCCTGTGGTTTTAGTATTTCACTTAATTCGATATTTCAGATGACAGAACATGTTGCTTCTCTTTCCCTATGGTCTCCAAGGCTTAGGAGCAATTTTGTAGCCCAAGTTAATTTTTTCCTTCCTTAAACCAGTTAAAGGGGAGAGAGAAAATGTAGTTCTCATCATTTACTTGGAGAAGGAAAGTCTTGACTTTGACTTCTTTGCTTTCACCTGTCCTTCAAACAGCCTAAGTGTGATTCTGCCCTGACAAGTGTGATGGCCCCTGACAATGAGCAGTTTTTTTGCAGGGTGGCCACTGGGCCAGTGTCCTGTTGGAAGAGCACGTGGGAAATGGGTGAGGGTGAGTGGATTTGACACATTTGAGCACATGGCAGTGGCTGCAGGCACCTGGAGCCAAACAGATCCACCAAGGAATCTCCTGATTTGTGGCAGGAGCTGCCAGGATGAATTTGGTCTGTGGGTCTTAAACAATCTTTATTGCATGTCCTAATCCCCTGAGTGCTTTCAAAGCTCCTAAATACACAAGGTTTGCTCCAGTCTAGCCTTTGAAAGCAGAAAGAAGCTGCAAAAGGAGTGGTGAAAATATTTTTTTTGCATTGTAGTGCACAAGGACCTGTCTGTATTTGGGAAGGAAGAGCCTGATCTGATTCTTGGGTTGTCCCAGACAATCTGTGGCTAAAAAGGCCAAGGTGCTTAGTTGTCCAGAGCAAATACAAAACAGAAATTCAAACCTGAAATTTTCAGTGACATGTATGTTATCCACAGGCAAATTAAATATATCATAACTTTTACAAGAATATATAAAGGAAAATTAATCCCTAGATTGGCTAGCTGTTTATTTATTATAGAAATCTTACACTTTCAAACTTCCCTTCCCTGCAGGCTCCTGCGTGCTGCCAGGCAATGGGTCACTGTGGATATATCATGTATTTGTGTGAACACCCAGCACTGGTCACAAAGGCAACTCTTGGGAGCAGATTTCCTGAGTAAATGGGAATGCTTGTGAGTCAGGGATTCACATTTTAAAAATGCCCTCCAATATTTCCACATGATTCCTTGGTTTTATGAATTTTCCATTGATAATCTTGTTTCCCCAGAATGTTGCCAGCAAGAAAGCACAAAGAGGGAAGTCATGGTCATTTTAATATATATGTAAATAGGAGGACAGTGGTGTGGTGCAGAGGATATTAACATTTAGCAGTATTCCACTCTTTACTATTGATAAGCACCATTTCACACTGCAGTAGAAAGTTTAAAGTAATGGTCCCATGAGCTATCCTGTCTCCCTCTTTTATTAAATTCTTTGTCATGGATTTGTCCTTTGCCAAACACATCACCTGCTCTTTCAAAACTGAGAATCTCCAGATGTTAATTTTTTACTAAAGCAGATTCAATGTTCCCCCTGAAAAATACCATGGCAAACAAAAGATGCATGCTGCTACAGAAATGACAGGCTTCTTTTTTTGGCAGGTATTCAGCAGGCTGAGAGTGCAGGGAGGGCCTGCTGAAGTTCACAATTCCTGAAGTGCAAGAAATGTCTTTTAATTCCATGCTGCAGAGAACAGGGATGTGCAGTTTTTGCTGCTCTGCAGCATCCGTGGTGCAGGCTCTAGCCTGGTGAGGGCAATGGGTGAGAAACCATCCTACCCCTCTCTAGAGACAGTTCTAGAAAATACTGCATCAAATTTCCTCAAGCCTTAAGTGTATCTCAGCCTTCACTTGCTAAGAAAGCTTTAAAGGACTTCAGTTTAAAGCACTTCTCTGTAGCAGTCATTGCACCATTTGTGCAGCATCTGCCACGTGGTGATGACCTGGCTGTCGCATGTCCCTCCATTTGGGAGGAAGAATCCCACTGCTCCTCCTTTACAGAGAAGACCTGAAAAGCAGAATTAAATGCCTTGTGCAGTGTCTCAATGGGGCAGAGACAAACTCTGAACTTTGGTCTCACCAGACCCTCACCAGCATCATTATAATCATAATGTGAAACCTTGTTCCAAAGGTTTCTGCTAAATAATCCCAAATGGACAGCATCACCCTGAGAGTGTGCAGTGGCTTCTGTTTTGCCCAGGAAATGCTCCTGCCTGGTTGGGGAAGGTTTCCCAAAGGATTGCTGCCCTTGCAGTGCTGGGTAGGGATTTATGCCACATCCAAAGCACTTCTCAAACGCTCACCACGAGAACATGGGACCGGGAGATTGCAAAAAGAGTGATTGGTCTGAAAGGGAGCCCAAGGCATGAACGCTGCCAAGGTGAGTTGTGTGTACAACATGTATTTAACAGAAGCACAAAATATCAATTTTCTGTGGCCTGGAGGATTTCACAAATAATTTTGGCACTATATTTTGTTCCCTAAGCTGTTTAAGGAGATATTGCATACCCATGTTAAAAAAACCCTCGTAGCTCAGCCTTTCCTAGTCCTTCACTGCAGAGCACACCTCAGTTGTACCCACCTCCTCTCACAAGCATTGTCCAATATTGCCCTTCCCTGGGTGTTAACCTGACTTATTTGTTGCTCCTTGAAAGACTGGTTGCTTCATTCAGCCTATGTCTTTTATCACCAGCCTTCTCCCTGGCTCTGCTGATAACACAGTTACAGCAAAACAGAGGATTTGATAATATTTTAATATATTGAGTTTTTAAACTTTAAATATCTCATCTTCCATTTCCTGCAGACAGAGCAGGTTTTGATTCTGGCTGCAGTCAGGGGTTTTAGGTTTGGTGAAGATTCGGGATGGACGCGAACTGAACTCTTTTATCTTCTTTTCCTTTGTAAGTAACCTTCAGAGCCAGTCTGGCTGGAGGACGTAAGTCTGGCTGCTTCCTTTCTGTGCAGAGACACTGGATCAACACCTGTGACACACAGCTAGGGATGGATTCCACATATTGCAGCCCTCACTCCCCTGCCGACACAGGGACAGAGAAGCCTGTCAGCTCCTGTTGCAGCCATCTAATAACCCTCCATCTGTTTTCCATTTTTAGTTTAGACACAAGCAATAGACCTGAATAAAAACCGTGGTTCCAGACCCTGTGAGGACTGCTGGAAATTCTTCTGAGTTTAATAATTAAATAAATAACAACAACAACAAAAGAAATTATTTAATCTCTGAGCAGAAATCCACGGAGCTGCACACGTGCCTGCAGACTCATTACCTCATTCACTCCAGCCCCCGTGCTGTCAGGGCTTGTTCCTTGTCACATCTCAAGTCTCTACCAAAATTTCTGCAGGGCAGGGACTGTGTATGTTTGCCTGGTCATGTATCTATGGGAATAACATAAAGTACTAATGGTATTAACAGCAAGTGTGAAAGGCAATTTGGAAACCGGAGTTAATTTTGAAATTTGGCTCCTCAGTTCACTGTGAGTAACCAGGCAGAAAGCAGGGAGAAAGAAGAAACCTGTCATTAAATGTAATTAAAAGTAGGATTTGAAATGAGAATTGTCATCCAAATCATAATGGCTATCAAGGAAGTGGCCAGTGAAATCATCAGCCATGGGCCAGCTCAGTGCCACCCCTAGGTAGCCACCAGGACACCTCCTTCCCTTCGGGCTACGAGCAAAGGTGATGTGACCATGTGGGCACACGAGGCCCAGCAAGGGATGTGGCACTGGGCACAGAAGGAGGAGAGGCTGTGCTGGGCCGCAGCCTTGTCTTTGGAGCCTGGTTTGGGATAAATCCGTCCTGCTGGGGGAAGCAGTGACTCAGAGGGACCACTCTTCCTCCTGATTCCTGTCCTGACGTGGTTCTCTCCCCACAGCCTCAGTCATCACCTTCTCTCCAGCTCTGATGATGCATTCCCAGCCTCTTGGCAGCCCAGGAGAGCTGTCTACCTGGAAAACTGAAGGAGCATTGATATAAGAGAATAATATTATCAAAAGGCAGGATTTGAGGGTGAGGCTTTCCAGGCACTGTCTCAAGCTCCTGAGGATTGAAGAGTCATCAGAGTTAAACTCTGAAAAGGAGCTAGTTCCCAAAAGGCCTTTGTCTAAAGTGGTGATGTCAACAGGAGAAAGAGAAAAGGGAAAAGTCTATCCTCCTGGTCTTCATCACTTGGAGACAAAAATAACTGCCCATGGCAGGGGTCTGGAAGTGGATGGGCTTTAATTTCCCTTCCAATCCAAACCACTCTATGGTTCTATGAATATATGAGGGCTTCATTGGTGGTGTCAGAGGGTTGGAAAGCATTTATGGAGTGAGCAGGTGAATCTCTCCACAAAGAAGGCAGTGACTGGGCCCATCCTTTGCTCCCCAAACATCAGGCATTTCCTGACTCTGCTGGGTCTGTGGCACCCAGCTTTTGTTGTTCTGTTTCAAGTCTCTGGAACCAAACGCTACCTTGGGATTGCAGCAGCATCTCAGACAGTCCTCAGTAATGGAGCAGACCTTGCAAAGGACAATGTCCCCTACCTGGCTGCAGGGACCTCTGCCAGGTGCTCCCAATCTCCCTGGGAGAGCACACAGGCAGAAGCTCTATTCCCATGGAGTGGAGCCAGGTTACAGGGATGAAGCAGAGCTGGATTTGCTGCAGTGGAGGCTGCAGGTGGGAGAAGTCTGGCGGAGCTGCATGGCTGGCTGTTGGCAAAGGGATGAGAGATGTTTCCTCTCCTTTTGGCAGGATGAACAGTTTGATCTGGTTTGGTTTCCCCTGACGTGGTGAACAAGCTGACAGCACTTGTCCAGGGCGAGTGCCAGCAGAGGAGGGGAGAGGAGCAGCAGAGCTGCTGAGAGTCACAAGGATATTATGTGGGACTGGGTCAGGCTTTCCTCTAAGTCTTACTTATGTTTTAAAACCTGGATGTGGCCTTGGACTTGGTTAGAGAGAGCTTCTACCTTCCTGCACCTCCAGCCCTGCCCATGAGACAGTGTCTGAGCTGCTGAGCTAAGGAACCCTCGCCCTCCCAGAGCCTCTGGTGTTCTCCCCTCCCAGGAAAACAAGCATGTGGCTCTGTGCAGGGTGAGAGAGCATCTGGGCACTGCATTCAGGCCTGGACCTTTGAATGGAAAGACTGAGCTCTGCACAGCACTGAGCAAAGCTCCTCACAGCTTTCTGCCCAGAAGCTGAGTCTCCTCTGCCAACCTTCAGCTGTGCCCAGCCTTCCCAGAACGTCATCCTGCTTTCTGCTTCCCACTGCAAGGAGCTCAGAATTAGGATTAGGATAGGTGGGTATTGTCCTGGCCCAATTTTGGAAAGGCTGGTTAACAGGAGTTCAGCACTGAAAATACGTGCTATGGAGATGACTCTCCAGAGCTCATCCAATGTGAAGGAAACTGTTTTTGTCTGAACCTCTCAAGCCAGGAACAAAAAGTGACTTCATAATTTTTTAAAAAAATGTTTCAGCTTCTGCCTGACTGTTGCAACCTTCCTGTTATTTGCTGCATCATTGTTCATCCTCGTTTGGGAGGGACAGGGAGGGCAGCCCTGCTGTTTAATCACTTGCGGTTAATTCTTGCTCCTCAGCACGGCAAGTGGAATGCAGTAGTGCTGCTTTGCATTACCGCCCCGGAGCTCAGAACCAGGCCAATATCATCAAAATTCAAGGCATTCCTTTCCCAAACCCTCTTTACATGGAAAAGTACCCTTAACTCTCTCTAGCCCCGAATACCAGGCTTGAGGGCCTCTTTACCTGCCAATGATGCTGGGCAAGCTTTCAGCCCAGATAAATCACAGGCAGCTGGGGAATGGGTGGAGGCTCTTGTTTCACCACTTGAAAGGCAACTTTTAAAAGCTGGTTGGAATTCAGCCTTTAATTTTGCACCCACAGATTGGAGGCCGTAATCAGATGTGGGCTGGGATCTGCAGATCTCATCTGCAGCACCAACACCACCTCTTGCTCGCTGCCAGCCTAATCCAAGAGAACAGTTAGGTAATTAAAGGTCTCAATGTGTTTAGCTTTTCCCACCACTAGTTATGGGCAGAGCATTAAAAGGCATTGGGTCCTCTGCACACAGCCTGGGTGAGCAGACTCCTGTGCTCCTTATCTCCTGGTCGTTTGGGATCTCTAAAGTGCTCCCTGTAGCTTTCCCATTTATCACAGGTTGCTTTCCTAAACTAACTCGTCTGACATGCTGCTCCAAATGAAATTATTATTACTGTTATTGTTGTATCATTATACAAAACCCCTAAACCCACACACCTACAAAAATGAGACTTCATTAAGTGAGGATCCTTTAAATTTTATTGATTTTATTTTCCGAATCCAAACTTCAGGAAAATTTTGTATGCAGCATCCATGGCTCGGGGCTGTGCCTGTGGGTAGCCAGAGCCTTAACATTGTTTCCAGGGGAATATTGCTCCACACAACCCAGCAGAAAATTGTTATTTTTACTGGCATTTGTGCTGCAGCAGAATTTGGAAGAGGGCATGGAGGAGCTTTATGGCATGGTCTGCTTGTTCTTGTCACTGGTGGAAAAAAACCAGATAAATTTTAAAACTGCAGCTTCTGTTCTCTGCATAACAATGGGGGAAATGATGCTCTGGTCTGCTGCCTTACCTGAAATGTCACTGCACATCTTGAAGAAAAAGTCAGGGAAGTAAAATGAAAAAAAGAAATATGGGGTTTTTTTCATTTCTTTCTTAAATGTATGTAATAAGCATGGGAGGGGAAGGTATATTTTTGCTGGTTTACTCCTCGAAGAAATCACTGATAACTGTTTACTGCTGGATCCCATCATATTAGATCTACCTCATTCACAGAATGATGGATTTAACTCACAGAACAAAGTGCAGTGGAGCAAAATGATTTGACTTACTTTGAAATACAAGTGCTGTCTTATTTCATTAAGAAAAAAATTAAGTTTCTGCACAGAAGCAATTGATGCTTCATCAGGCTTTGGATGTTGTCTCCTCTGTCCTGTGGGACTGTGATCTCAGGATCTGACTGATCCTCAGCTGGAAGTGATCCCAATCAACAACTCCCAGTGTTGGCTGGGAGTGATCCCAATGCCCAACACACCAGCCATGGCTGGTGGCAGGAGACTTCCCCAGAGAAGCCAACCCATGCCAGNTTTTGCTCCTTGGCTCATTTGAATGTATCAAAGTCATTTTCCTCTCCTGGAAAAACTCTGTAAATCTCTTATCGTAATTCTATCTGGGTATGCTTCTGGTTCTCCTCTCTATCTTGCCCTTCATTCTGGAACCTGCAGCATGGGTACATTTGACATAATCACGTTTGTATTTCCATGTCTTGAGATTCATTTTCTTCTTTCCATCCTTTTGCTTTCATTACCTTTGCAATTCAGATTGTAAAGCCTGTGGGGCAGAAATTTTACTTCTACAAAAACACACCCACAGTAAGATAAGCAAACCACGGTGCAGAAGGCACTTTGTGTATTCTCATGGGCTACTGGTGTGTTCACAGGGAAAAGTTCTTTCTTGCAGATGAATGCAGAGAGTGGAAATGGAGTGGAATTTGTATTTCACAGAATCATTTAGGTTGGAAAAGGCCCTGTTAAAAGCCATATGATATTTATTCCACATTTTCTGGCCTGAACCACTAAGCAACGTTGCTGAGGGTTGTTACCTCTCCCAGCAGTGGATGTGAGGGGGGGGTTTGTGAGGCTGTGCAGGCTCCTTCAGGATGCAAGACCCCATGTTAGGAATATCCTGTTTTATTATTTATTTAAAGGANCAAAGCATCACTTAGAGCCAGGCATGGCAGGGGAGATGCATTTTGATCTGGGGCTGTGCTCTCAGTGGCAGTTCTCAGTCTAAATCATGATTAATGCTGTGTCCAGTCTAAAAATTTAGATTTATATATATATATATATATATATATA
>VXBQ01003389.1:400213-425426 GCA_013400175.1 Phainopepla nitens
GTATTCTCATGGGCTACTGGTGTGTTCACAGGGAAAAGTTCTTTCTTGCAGATGAATGCAGAGAGTGGAAATGGAGTGGAATTTGTATTTCACAGAATCATTTAGGTTGGAAAAGGCCCTGTTAAAAGCCATATGATATTTATTCCACATTTTCTGGCCTGAACCACTAAGCAACGTTGCTGAGGGTTGTTACCTCTCCCAGCAGTGGATGTGAGGGGGGGGTTTGTGAGGCTGTGCAGGCTCCTTCAGGATGCAAGACCCCATGTTAGGAATATCCTGTTTTATTATTTATTTAAAGGATGTTTTCATGACACTGCAATTTCTAACCCAGCATGGCGAGACCATAAAATAATAGCGGGTCTGTTTGGGAGGAGGTGTTTTATTTGGCACATTTTGGGGAAGAGCGGTACAAAGGAAGAAAATAAAGTTGCAATGTTTATGGCAGCTGGGCTCTCTGTCCGTTGGTAACCACTCACCACAAACAACTGCTTGCTGCTGCCCACACGTGATATTTTAAGGCCCGAGCTCTTAAAAAGAAGCCCTTAAACATCAGGAATATTTAGTGCCGTGCAGCCTCCTGGCCACACATAATGACTGCAGTGTTTTTTATGAAAATGAAACTCATCACATTTTGGGCTTTGCTTTAAGACCTCACATCAATCACTCAACCCCAACCCGTGCCTCACACCTTTTCAATTCCCAGAGTCTTGCTCTTTCCGTTATGTTGCTCCTAATGTTCTTTTTTTTGCCTTCTTCCCTGCTGCCTACTCCTTGAGGAAATATCCTCTCTCCAAAGCTGTTTGCTGAACAATCCTCCTACTGATCTGGAGGAGAGAGGAAAGCCTGATCAGCTCCATAAAGCAGATGCAATTAGAGCACAGTTATTGACTCTTACAATAAAAACAAACATAAGTAGTACAAAGATCAAGCAGCACATAAGGCAAGTAAAGGAAAAAATATTTTTGCCCACCACAAAATTGATGGTGGGACTCACTTCCACAGGATATTGTGAAGGACAGAAGTAGAAATTATTTTTTTAAATTAACTAAGGAAATGAATGAAGGCTGGATTCATCACTTGTTGTGAAATGCAATGACTCAGGTGAAAAAAGTTACTGAGAAAGATCCCAGGCTGTTGATAGGAGCAGAGAGGACCAGGAATCCACTGCTGGTCCTGTGAGATGTGGGATGGATCTGACTCAGCCTCTCTTATGTGCTTTTCAATCATGCCAGCCTTCAGGAATAAAACAATTACAAAACATAATTACAAACTGCTATAGACCCCCTAAACGCAATGGTAATTCATTTCAAGGTATGGATTTGCCTTACTGATTAAATGACCCAGTTCTTCAACCTTTTAATTTCTCAGTTTCTTCCTTTCTGCCTAATACTATCTTTCTCCTGCCCTAGTAATGGTAAGTTCTGGTTTGCTGCTCCTCAGGGCTATGTCTGTGGCTTTCTGTCTGTAAAGTTGTCTCATGCAACTAGAAGTAAAGCAGTTTATTAATTTGCTTTTGCTTTCTCCCATTCCTTGACAAATACTCTGGCTCTCCCTTGCCTTAGTCTCCTCCTCTCTACATAGTGGACAATAAACACTGCAGAAAACCTTTCCACCAAGCAGGAAAGGCTGGTAGGACATTTCCAAAGTGCTTGGTCCCTTATCACAGACCCTCGTGGTGAAACTGGGGCTCAGCCAGCATCGAGGGTATTGCTGAGTGTCTGAAAACTCTTCCTACCTCTCTGTTTTAATTTGAACCTCCCACCCTCTGGTTGTTTTGAATTAGGGTTTTGGCCTGGGATCACTGAATTACAGGGTGTGATGTGAGAATATATTTGCAAACAGAGCACAGCGCTGTTGGTTGGCTTAGCATCACTTTATCTCTCGTGGCTGGGGGAGCGCAGGATGCAGGCAGCTGAATTTCTTGCACTGAGACACTTGCCTTCCTCTCTAGGGTTATGATATCATGAAGGAAATGCAAGATAAGCCACGGCTCCAGCAGCCTCCTTCATCCTGTCCCTCCCCAGCCGAGATGCTGCTGCACAAAGAGACACTGCTGGGCTTTGTTTGGTGCCCTGCCGAGGATGCTGGGCAGCAGGACAATGCCCAGTGCCACAAGTCACCAGCTGTCCCACAGCAAATGCACCCACAGTAAACAACCAGGGACAATGGGGACTCTGGAGAGGGGGGAGTGGGTTTGTACCAGGGCTGGTGACTGTACCTGAAGTGACAAAGGGACAATTCAGCTCTTTGGGACGGCGTATAGCGGCACGGCGCAGAGAGAATGAGTGAGGAGAGATTAGCAAGGCTTGGCTTGTGCAGGCTGGCACACGATAACATTATTGGTTCTGTCATTTGATGCTGGGTGAAGAATGCAGAAAGAAAGTGCTTTTAGCTAGCTAAGTTACCATATGATGTTGGTAAGGTTATTTTATGGTGTTTTCTGCTCTGCTCCTTTTTTCTGTCCCCTGCAGTCTGGTGGAAGAGCACTCTACTCCTTTCTTCTGCTGATATTCCTGGTTATCAGGCAGAACCAGGATGGTGGAATTCCTGCTATGCTGGCCCAGTTAACTGTTTACTGGCAATTGCCCAGGGATCAATACACCCAGAAATTTCCAGGGTGGCTCACCCTGGGCAGGCTTTGGAAGACTCAAAAACTGAATGCCTGGCCTAGAGCATCCAGAATGGAGGAAAGGTAATTCATACCTGAGGAAAAAAATGGTCTGAGGAGAATTTATACTCTGAGGAACTGCATAGCTCTGCACAACACACAGTGAGAAACCCAGTGGCAGGCACCTGGGCTTGAAGATATTGGTTTGTGCTCTCCGTGACACACTTTGTAAAACCAAAATCTGAGTGTAAATAGTAGCAGATAATGATTTTTTTTTTTTAAATGGCCCATTGCCATGAAGAAAGGGAGCTGGGCAAGCAAACAAGCAAAGGCAGCTGAGAGAATGAAGGTCCCATAACTCACAGTGCATTTGTTTACTTACTTTGGCATGGGACGCAGGTGTGAGCTCGGTCTTTGTTTCTTTCTGCAGACTGGAAGGAAGCCTGCCCGCTCCTTGCCATGCAGGTAGGACTACTCTAGTACCAAAGAATATTCTTAAGTCATCTTTTCAATGAAGGGACACATTCCTTTTGGAAAAAAAGGAGTCCAAGGACCAGCTAAAGTTGAATAAATAAAACCTGCAAACTGTTACACTCCAAGGGTGGTTTTCATTTATTCACCTCACCTCCCCTTGAAATAACCTAAACTGTATGTTCATGGATTACTCTCCCCAGTTTTGCTTCCTGGCATAGATCTTTGCACATTTTCACCTCTCAGGTGTTGCAAATCCCCAAGGGCTCCCCCTGAGCGCAGACTCTGTACACGCTCTCTTCTTGGTTCTATTAGTCTTTTATATTTTAAACTTTGTAAGGATTTTTTTCGTATGCACTTTTTGATTTTAGACCCTTTTAGTGCAAGTTTAATGGAATCACAGAGAATTTGGGGGAGGGCACAGTGTAAGAGCAGTAGTGAGGATGGCTGAGTGAGCCCAGGTCAGAGCTGCTGGATACAGAACAACAGTTTTTGGGGACTAGTGGCCACATCCAACCTTAGGAAAAGGAGTTAAGTTTTCAGAAGTATTTGCGGCTGTGGGGAAGCCCCTCCTGGAGCTCCAGGTGGAGGAGGTGTATGTGCAGGAGCAGGAGGCAGGTGCCCAGGCCAGCTGTGTAACCCGAACACCTTTCCTGTGGGATGGATAACAGGGAGAAAAGCAGCACCTGGAGAAAGTAACCCGGGTGGAGTGACAGCATTATTTTGTGTGTGAGGATGCAGAGGCTGGAGAGCAGAGGGAGGGAGAAAGAGGAAGAGCAGGCAGCTGCTCTGTGGATGCTCCGTGTATTTGGCTAATGATGGTAATAAAACAGGATTAGCTGCTAGCCCTGGATTGATGGCCGTGGCAATTGCCAGACACTCTGCTTCCCTTCTGCGAGCAAAGGAAGGTGGCTGCACGTGGGAACTACTTTTAAAAGCTCATTAGCTGGGTGTTAAGTCTCATCAAACAGTTAACATTTCAAACAAGTACAACCTGGGTATAATTGAAGCCTCTCTAAATTTGTTTGCCCCATTAATACCTGCCACTATCAATTATTTAATTCCTCCTCAGCTGTTTGAATGCTTGTTTCAAACTGGGCATGACATGGATCTATTTGTTTGTTTCTGACCAGAAGATAGCAGGAGCTTTTTAAACCAGAAGATGTGTTTTCTGCTCCGTGAGCCCTGTAATCTGAAGGTAAGAGATTAAGTGGGAGATAATGAGGATGGCGATGCCGCAAAATCCGTGGGAAATTTTTAGGCAGAGGGCAAGCCCAGGTTTGATAAGATTGGAGTTTGGAGGACTTGGTTTGGGTCTCCCAGATGTGCCAAGGAGTTCCCACCAAAGCAAATGGAGCCTGAGTCATGCAGGAGACTGCTGCTCGTGTTTATTCCAGCAACGGGAGAACCATAGCAGCAGGGAAACAAACTTTGGGAGAGAGGACAGATAAATGAGACATTCCTGGGCAGCGGGAGTGAGTTCCACAGGGATGCCAGAGGAGAGAGAGGGTCGCCTGCCCTGGAGAACTGGGGGAGTGCAAGAGGGGTAAATTGTCCCTGCCAGGCTGATAAGGAAAATAATAATCGGGAAAAATCTTAGTGCTGACTCAAACTTTTTTTTTTGCATTTCTTTCCTTGGAATGTTTGCTTTTATTGCTTCTGATACTTTTTTTTTTTTTTTTTTCTGGCTGCTGCACCTCTGCTGAAAGTTTTGTGGCACAGATGGCTCCCTGGTAATTTCTGTGTATCTCCTCCAGAACATTTAAATTTTCCATTTTTTTAAAGTAACACCTTTGTGTATGGGTATTAATTGGAGAGGGCAATAAAATGGGCTGGCAGGTGAAAGCCTTCCTTTTGATCTCTCTGTGCTTATCTTTAATGCTTTTAAGCACAGAGAATCAAAATAATTAATTAAGATGGCATTTCTGTGGTCAAAGGGAGAGCTTTGCTTTGGCTCCCAGCTCCCCACAGCTGCTCAGCTGCCACGTGAGCTGGAATTTCTGTGCACTGCATATGTGGCACTCTGTGCTCCTGGCGACCGAGAAGAGGGGTTTATTTTGGAAACTGCTAATGGCTTTGTTTGCACATTTATTCCCTTTGCTGAGGGAGGCTGCAGACTGTTACTGTGACCTTTTGTGTTTCTGTGATAAGAAGCTGCTTTGGAGGAAAGCAGGGCTGATGCTTTGGGCATCCAGGGGCCTTTGAAAGGCCTCCAAAGCATCCAGGCAGAGGGAGGCAGGATGCTGATTGCAGCTGGAATCCATAGGCTGGGTAATGTTTGCTAGGGTAAATATTTGCAATGTAGGCGTAGGAATTTAGAAGGAAAGAGGTTAATGTATATACTTCTTCAAGGCACTGGGCTTCTGGTTTTGAGAGTCCAGCTCTGGAGGCATCTCCAGCCATGCCAGGGCTGCTTGCAGTTTATTTCCTGTAGAGCAGAGGGATGCACATGGAGGGGAACGTGCCTTCCTCCCATCTTCAGTCAGGAACCCTGCAAAGCTGTCAGACACCAGCTGAAAAGGGGCTTCTGGTTCCTAGGAAGGGAAATGGCAGAGCAGCAGCATTCTCAGTGTTCTTCTGTCTCCAGACCATCTCTTAAATATGGCTGAAAAATAATTCATGTTTAAGTGTTAATTTTTATGTAAGAAGCAAACTATAAATTGTTGTTGCTCTTTATTTTGGCACTAACGCTGCAAACAACAAGGCATGTTATATTGCCTTTATAAACTAACTCCCCAAAAGTGGCTCTAATTTACTTTCAAGTTTTGGTAATATTGGTTTCCATATATGTCCCCAGTTTCTAATAGTAAAAAAAGTCTACTTACATAAATCATAATTTATGACAGGGAAAACTGAATTATGAAGACATCCAAGCTGAAAGTATGATATGTTTTTTTTTATTGTTATTCTTGGTTAAATAAGTAGCTTGGGACTGGTCATTTCAAGAAAAAAAATGATGCTGGTTGCTTTTTCAGTGGCCTTTTCAGCTCATGCATATGATAATATATAAAATGAGGCATATTTCCATAGCTGCCATTCAGGAGGGAACAAAGCTTGTTATTAGCTTGTCTAGCCTGGCTTGTTTGATTTGAACTTCAGTCAGGGGATGAGTGCATGCTTGACATTTCTTCTGCACTAAAATGTCTAAAGCAATGCCAGCCTGGGCTCCATCATGGGAAACGAGTGAAATCCATTCAGTATGTTCATGAGCAACTCTTCTGACTTGTAATATACTTACAAAGTATATAACCACTTTTGGCTGCTTATGCAGCCAAATGTTTTTGATGTTTAAAAGAAAAAAACAAAACCAAAAAACTAGTGTAGGTTTTCTTAGGTATGGAAAAAGTACCAGCAAAATCCATATTTGTTTTACGTGACTGAGTCTGTTTATATTGCCCATGCTGAGGATTATGTGCCCTTAAACAGGAGAGGAGTCTTGTCTACAGCTGTTGTGGAGAGCCTTTATTATAAAAGATGGCACAGAAAAATGAAGAATTTTCTTAATGAGTATGTTACTAATGAGAATAGAAGACAGATCTGTGATTTTAGCTCAGTTCCTTGGACCCTGGAAGTACTTTAAGTACATCCCTGATCTGATCCCTGTTGAACAAATAAAGTGAGTATCTCTTTGAGGTTATTAGTTTCAACGGGGCTCACACGTGTGTTCAATAACTATGCACAATAAAAGCTCTGCTGAATTCAGGCTCCAGGTTTGCTTTTCGGGTTAAGAACAGTGGCATTTGTCCAGCTTGTCCTGAGAGCTACAGGTAAAACCACTGTGGGTGTTCAAAGTGGTGTTCTCCAGGTGATGTGGGCTAGGTCCAGGGGGTCAGTCAGAGCTCCTGCTGCCGCAGATGTCCCGGATAGTGAGGTCCTGTGAGGGACTGCTTGTCCTGGAGATCTCCAGCAGGGTCCCAGCCACAGGCTATCTTCCTAGCAAGCTCAGCCTGAGTGAATCAGGTGGTTCAGCTCTTTTAGTGATTCTCAGCTCTCTTAGGATTTCAGCTCTTAGCCTGCTAGGAATTTGCCTTGGCCCGACTCAGGGAAGAAGAGACGGGCAGCGCCGTGTGGAGGTTCCACAGAATGGTTTAATGCTGGTTCCATGAAGGGGTGTCCAGTGATGGTGTCTTCTGCTGAACTGGGCAGGAGCAGGGGTTTTTACAGGGTTAGTGAGGATTGGGAATCTATCCAATGGTTTTAGGGTTGGGGTGAGATAACCTATAGTCTTAGGACATCTGGAATGTAGCCAATAGTATTACAAAGAGATAAGAGAGGGTCTCGAGGAAGGAAGTGGGGCCCAGTGACCATGACTGGGCATTTCCCATCTCCAAGGAGGCCTAGCAGCGGGCTCTGTGACTGCAACATCCAGGCTTAAAAATGTTAAAGAAAGAGAGAAAGTGTGTTTCTCCCTCTCAGATTTCCTGGAGATGTCTGATTTGGCTGATGGCTTTCCATCAGTATCATCATCAGATAATCCCAGAATGAAAACAGCATTAAGGTTGGAAAAAGCCTCTGAGGTCAGTGAGTCCAAAATTAAATGAGTATGGCCAGGGCCAGCACTAACCCATGTCCCCGTGTGCCACATCCACACATTTAAATCTTCCAGGGATGATGACTCCACCACTGCCCTGGCCAGCCTGTGCCAATGCCTGACCATCCTTTAGAGAAGAAACTTTTCCTAATGTCCAATCTAAACTCCTCTGACACAACTTGAGGGCATTGTCCTGCTGTTTGTTACTTGGGAGAAGAGACTAATCCCCAGTGATATCCATCACTTTAGATATTGCTGTGCAAGGTCCAGGCGTCTCTTTTAATTAATGGCATTATTTATGTCTCTCTAAGTATGCCCAAACCTTTTTTTTTTCTTTTGCCACAGCAATTAATTAACCTGATACACATGGCAGTGTGTATGACCAGAAATGAGTGTGCAGAAGTGGCCTCTACCACACACCTTCATGCTGACTCTTCTGGAACCCTGTCAGGGCTCCTTCCCACAAGATGTGTCTAAACAGGAGACATCCAGGCTCTGCCCTTTTCCAGCAGCAGGAAGCAGTTTCAGAGTTCCTCCTTTGGGTTCCTGCCACCCAAACATGGATTTTTTTGTAAATACAGCATGCATGCAGCCTTCTTGACCTCAGTAAATACTGGTGAGCATGTGTGTAAACTTGAGGCCAGCGCACAGTTGGTGACTTGGAGAGGCTGCTCTGGCAGCAGGGACCTG
Source organism: Phainopepla nitens (assembly GCA_013400175.1). Taxonomy (NCBI): domain Eukaryota; kingdom Metazoa; phylum Chordata; class Aves; order Passeriformes; family Bombycillidae; genus Phainopepla; species Phainopepla nitens. The sequence goes on from VXBQ01003389.1 coordinate 408,514, forward strand.
CCATCAATCACAACCTGCTTTAGGGAATCAGCCCTTGCAAGCAGAGCAGGCTCTGTTAGTCAGTGAAAGCTCCACACGAGGAGGAGCTTGCTGGTGACAGAGCAGTCTTGCTGGGTGATGTAATTCATCTGTGGCTCTGTAATGTGTGCACAGTAACAACAAATCCAGACCTTTCCCCAAATTAGTCACTGTCAGGTTTTTTCCTGGTGACTAGCAGGTATCACTTCAATCTTCCTAACTAGACTGAGTCCCAAATAGTTCCAAACTGCCCCCTGGTCTGTCTGTTATGCGGAAGAGACTGAACTCTCCATTCACAAACTGTGTAAATTTGTGTTTCTTTCATGAATTCCCTACTTTGGGATGTCTGTGATGTCTTTAAACCCTCTGTCTCCAAATCTTCATCTAAAGGTCAAGGTTGGCACCTGGTAGTCGTTGTTTTCCTTAACACTTCACATCAGACAGTGTAACTAACATTCTACTATTTATTGTTTTGCTTTCTGGAGGAAACTTAATTTTTTTTTTCCTAAAGATCAACCCAGTCACCCAAACCAGATATTATTGTGATGGTTCCTGTCAGAACATTTTCAGTAGTGGTCCAGTAGTGTTAAAGATGGAGATGAAGCAAGAAAATATGGCTCCAACAAAGCTAATTGGAAAAACTCCCACGAACTTCAGCAAAATCAGGATTCAATCCCTGCTATTGTACCGTTAAGAAAAGCTGCATGAGAGAGGAGTCTTTAAAAAAATTATTAGAGAACAGTTATGAGCTTGCATGTCAAATGTATTTAATTAGAAGAATTTTTCCAGTACCTCTAGAGATTTAGGGACATGCAGTGGGACCTTTTCTGTTTGGAAAATACTTTGCCCATTGTGGGCATTAGGAGAGGGAAAAAATTGAAATAATCTGTATCCAATTGCAGTTAGAAATGTAATACAATGGGATAGGGCTGAGACCCACAGGGAAGCAGTGGCAGCACTCCCACTGACCTTAATGGGAGCTGGACCACATCCCACACGGCCTCGGAGACGTTTGTGGGGGGGAAAAAATGTCTACTGCAAAGCTGAAAGATGAGAACGAAGAAACGCATGGATTTCAAAACTCTGTGGCTCAAGTGGGGCCAGAGCCAGAACCTGCTGAAGCAAACACAGAGTCAACGGTCAGGCAGGCTTGGTTTGACTCGTTCTGTTGGCTCTTTTGTTTTGCAGCCAGTTTTGTTGGTTTGTTTGTTCCTACTCTTAGAAAATACCTGTTCATCAGCAGATAATGCATATTAGCAACCCCTCTGTGTAACTGATACACTGGGTTTTATCCAAAATCATGGGTTTTATCTGAAATCACAGTGTGTTTTCATTAATGAAGTCCAGCAGGAGCTGGTGACCTCCACTCTCAGCAGATCCACTCCCAGAGGGGGAAGTCTCCTGTGGGATCACCTGTGGGGCAAGGGCTGGCAAAAAAGGGTCTTACAATGGTGGGGTTTCTGTTGCTGCAAGTTGAGGCAGATCATGGTGGTAAAAATGCTGCTGCCCCACTGGCTTTGAAGACAGCACAAAAATGATGAGGAGGTAAAATTTACTAGAGGTAAAATATATCCTGGGTTAGAAATGCAGCTGAGGAAAGGCTTTATGGTGAAAAGGCATTTCCTTCATGTAGAGGAAAAGGAACACCCAAAGGGCTGCAGAAAGGGAATGAAAATACCTTCAACCTCAACAGGCCCAGCAAAGGCCAGAGAGCTCCCAAGCTGCTGTTGCTTCCTTGCCATTTTGTGAACTCATGGAAAGAGGTCTCCACCATGGTTCAGTTCACAGCAATTTGGCTTCTGATGTACAAATGTGGGGAGCTAAAGACAGGACAAACACAAAGCCTCTTCTGGATACCAGGACAAGCTTTGCTCTGTCTCACCAAGTGCATCAGTTCTCCAAACTATGTGGAAAAGTTTCCAGTTTCCAGAACTTTCAGCAAAGCAGGGCTCACCAACACCAGCTTCGTAGGGAATTAGGAGGGTCCTCACCCCCAAAGAGCTCTCAGAGAGACAACACAACAGGAGGAGCCCAGCTCCTGAGCAAAGGGCTGCCTGTGCTTCCAGAAGAACTTGCTAGAAACCACAATGCATCTTGGAAGGAGCGGGGATCATATTTCAGCCCTGGATTTTAGGCACACGTTGTGACAGCCCGCAGCAGACATGCCAGGAACTTCATTCTGTAAATCACATTTCTTGCAAAGGAGGCCTCTGTACTCAGTAGTAGTAGCATTTGTTTCTTCTTTTCCTTGGCTGCTTTGCTTGGAAGTAGTGTAAAGACTTAACCCTGGTGAGAAGGACCTGCAGAGAAATAATGGAGTATGTGAGAGCTCCGGCTTTTGCCTTGTTAAATGAAACTTGGTCTATATAAACACCCTTGAAAAAACCCACTGGTAATGCTGCAAACATGGGATTCTGCAGCGGGCTGTTTTCATTTAGCCTCTTGGCAGCATTTTTAACAAGAATATGTTTTTTTGCGACTTTCAAACCAGACACATCATCTTGGATGAGCTATAATGGTAATAAAAGCATTGCAAATATCTCTATTTCTAACCCAGGTTTTGCTGGAAACATCTAACTGCTCAGAGGAGAAATAGAGCCTTCATGCACTGAGTGTAAATTGCTTAGAATTGACCATATTCCTGTCTTTGCTTATACCCCAGCTCTACTCTTAGTGTTCTTTGGTTGGCTCAGGATCACCTCCCTTGTTAAGGGTGGCTTTTACTTTCACCCAGCTGTGCTGCAGAAACTTCAGAAGCTGCTGACCTGATGTACTTTGCCTTTTTCCTCTGAAGTGTGTGATGTGTTTAATGCAACAGTGTTTTGTATACACATAGGCTATCATCACCCCAAATTACCTGTTTGTAGACAAATGTTTCCTCAGTCAGTTGCTGAGGGTGAGGAAGATCTCTGCTGTCACGTAAGAAAATGCCTCAGTCTGGAGCGAGGTCTGCTTTGAACATTTCTGAATGAATATTTTGCAAAGAAATGTAAATATGGAGACATGATGTTCAGCTTGATTATAGTGGTGACTCTAAAAAATGTAAAAAATGACAGTGGAGATAGTAATCATAAAAGGGGTTTAATTAGCAAAGCATCCACTGATTTGTAGAGCAGACATGAGCAGCTTCAATTCCAAGTTCCTGCTTCTAGCTGAGATGCTGAACCTCATCATTAGCTCATCATAACCTTGTGTATCCTCTGTATACCCACAGTTAGCCTAAGGTTAGGCAGGAATTTTCCTTCACTACCATCTAGAAAGCTACTCCAGAATCTGTCTCAATAGCTCAAAACTTTCTAACTTCCATGTGTTCTACATTTTCTTGTCATAGCCAGCTGGTAAAGTTTGGCATAACTGCCACTGTTAATCCTGAGAAGCACAACTCTATTCATTGTATCAGTGAATCTAGTTTTTTTTCTAACCTAATATTATATTAAGCTAGTTATCTCATAATCCAACCTCAGTGTCTGGGAACTCTCCTGTTCAACTCTCTCTGTGCTGAGGTCCCTCCTTTCACTTTGACATGACACCTCCAGCTTCCCTAAGAATTTCCTTCTGGCTCTCTGCTGAAGGAGTTGCTGGAAATGATGGGCTCTGCCTGTTCTTCTGCTCAAAAGTTGGGTGAAGGCAAAAAACCACATTTCTTTAAAATGTGCTGGTCATGGAATCACAGAATGGTTTGGGTTGGAAGGGACCTTAAAACTCATCCTATTCCACCCCCTACCCTAGGCAGGGATATCTCCCACTGTCCCAGGCTGCTCCAAGCCCCAATGTCCATCCTGGCCTTGGGCACTTCCAGGGATCCAGGGGCAGCCACAGCTGCTCTGGGCACCCTGTGCCAGAGCCTCACCACCCTCACAGTAAATAATTTCTTCCTAATATCTCATCTAAACCTGCCCTCTGTCAATTTGAAGCTATTCCCTCTTGCCTTGTCACTACATGCCCTTGTAAAAAGGAAAAAAAAAACCAACAAAGCCAGCAGAACTCTTGAAGCTGGGGCTGACTCTGAGCCAAAACGTATCTTAATAATAAAAAAAGTTGAGTGCGAAGATGAATTACGCCTTCTGCAAAATCACCCGATTTTTAAGAATCATAGGTAATAGGACGTTTATCACCAAGAGCCCTCAGTACCTCATTGCTTTGACTGAACCATTCATGCTTTCCATGCAGGTGTGGATTTGGTGTGTTTTCACACAGCTGCTGTTTAATTCCTTGAAGACGTGGCCTCTGCACCAGGGAGGCTCCCCTGCTTTGGAGCAGAGCTTCCTCTGGGAACGCCACCACCATTGACCACAGCAGAAATCACCACCTCCAAACATGTTCACCATGTGGAAAACCAGAGCCCTTGCTGTTCCCGGGGGGTTTGCTCCTTCACCCCCGTCCTCCTTCCCCCAGAGAATTGCCCACAGTGTACCACAGCCCGCTGAGGGGTGGTGGAGCCTCGCCAGAGGAAGGAGCAGCACCGTTGTCGTGCAGGTTGTTCTTGAGGCCCTGTGGTGCTCCAGGAGGCAGGGAGTTAACTCTGTGCTCTGCCATGGCTTGGAGTTGCCAGCCAGCCTCTGAGGAGGAGCACGGCCCACGCGCCGGCACTGCCAAGCTGCAACACGCCGGAGCCAGCGCGGCCCTCCCGGCACGGCTCGGCCTCGCCCGCGCCGCTTCTTCTGCAGCCTCCCGAAGGCCAGTGGAAAATAACAATCAGGTGCTGCATTGTTTGCCGTCAAACCTCTGGTGCCAAACACAACAGAAGGTCCCTGAGCTGGGAGGTGCAGCCGGGCACAGCAGTGGCCCCCTCGCAATGCATGCTCCTGCTGCTTTGGGACTCTGCAGCCCAGGGCCCTCGGCACTTTGGGGCTGTGAGGACGGCTGCAGCCATGCCATGCCGTGCCGTGCCATGCCATGCCATGCCATGCCATGGTGTTTCAGGTTTGTGTTGATGTTGCCATTGCTCAGAGTCACAGAAGGTGCTGTGTTGGAAGGAACTCGTCAGGACCACCAAATCCAACTCCTGGCCCTGTGCAGGGCATCCCAACTCTCCCACCCTGCGCCCAAGAGTATTGTCCAAACACTTCCTGAGCTTTGTTAGGCTTGGGGCTCTGACCACTGCTTCTGTCTCAGTATTCAACCACCCTCTGGGCGAAAAACCTTTTATTGATACCCAACCTAAACCTTTCCATAAATATCTAATTTTAATGATGTTCGATGCAGTGCAGTCCCTGCTGTCAGTGTATGCTGAAAGCACAACTGTCCAGGCATTTTTTTTCAAATGTTTAATTGGCCTAAATGAAAGACTGGATAACTGGCATTGATTTAGGTTACTCAGGAAATTCCTGTAAATGTAGCAAATTTACACAGTTTACTGGCTATTGTGTGCAGTCTCTCCCTGACAGGATGTGCATCAAGTCATGCTTCTCTGTGTGACAAACCATTAGTGCAAAAGGGTTTAGTATGGGGAAAGGGCTCTTTAATGAAGCAAAATTCTAATGAGGTTTTGTGGCTGAAAGCTGAAGCTGAAGAATTCAGACCAGTAATAAGGTGTGCATTCTTGGCCACTGGAGAATTTAATATCTGAAACAATTTGCCTAAGGATATGACAAATTCTCTCTTTGAAAACTTAAATTAAGATGAGGTTATTTTTTTCTAAACAATCTGGTTCAACCAGAAGTTATAGTCTTGATGATGGAGGTTCTGGTAGCAAGTACCTGACCCAGGCAATGCAGGAGTTCAGAGGAGACGCTGCAAGTCTCCACTTGGGTGAAATAAAATATTTTAAATGTTGTACTAAACCATTGCTAACCTTCATGCTTTAAGTCTTAACTCAATCTTTCCTGCATGAAGAAATGGGGGAAAAGTGAGAACAAATGGCATTTTCTGAATTTTTCTGTGATGTAGTTTTAGTTCTGTAGTATTCCTCCAGTAACTTCTCACTGACATTATATATAGCTTGGCTTAAAGGGAATTGTCTCACCTTTATAGAGCCTCCTGATCCTTTTTCTTGTCCTGAGGAATGGGTTACTGCTTGCCTGATGGAACACCAGTGCTAAGGGATAATTCACCAGGAAATACCCCAGGCCAAGCAATGAACTGCACAGCAGCCCTTTTTTCTACTCATTTTCCTGCAAAAACAATCCTTGCGTGCTTAGATATTTAAGGAATGCAAAATACAGTGGTGGTAGTGACTTCTGGAGCTACTAAGTATATTTTTCTTCTCTTGCCTTAGCATAGAGGGGAATTTTACAAAAGCCCCTATGGTGGGCAGGGCAAAGACCTCCCTGGCTGGAGCAGGATTTCTCTTCCTCCTGGCCTCTTGTAGAGGAGCTGTGGCTGAACTGCAGTGACACCCAAACCACTGCCACCTGCCCAAGTGGCTCCTGAACCCATGAGCCCCTGCAGATGAGCTGGGGAGGGTATGGGCACGGAAAGCCTGGGAATACCTGGGCTGGCAGGATTTGTCAGGGCTGTCACCACAGCAGTGCTGAACAGTCAGCAACAGGCTTGTGATGAGAAGGAAAAGAAAGGCAAGTAAGAAGAGGACCTTTGATACAATCCCACAGAAACCACCCCTACAACTCAAGAGTACCCTACAAACTCTTCCAGCATTGTGTAAATCTACTAAACTAATCCAATGTTCGTGATCTAGATGAACCCTTGTACTCATTTCAGCTGTTTATTTACAAGGGCCTCAACGGAAAATGAAGTTAAAGGCCTGTATGTGAGGTCTACTTGACTTTTCTCTGTCTCTGTGATAGTGGTGAATGACTGTCTACGGGGAATGCCAAACTTAATCATGTTGTCTGTATATAATGAGTCTTCTCTTAATACTCTGGAATTAGCAGATGAAAAATAAAGTGGTTTTTGGGGACATAGATGTAGTGATTCCAGTATTTCTCGTGATTTTACACTTAGATTTATTCAGTCAGTGGGTTTGATGAGCCCTCAGACCACGTCCCCACGACGACTCAGACTCAATCTCTTGTGCTTGAGGAGCTCATTCTAATAAATGTTCTTAGTTTTTTTGACCTGTGAGCAAAGCAAGGTTAGAGGACAACTGAAATACCAAGTTACTTCATGTGTAAAGCAGGCAATGTCTAAGGGATAAAATATTGGAAAATCATTCTTTCATTTGTCAGAATGCTAAAGCCAGGATCCATCCTTTTGCCAATGTTAAATTATTCTTCATTGTGAACAACACAGCTTCACAAATTATTGCTTTTTCAACCTTACTGCCCAGTAGTTATTGAAATGAAAAGAAAAATTCATGCTTTCATTTAGAAAGTTGTTCACTTTAGAGAAACAAATTTATTTACCAGCAAGAACTTTACTTTTTGAAGCAAAACCAGTACTTTGCTGAAGAGTGTTTTGGGGAAAACTGCATATGTTTACCTCCCCGTGTTTAGTGAAAATAGACAGAAAAATCTTCCTTGTAGAGGTTCTCTTTACTGGTGGTGAGGCCCAGACCTGAAAAGCTCTGGTGTGTTGTGAACTGGCAGCTGTGAATGTTCTTATGTTCTTCTGCCTTTGTGGCTTTCATCAGCAGAGAGGCACAGGGTGGCATTTTAAGATTGTAACTCACCAGGAGAGTGGGAATAAAACCCTCTGGATAGGCAAAGAGATGAGATTTATACAGGGAATTTCAAAGCCTGCAATTGAGGACTGCATGTAGGTAAATTTTGCTGGGCAGATGTTTCTTTATTGGCCTGAGACACACACTTTACAATGCTTTGTGTTTGGCCAGTAAATTATTTAATGGAACAAACAGTTAATCTTCAGTCCCAGCCTTGACTCTGGCTCTGCTCTTCAAGCTCGTACTCACTCCAGAGCAAATGTCCCTGCTGACAAATTCACAGTGATTTTTCATGATGTTGGCGTGGTCTGGCACATTTCTTCAAGGAAAATAAATCTTGATATCAAATAGGGAATATTCACCTAAGGAGGAACTGAGTAAAGGTTGGCTATTGGTTATTTGGGTGTACCTTCCTTCAGGGGAAGAAACTCATTCTTCTGTTTAACCCTTGAAAGATATTATTGACTTTAAATAGAAAGAAAAAACAGTGAGAGCACACTGCAATCTCCTGAAAAATATGTAAAATCCTGTCTATTTGTATTCACAGAGCAGAGCTGGAACCAAACATTGAGTAAAGACCATCAGTAAACTTCCAGCAGACGAGGCAATGTGAAATGGCCCAGAATGGATGGGGATGAGTTTTTTAGCAGGGCTGGTTGTGATCAGACAAGAGGAGGTGGTTTTGAAGTAAAAGAAGGTTGATAAAAGGAAGAATTTTTTTTACAATGAGTGTGTGAAACACTGGCACAGGTAGCCCAGAGAAGCTGCCCCATCCCTGGAAGTGTTCAAGGCCAGGTTGGTTGGGGCTGGAGCAACCTGGTCAAGTGGAAGGTGTCCCTGCCCATGGCTGGGAGTTGGAATGAAATCATCTTCAATGTCCCTTCCAACCCAAACTATTTTAGTAATTTTATTTAGTAAACTATTTAGTACTTTTATTTTTATTTATGCAATTCTATAAAGAATAAAGGAAGATGTGGCCCTGGGGTGCTCTGTAGCAATAATAAATTCAATAATAAATTTCTAGGACTGGACAGGTGTAAAACTGAGCCTTACCCCAGCTCAGTGACACCCTGGATGGAAAACTGCTCTAAGGGAGATTTGTCATATGGAAGTGGTACCCAGCCCTCACAAGGAAATAATTTCCACTGCTTATCTACAGGCTTTTCTGCAATGTTGGGTGAACTGAAGTCAAATACTACACTTTAAAAGACAATTACGTGTCTTTCACTTCCCCAAGTCCCTCTAAAGCCAAATAGTGCTATCTAATCTAAACCACCCCAGCTCTTCTCCATCCCCTCAGACACATGCTGTGCATTACATTTCTGCAGAAATCCACTGCAGTCTGCTTCTGCAATCCCTTTGAAGTCCTTGGAAGCTTATCTGTACTCCAGCAAGCAAGAGTGTGTCTCCCGGCCAGCTTGCGGGCGACCATAAAGCAGAAATTTATCCCAGAGGCCACAGGTGGCTCTCTGGGGATATTTTTTCTCTGATTATAAGGAAATCTCCAGAAGTTACCCCAGAATAAAGGGCTCCTGAGGCTGTCAGTGCTGCTGAGTAGGAACATAGTGTAGGCATGGCCCGCCAGGACTTGAACAAAAACCTTCAAGAAAGCACTGAAAATGGTCACAGCTGCCCCGTGACAAAACTGAGCAGGCAAAACCAAAGTGGGGTTGGCAGGAGGCATCTGTCTGTCTCCCTTCCAGCAAATCCCCCAGGTGCACCCACCAGCATCAGCCCTTCCCTGCTCAGCTCCATTCCCACTCTCCAGAGGGTGTAGGGACCCCCTCCCCCTGCCTCATCAGCATTCTCATCCCCCTTTCTTAGTAAACACAATACTTTGCCTAAAAAAAAAGGCTGGAAAATGGTTTTAATGCCACAGGAGAAAAGAGAAAAAAAAAAACCCTGACATTAATCCTGAGATGAAAATGGTTGAGCAAGTATTTATGTTGATTTAGGGCTGTTCTTGTTACATTCTTGAGACTACTGAGGTTATCTTGTAATCCATCTGAATTGCAGCTTGCGGCATTTTGAGCTAATTTTCAATTGTGCTGCATTTAACTATTCTTTACCTCCTTCTGCCTCCCAGTATTTGTGGAAAAACATTCATCAGGCTTGGGAAACCTAAGCCTATAGCCTCTGAGGTGTCTCTGCATTAGAAAATGGAGACAGAGGATTTCTTAAAGAGACAAATTTCGGAGTCTGATGAGATTTTGGACTCTGTCGACCGGCAACACTTTTGCAGGGCTGGGTTTTGGCTGGAGGAGGGTTCACTGAGCAGCTCCCTTTCTGTTTATTTTCTGAATGTTTTGAGAGAATGCACGTCTCTATAGATGTTTAGAGAGCAGCAGCACTGGAGAGGAGGTTTATTTATTCACAAGATATGTATCATGCAAACAGCTGTGCACTGCTTCTCCTCACTGCTCTGGTGATGAGATTCAGCTCCCAGCCCATGGATCCCACAGGGAGAGGCAGCACAGCCCCCAGGAGTGGGGTCTGCAGTGCCTGGAGGCTCCTGCCTCTCCTCCAGCATCAGGCCATTGGGCTTATCCCTTCCTGGAGCTGGAGCTCCGTGCTGAAGGAAAGGGGCAGGAAAACTGGACGTGACCCAGCACTCACAGGGTGCCCAGAGCAGCTGTGGCTGCCCCATCCCTGAAGTGTCCAAGGCCAGGCTGGGCAGGGTTTGGAGCACCCTGGGACAGTGGAAGGTGCCCATGGCAGGGAAAGCTGGACTAGCTGACCTTTAAAGGTTCTTCCAACTCAAACCAGTCCATGATTCTAACATAGATATGAGGATTTTTGAAGGGTTTTCCCCTCTGGTGAAGTTAATTCCCTTCTCCCACCATTCTCTCTATTAACAGAAGAGCTCCAAATCGGTGGCAAATTTGTCAGAGTTTTGGATGTAACGACATTTGGAGGTATTTTCTGCTGGGCCAGTTTTGTGATCTTCTCAGCGTCCAGGAAAAGAAAGCCTCAGTACTAAACCCGGCATTTAACATGTCCAGTGACCAGACATTTTCCTGGAGTACAAAGCAACTGGATGTCTCTAAGCACATGGGATCACAGCATGATTTTCCTCTGGGATCTTCTGCAAGTTGCTCCCTGAGGAAAGTGGGGGTTAACCCCATTTTTCACATGTCTCTGGAAAACGCTCCTGGTCTGTTCCTTACCCCTTAAACCATCAGAAACCTGGGGATTGGAGGCAGGAATGAAGAAAGAAAAGAAACCTTGTATTCCCCCCAAAAACTCTCTCATTTCCCCATCAGGTCCTAGCTCCATGACAGTTTTAGTGAGAGCACCACATGAGCACCTTCCTTTCCTCCTTCAGCTTCTTTTCTCTTTTGTCCCTTCTCTTGACCCCTGGGCACCCCTGTGGCACGAAAAGAGACCCATTGCTTGTAGTTGCTCCCGCCTGTTTGTTTGCAGAGACAGGGTTAAACCTGCATTATTTCTTATCTGTAAATGATGTTCTTCCTGTTGAACACAAGTACAAATGCAGCTCCTTTGCTTCTAGCTCAATTTTTCACCACTTGTTCCTCCCCCCGCTGCCTCCCCCTTGGTTGTACTCTGGCGATCACAGCAGTTTCTGTTTAAAATGTTTCAGTTTCTCTGTTTTCTAGAATTAACCAGGAGCTTGTTGCTACATGTGAAGCAGGGCGGGACTGCTGATGCCTTTTTTTTTTTTTTTTTTAGTTTGCTNCTGGTTTTGCCTTTTTTTTTTTTTTTTTAGATTGCTGAATGTAAGGCTTCAGGGAGTAAAATTTACACGAGAGAAATTGCCTTGTATGTTTTTAAGGCAGAGCTACCTCGCTGGCCAACACATGATTTCACCCTTTGCATGCCATGAAAAACTCTTTTTAGAGCTAATGGTTTCTGTAAATCTGGGATTGGTGTTTCTCCAGTTCCTCACTCCTTACTAATCTTTTCTTGTCCTCTGTGTCCAAAACTGAATTTGTTGCTGTCAGATGCCTTGCTGAATTGCTCTGATTTGCATGTAAAATGGTTATTTAAACGAATATTCCGGTAAAAATCTGGACCCCTATTCAAGATCTCCTCTTTCTAAGAGATTTTTGAGATTTATCATTTGTCACCAATCAACATTATGGCCCTTTTCAAAGGACCTGCAAAATTTTGTGACCCATCCAGTTTGGGAAGGTAGGGAGAGGGTATTTGTCACGAAACCCCCGTGGGGCAGGGTTGGTTCTCCAAGGCTCTCTTTGGCAAATTAAAGGAGCACTAGGATTAAAAACCAGCAAAACCATTGCTGCACATCCTCACGGACCTGCTGTATTCCTCCCACTAGAGGACAGCAGCTGGGCTACACAGCCACCAGGAGCAGTTCACAGCAGAAGCAAGAATAAAACAGCCCTACCCTTCCTGTAGAAACTTGTTCCTTTCTAGTGGTTTTCACATAATGAATCCCAGTGAATATTTAACTAAGTCTCCCCTGTAATCAAGTTTCTGGCCTCTTTACTTGTACCCACAGTGCAAAACATTTCCTGACCCATTGAGTTCAGCAGCCCTGGGAGGCTCCAGCAGGATCTCTGCTCAGTTGGCATCAGGAGAGCAACAGGAGGGTTTGTTGGGTTTTTCTCATCCAGCAATCACCAATAAAACCTTTGCTATCCTTTCAGAAATGGAATCTGACCTCAGCTTGGCTATCTAAATCAAAAGCAGGCTTTCTCTTCAAGCCCTGAAATATGGCTGTTGATACATATATGAATATTCATTCATATGCATATGAATATTCAGTAATGCAAGTCTGGATTTCATGCAAAGCAAGTTTCCCTGCAACCTTTTATTTAAAACAGAAAAGAATGAAGGAGAAAAGGGTGTTTCTGGGTCTGTGGGAGCAGGGAAAATGGGCAGTTTTGGTCTGTGTGTGGGAAACCTTTCTGTGACTTTGGTTTGAGGAACTCCCCATGCCTGTATCAAATTCTCTTTAGACTTTATCTGCCTGACCATTACCTTTCCATCCCATTTTTGGGGACTGCAGCTTGTGAACGTGGTTACAGAGTTAACAAATGAGGGCTGTTAAACCTCGATGCATCTCTCTGTTTATGTGGAGACTTTCTTGGGCAGATCACTCACTGCTCTCCAAGGCAATCCAGTGTCTCAAGTGAAATTGTGGGTACCACAATCACCTGGCAAAGTGGAAGAGGAGGTCATTGCACAAAGAGGGCTGGAGCTGATAAAAGGCACAGCTTTCACTGAGAGAGATATATAAAGGAAAAAGAAAATTCCTGTGAAAACTATGGAAGGAGATAGGGAAGGGAAATTATGTGCAAAGGATGGGGAGAGGAGAAAGAATATTAACTGCCTGGAGAATGCTGACTTGAAAGATGTTAGAGGGTTAAGAAGAATGAGGCAAGGAAATAGTCGTAGGCATTTAATGCTTTATTACCCAAGGTGAGAAGTCAAAGAATTACTTTTATTTTATATTTTTAACTGCTACAGAGTGACTGTGCCTGCTCGTGTTTGCAGCTGGGCCTGTGGGAGAGCGAACTGGAAACTCAGAGCTTGGCACTGCAGCCGAGGATTTGGGAAGCAGGAGGGATCTGTTGGGACTGGGAGCTGTGGGACAGCTGGGCCACAGGACCCTGCCCAGAAAGCATGGAGTGCCTACACTGTCCGTCCCTGCCTTCCAGTTTCCTGCTCCTTCCAGGATTTAAACTGTAACACGAGCCCTGGTGTAAGGCTGACTTCACACCTTCTGCTCTGAGGCTGTGCCTGGAAGTTCAAGCACCTCTGCTGAACCCTGCGGTGTCACCGGAGAGGAATCTGATCTGATGTAACACTGCGGGGGAAGCTGCCACAGCCACCGGCTGCTCCAGTGAGACACAGGGCTCCAGTAAAACAAACCAGCGGGTATCGATCAGCTGGAAACAGAAATGAGAAGTGCTCGGGCCAACAAGCAAAATATACCCAAGTTCTGTAACAGAAGGAGAAGTTTTCTTTGCAGCCTTTGTCTTCTCGTTTTTACAAGTCTGGCTCTGTCTCGCTGTGCCCTGCTCAGTACTCAGAAGGAGTTTATTCACAGGGTTTTTCTGCAGTCTGCTTTAAAGGAGCTCACTGCTAAAAGGTCTTCTCCAATGGATGCTTTCCACTCGTTTAGAAATGGTACTGTTCCCCGAGAGCAAGGGGTGCTCTACCAAGACAGCGTGTGACAAATTCTTTATGAGGGAATACATAATAAATTGAGGATTTTCTTTTATTTTGATTATTTAGTATTCAATATTTGCATTATGGAAGTGCCTGGAGGTTCCAGCTGAGATCACTGTCCTATTGTTCTAAGCCATGCATAAAAACATGGTCAGAGATGAGGAGCTTACCATCTAAATAGATGAACTGGATAAAGGGCGGGAAACAGGAAGCATCTATTATTCTCATTTCATAGCTGGAGAGCTTGGACACAGACATATTAAGTGCCTTGCCCAGGAAAGCCAGTGGAGAAGGACAGAAGCCACTGAATGTCCAGGATCCCAGTGTAATACCCTGCTCAAAACACACAATATTTCCTGTTTGAATATATCTTGCAACACTGTAACGAAAGCAACAACTATTTGTTTGGAATATTTTCCTTAAGACACACAAAATGAGAGGAGCAGCAGAAAGGTTACATGGCTACAAGGCATAACAATCCGAGGGGAGTGTTGATACTCAAATGCCATTACAAGACATTGACACAGCAGCAGTGAAAATAAGAGTTTTTTTCTCAACTGCTTGGCCTTACTGCCTGAAGAAGTATTTCCTAGAATGTTCAGCTGTTCATAATGCAGAGGACGATCAAAAATTGATAGACAAAAGGAATTAATTTGCCCCTTCCCTTGCTTAACAAAAATGAGGTTTTCTTGTTTGATAAACACCCAGTAAAACTATCCCTTGATGGGCCAGGAACTGCAGCCCCCCATTCCCATGCACATTTTGCTGCAAAAGAATTTGGTAGCCTCACACTTCTTCTTCACGCTTGGATGGATAAGTATTGGATCTATTTGCATTAAAATAATTAATTGTTATCTTAATTTCTCAGTTTAGCAGCATCTTGAAGTAATACCTGGTGAGAACTAGTGCTGGAAGCCTCTGCAGTAGCTTTTGTTTTAGAACGGGGTTGGTTTTATATGAAATGACTTTTTCCTAAGACATCAAAAAAATCTATAGAGCAACTTTGCCTGTCTTTGAAAAAAAACCCCATATTTTCAGATGTGGATTCTTGTGATTTGCTCTTCGGTACCCTAAAAAAACTTTGAAGCTGCCCAGAAAGAGAACCTTAAACACTTTGCAAACCAGGTAAATATCTTAGCTGCCAAAGTTTGGGTTTAGACACTTAGCTTTGGAAGAACTTTAAAGAAAAGTCATTTAAAAATAAAAAGAAATATTAGGTAAGCATTTAATTGTATCTAGCATGGGCAGGAGAAATTTTTGGATAGAACAGTTGGAATAACAGGGAAGAATTGTTGATTCCCATTGTCTTTCATGGAGAAAACCTTTGGTGATGTGTGTGGTTGAATTTGGATCTAGAAGGTTTCTCCTCTTAGACCTCTAAGACTCGAATGTGTCGGCTTACATCTTCTTTCACTTTTTTCCTAATTTAACTTCCTGTATTTTATTCCTGTTTTCATCAGAAAAAACCTGTGGCTCGTTGGCAGGTCCTGCACCTGGAGAGTAGATCAGTGCTGCAGACCTTGCTTCCCCGGGTACCCGTGGGCTCCCTTGCCATCTGTCTGCACCGTGCCAGGAGCCGGGGCTGTTCCTCCCTGCAATTCCGTGGAGAAGCCGCTTCCCGTGGAGCCCTGGCTGCCCTGATATCTCCAGCACTTGAAAGAAATGTCAGAGAGCCTGCGAGGATTAGAACTGAGAGCGCTCAGAAGCTCTGCGCTGTGCTTTCTTCCGAGGTGACTTTTCCCACATTACTCGGAGGCATTGGTTGCCCATCTCACCCCATCTCTCCACAGACACGAGCTGTTTGTCACCTGCTGAGCCTTCTGCCTTCATCCCTTCGAGCCGGGCTTTTATGGATGAGCTGGGCTTTTATGGATGAGCTGGGCTTTTGTGGATGAGCCGGGCTCTGCTGGGTCCAGCCCAGGAGCAGCCTGAAGTCAGGCACATCTTCACCTTACCCCGCCAGGTAAAAGAGATGTTGGGCGGGAATGACTCCATCTCCTCACCCCTGCGTGCCCCTCGCTGGGGATTCGGCCGAGCCCAGCTGTGCCCCCGCTGCAGCTGGAGCAGGGCTTGGACCCTGCCCCTGTTGAACATTAACTGTATCCCTGCCTGGGGAGGACCGCAGTTCGGCTGACAGCAGCGACAAAGAGCTGGCAGGGCTGAAAGATTCAATTTAACTTTCTTTTTCCTCCCCCGCCTCCATATGCGAGGGCACACAGCGCTGTTCCTGCTTTTGAAACTTGCGGGGCAAAGGAGCATTGGTGTCCTCATTTTCCTTCCTCCCTATTGATGTATCATTGCCTGGATGAAAAAGGACGTCTCAAGAGCTTTTGAAAAAATGGGTGACTACTCAAGACATTTTATAAAGGAGGAAGAATGGGACAGAAAATAGGACTCGGTAGGGGGTAGAAGGAGCCTGAATGTGTGCCTTGTCTGTCTATTCTTTCGCTTGAAACCTGGAGCTGTTGTTCCTATTTCAGTTCAAACTGTCACCTTTAGTTCATGATGGCTTTACTGCCCTTGCTCCTGAACCTCAACAGATTGGGGCTTATTTACCTATTCACACTCTGCTGTGGAACCTCATTAATAGGCTTATTAGCCACACCATTCACGTGCAGGAGGGCTCACAGAAAAGATCCCAGCCACTTTGAGAGGAGGAGGAAAAAACTGTAAAGAGATTATGCTCTCATTCAGCAGCCTAACTGCTATGAAAGGCTCCCTGGGCCCACTGAGATCTCTTGAAGCCTAAATATGATGACAGAATTGATCTCCCCCCCCCACCCCTTAATTCCAAACATGCTTCTGCTTTTCTCAGATGGAGGAGCTGGGCTGTTGTGGGCCACTTTAGGAGAATGTGGCTCATTTAAGAGAAAAGGCTGCTATTGATAGACTGCTATCTTTTCATCCTCCAAAAGAATAAATTCTGACAAGTGCTTCCAGACCTTGGAAATAGGTGTTCTGATTTGTCATTTTTAGTGGAATGCTTCCTTTTCTTTCAGAGTATGCAAAGATATCGATGAATGGGGAAAGGTATTGCAGCTTCCTGTGCTGGACAATAATTTATGTGAGAATGTGTTAACAATGTTTTCAATGGGCGATGGACATGCCCAGTGCTGGGAAAATTGAATTGACTGTGACATCTCAGCTTCTCAATTAGGACATTCAGATGTCTCTT
>VXBQ01003389.1:426969-488808 GCA_013400175.1 Phainopepla nitens
GCTCCCCGCTGGAGCCGCGGGTCGGTTTGCGGTCACTCGGTCGCCGCTGCGGCGCGGGGGGAAGCCGGAGGAGCAGCGCTGTCGCCCTGCCTTCCCCGCATCCCCGTGGGTGCACGGTGTCTTTGGGGACGGTGACAGCAGGACGGGCAGAGCGGCGTGAGGAAGGGGGCTCGGCCCCGGAGGAGCAGCCCCGCCTCGGTACCGGCCCCGGTCGGAGCCCGGTCCTGCCCCGCCGAGCTACGGGGCCGCGGGACACAACCTGAGATAAGGGGAGAGAGAAATCGTCAATGAAATATATATTTAAATGCAAAACGGCCCCTTCAAACTGGGACTCATTATGCGTTTGGTGTGAAACGCTATCAACATTTAAAACTTCATTGTCTCCATTGTACCAAATCCCTGTAAATCTTCCACTAGCCTTTTCTCATTTTCATCTGAAAAGCCTGTTTGGTCTGAATAGACAGCAATCAGCAGCCTCTGGACTTCTCCCGCTCTCTGGAATGTCAATTAAAATGCAGATTTTTTTTTTTTCCCCCCTCCCCGATCTCTTGGTGGCAAAAGACTTGAGAAAAACAGGATAGTCCTGGAAAGCAAATGAAAGAAGTTCAAACAATGAAAAAGTACTGAAGCTGCCAGCCGGTTCCCATTAGTCCTTCAGAATTAATGTTTAATAGCTGTGATGCTCAGATTTGCTTGGAGATTGAACTCTGCTGAAGAGTCTTGTTAAATATATATGTGTATACATGTTTTTATAGAAGGATGTATATTTCTGCATTTTCTGTCCATGCAGAATTCCTCTGCCAGTGGAATTGTGTATATTAAGCTGTTAGCTTTAAAGCTTCATCTACCTGGATGTTTCTGACGAAGCTACTGGGCTTTTAGAGCGCTTGAGGTTTCTTTGTGGAGGGAAGATCCATATTTCACTCAGATTTTGCTATTCCCCGCCTAATTGAGAAAGATGCTGAAAAGTTATACAATGAGCAGTGTATTGATTTGGTTAACATACTCTACAAATCGTACTGTCCCTCGGGAGTGATAAACATCTTATAAACAACAATGCAAGTAGATTAAAAAGAACACTGAGCATTGAATTTAATTAATGCCACTGCTGAACAAGTACTACTTGTTTGTGTGTGCGAGTGTGTTTAAACTGAAGTACAGCTTGGAGGAATTTGGTTGGGCTCCCAAACCAGTCTGCTTTCCCATGCTTGTCAGTTTGGCAAAGAAAATTTGGGCAGGTATGTGACGAGGTGAAAATTGACTTGATGAGCGAGTGGCAAGGAGAGCCATCAATCATTGGGGGCTGACAACTCCTCCCCAAAGTGTAGGCTGAGAAGAGAGACAGAGTTCCCTTTCAAGGGGAAAAATAAACACTACGTGTGGCTTTCACTGAGTCTGAGACTCCAGGAGGGATTATGGTATTGTAGTCAGGAAGCCAGAATTGTGGAGGCCAAAAAGCATGCTGGGGCTGTGTTCCAAACATTGAGATAGAGGTACATAATTATCCAGCACAGGAGGTCTTTCCAGGGACTCGTCCCCCAGCAACTGTGGCAATTAAACTATGAAAAGAATTTGGTTTCGTTTCATCTTCGCTGGACTCCACTTCTTTTGGGGAGAGGGCGATCCTTGAAGCCTGTTTGCTGTCCCAGTGGTAAAGAGTGGTTTGGCTCCGTGGATGGGTGCAGAGCTTTGATTTTTGCGTTGCTGCACCTTTGCAAGCCAGGATTTTGAGTTTGCTGCTGCCCTGTGGATGAGGAATCTCTTCTTTCTGCCGGCAGATGTTGAGCTGCAGGAGCCAACAAAAATCTTCAGGTGAGGTGACGCGTGGCCAAGTAGCCTTGTGCCGCACTTCAGGGTTTAGGATGAGGATAGGAGCCACAAATGTGCTTTCAGTGGTGTTTAGTATAGTCTGAAAATCCGAAACTGCAGGAATGTCAGTGGAATTAATGCTCTTGGAGTCTGAAATACGTGCTGGCGTTCTGGTATGTTTTCTTTCTGCAAAACCATGATAGGATTTTGCATTTATCAACATAGACTTTAATCGGAGTTTACTGGATGATTTATGGAAATTAAATCAGCATTGCATCCAGGCTATTAATTAGGGGTTTCTCCCCACTTTACAGCCGGATAAACTGAGCTGCAGGGCTGTGGCTGCCAGACAGCGAGGTGGGCAGTGACCTGGCTGGTGGCATCCAGAGGGGTTTGCTCCGGTCCTGCTCCGGACACAAACTGCTCCCAAAAACAGAGCTCTCCTCAGCTCTACACCTGCTCTGTGCTCATTTAGAGAAGGGCTGGGCAAGCTCTTTGCAAATGTTTGTGCAGTGGTCTGGTGGTGTTTTCGCTGGAAATTTAATGGTAGTTGCTAGCTTGTGGTCTGGGATGCTCGAGCCAGGCTGAGATCTCTACAGGAGGGACAGGGCTTGGAGGTGATACCAGTGGAGTTGAAAAAGCTTGCCCTGAAGTAGCAGGGATTCACCTGGGATATACCATGTATTAATTGTTTTCCTCAAGTGACTTATTTATGTCATCCAAAACCTGTTTTTACTGACTCCAGAAGTTACTGTGTGTAGTACCCAAGATAAAAGATGCCTCAACAGCATTTGTGAGCTTTGTAGCAGCTAGCTAATAAAACCAGAACAACTTTTTAAGTGGTTGTCTTTATAAAAGGAGAATCTGTGTCCCTGTCCCTGTTTGCTGAGGTACCACACCAAATCCCAATGAGAAGGAGTTTGGAGAAGTTTGCCTTTATCTCCACACTCCCTTCTTTTTTACTTTTTTTCAAATTTTCAACTCTTGAGGGAAGGAGGGAAAAAGAGGTTTTGTTATTTTTTCCCCTTACAGACAAATTCAGCTCTCCAAATTTCAGTTGGGTTTCATCACATCTAAGATGAATCATTGACCAGATTAGAACAATGCTGCAGTTACTTGTTTTATCCATTTACTGAGGTTTTACCGTCTTTTATTTCTGAAGCGGAAAATCAGGTCTAATTTTCTGCTTGAGCTGTTAAATCACCCTGTGAGGAGGATGCTCTTCTGACCCTCCCCTGGCATCTCAGTGTGGAGGCAACAGGGTCCCCTGAAGGGAGTGCCAGTTCCTTTGGTGCCCCTTCTCTGTCTGACCATGCCTGGATTGCCACTTAACTCCATCCATTTAAATTTGTTTTATTGTGAATAAAATAGACCTTCCCCCCNACTGAGAGACTGAGAAATGTTTGTGCACACAGCTTGGCATGTATGGGTGGAAAGTGATGCTGGGCAGGTCTCCTGTGAAACTGCAAACTGTACCATATTTATACAGATTTTAATTGCCTGTAATGCAGTGTGGCATACCAATATCACTGCAAAGACTTGATCCTTTCACCTGTCCAGGGCTCAGGGGCTTCCAAAGAATGCTAAACTGAGTCAGAAAAAGATACATCCATGGGGGAGCTGGAAGTCCTGAGTTAAAATAGTCTTACAGATTTTTCCAAGTCTAAGGAGTATATTGTTCAACTGTTTTTCTTGTGGAAAATTACTGAATTCCTGCAAATTCATCTGGCTGCAGAACTGCCTAGGTGAAGGAATGAAAAACAAGGCAAACTTACATAAACCTTCAAACAATAACAAGAATATAATTTGTATAATTGTGGTAATTTTGTAGCATTACAGGTTATGTGCCTGCACATGTGTGTGCCTCTCATTTTTGAAAACCTGTATGTTTTTCTGTCAGTAAAATAGCTCTCAATATGTGCTGAGAAGTGATTTTGTGAAAACAAGGAGGACTTGGTTACGCCTCAGGTGATGATGGAAACTGCTAACAGAAGATGAAAAGTCACTCACTTTTCACATATTCTTGAAGCTGGAAAACTATTTTTCCCATCCTCCTCCTCTCCTCCCTCTCACCCCAGCTCAGTTTGAGGCTTTATGAAGGTTTTTGGTTTGTGTTTGGAGATGTTTTTTTGCTGACTGTTGAATCTCTCTCCTCCCCGCAGCAGCAGCAGCCGTTCCAAGGGAGGAGGCATTACCCTGGCCGAAGGCACGGCTTTCTCTCCATGCTTCTCTAGAGGTGCTCAGATGGGATTAAAGTCCACATGGAGATATGGAAATGGACCAGGAATTTACTCTAAAAAGATGGTCAGCTGGGATTCGGGTTGCCTTATCTGCCTGGTGGTGGTCACCATGGCTGGACTTTCCCTGGCTCGACCTTCATTTAATTTAGTTGTTGAAGACACCACGGTGGAACCCGAAGGTAAATCACTCTAGAATACATAAAATTCCTTAAAAGAAGTTAATTTTAAATGCTTGGACATCTGAAATAGAAGTCAGCATCTTTTCATGTGCTCTGGTAAAGCTAGGGCAAGTAACAGACCAGCCCTGGAGAGTTACAGTTTCTGACTTTCCCTGCTCTCGCCTGGGCTGTGTTTGTACAAGCGTGCGTTTGTTTATTCTTGTGCAAGCCAGTGGTGTCAGTGATTTCACTTGGGACTGTCATCACGTTGTATAATCAAAGTGTACAGATGAAAGTTTTCAGGAATGTGTCTTTAAGGAAACCAGTCTGTGGCACTTTGGTGCTGTAATGTGCCGCTGTCTCGAGGAACGAGCGGATGAGTGGCTGCTGCTCTTTGGGATTGTCTTAACCTCAGGAGTCCAGAGAAAAATGAATCTCAGGAGTTTTTATTTGTGAACATTCAGTTTTGCCAGGCACTCTGCAAAAATGCTATTGCAGCTTTGTTGGTGTTTGTACTCAGGACGAACTTTGCTGTTGCTACCCAAGCACAATCAGTGGTGCAGTGTCTGGATCACAAGGTGTGGATTCTGAAGGTGTAAATGTTGAGATCTCAATAGAAAGGCTGTAGTTTATTGCTGTGACAGCAAAGGCCAGTCGAGACCTTCACTCTGAAAGGGGTGTTTTGATAAAATCTCCTATTTTGAGCCTGCACCTGTTGGTATGTTCCTCTAGGTTTATCTGTTCCTCGAGCTTTGCAAAGTGGTTTTCTTCTCTGGAGAGCTCAGGAGAGGCTTTTTTTTATTGTGTGAGCTGATTGTATTGAAGAATGATTTTACTGTGTTGTGCTGGGTCATTCCTGCTCTCTGAGCATCTGGGGGAGGAAGTGAGGCTTCTTTCATAAGGTTGTATCTGTCTCTTGGAGGAGTGATCCCAGTTCTAATAACTCAGTTGTCAAGTTGATCTAATAGTCCATTTCTGACCTGGCAAGCTTGCTGCAGAGAGTTTGGCCTTTACACGTTCTACTACTCATGTCCATGGATGCAGCTTTGTTTTTATTTAATAATTCTTCATGCAAAACTTATTTGTTTCTATCCACTGCCTCTAAAAATAGACGTCACCAGCTAACGCGTTTTTAGAATCTGCTCCAAGTACTTTTTTATTGATGGCAGGGGATGAACTATTTAGAGATGATGATGAGCCCTCTTCCCTAGCCTGCATTTCTGAAAAATATTCTCAAACAATAGCAATATTGTCATCTGTCAGCCACAGAGATTGTTGATAGCAAAAATGTTTGGGTTTTTTTTTTCTTTTGAAGGTAACCTGAGATTTAAAGAGAAAAAAAAAAAAAGCCTAACTCTTGTTGCCACTTACTGTATGATTTGTTAATTGAACATCTGGTGCCTTTTTGGCTTTTCAGGGGAATGACAAAATCATGAATAATTCTGGTTTCAGACTATCTTTGTAGTGACGACCACTAGTTTTAGGGTTAAGTCAGAAAGAATGTGATTGAAAATTGGTGAAGTGTTTTATGGGAAGAAGATTAATATTTTTTTGAATAGTAACTGATAATTTTTCAACTTTTCAGGGAAAGAATAGCTTTTTTTATTTTGGAACACAAAATTTGAGAATATATGGCTCTTACACACTGAATATGTAGGGGGTGAAATCTGGGTTTTATCAAAGAGTTAATTGTTAAAAAAGATTTAAAACTTCTTTCCTGGGCAGGAATGTTACTGAAGTGAAACAATTTTAGATGTGAGAACCCAAATCATTACCAGAAACAAGGAAAAAAAAACCAGAAAACGCTTCTAGTTAAGTGGTAAAACTTAATGGCATAGTAAGAGCTTTTATGCTGTAGAATACAGGGAATTGTGTGGGATTTATATCTGAGATTTGGGAAATAAAACCTCCTTTATATATTTCATTAAACCCTTTGATAAGAACAACAAACCAAAACAAAACCAAGTTTTTACACAATCACCTTCTTTGGGCTCTATCACTGCCACCCACAAGCTCTCCAAGCTCAAACAAAAAAAAAAAATAACAACTCCTTCAAAAGATCTCTTCCAAGACAAAGCAGACTTCTTTTTTTCAATTTAGTAAATGCCAAAACATTTTGTGCACAGCTAATTTGGGGGGTCAGGTGCTCCAATAATGTAAATTTTCAGTGGGGCTGCTGACTGCAGTCATTAGAGCTATGACATTTCATGCCAGCTGAGAAGGTCAGCAGGGCCGTGACCTCTGGTGACACTTGCTGATCTGTTCCTGAGTCTTCCTTCATGGACATGCCCTGAATTGTCTGTATTTATTTATTTATTTTTGATACAAGGTGCTTGGATTGTTATTGTTTGTCTTAGTGACTCAGACTATTGGAAAAGCTGTACACAACATTAAGCAGGAATTGAAATTTGTTCCTTTGGTTGTAACAGAGAAAATACCTTCTCTCAGCTTTAGGGACATTTGCAATCATTTTTTTCAGAGTATGTGGCTATGTATAAAAAAATACCGAAGTGTGTGCTTTAGTTCAAGCAGTGTTTATCCAGCAGGGCAGTCAGCTGCATGGATGTGTGCAAGATGTCATGCATTAAGGTGCTGTGCTTTTTGGCTATTCTCAGTCAGTCCTAAGTAAATAAATATCCCTCTGTGACTGTCGGGTATTACTCTGGTCCATTCAAAAGTGTTTACACTGAAAATGGCATCTTGATCCCTTGTGAGGGGTGGTGTTGGTGCTGATGCTGTGGGAGCTCACTGAGGATCCCAGCTGTGGTGCTTTATTCCCAAGCAGTGATGGCAAAACCCGAGGCTGTTGTGCTGTGAGAGCAGAAGCAGGGCCTGTAGGACTTCTGTGGGGACTGTCAGCTCTCAAATTTTGTCTCACACCAAGTGTTTACATGCATGTTTTTTGTCCTAGGGAGCAGAAGGACTTTTTCTGCTTTTAAATGTTTAGAAATGAGCCTCCCCCAGCGTGTACAAAGGCACCATTCTCCCAGCCTGTGTGTGCCCAGGCCTTTGATGATAGCCAGCGTTTCACAAGGGCTCTGGCCGCACACATGGGTTGAAGGGTTACTTTGTGAACTGAATAATTAGTTTGGACATATATTTGATAAATAGTGAGCTCTCCCTTGACCTCCCCTTGCCCAGGCTGTGTGTTATCATCCTGCTGGGTAGCTAATTTGGGCTCTTACCCACATGCAGTGCCTTGACACTGTCCTTGGAGCACCCACTCGGAGCCCCGTGTGGTGACAACGCGTTTCAGTTCTTTTAATTTAGGTCAAATTTCAAAGGATTAATTTAAGCTTTCCACAAGGGACAGCCTATTTCTGTGTCCTGTGGAAAGCGCAGCGGTTCAGAAGGGAAGCTCACATTTGGGAGGCTCACATTTGGGAGGTTCCCAGGAGCAGCAGGGAAGGGGAGAGACCTCCTTTAATGGGTGAGGTGTGTTTATGGTGAAAGTGACTAATGAGTTTTCCTTCGGGATTTAATCAGTCATAGCCGCTTGATGACACTAAACAACTTCCAAAAATAAGTATGTTCAGCACAGTACTTTCCTTTCTGCAAAAATGTTGAGTCATATGAGCAATGTACCTTCGTTTTTGTCAAAATTTGGCAATGCTTAAAGGTTAATGTCACCTGTGGTCACAGTGGTGAGCGCTGTCCAGTTGGAGATCCTTCTTTAGCCACTGTGACCTGCCTGGCTCAGGATGTGGGATTTTGTGAGGTGCTCCAGTGTGTGGAGGAGGGATGCTGTGGTGGAGGGGTGTCCCCTGTCCCACTCCCCATCCTGGCCTGTCCCCGTGGGTCCTCTCCAGCCCGTGCCACCCTGCTGAGAGGTCACAGGGCTGGGGGGGGGGCCCTGCACATCCATCATTTTCCTGGGACAGAGGTGGTGTAGAAGCACCAGAATGCTGCTACTAGTTTGGTAGGAAATAATAAAGCAAATGGTTCACCCAGGGTTCCCTTTTGGCTGTCTTGTTTTGGCTTTTTCTTTTTTGAACGAGAACAGCGGCTTCAGTATCTGCAGGTTAAATTAAGAATTCAAACCTGTTAGTTAAATCAGAGTCTGCTTTATCTTTTTAATTTATTTTCCTGTTAATTTTATTTCAAGGAAGGGCAGTTATTAAAGCCCATTATAGAGGAATGTGACATCCCCACAGCTTCGGGTGAGGGCTGGATGCCCTTTCAGGGATCCGGTTCAGTAAGTTATTTGGCCCAGTACAGGATTTGCTAGCTGAGATTCTGGGGAATTGTACAAGCAGCCAGATTAAATCAGTTTTAATGTATCCATTCTGTGTTTAAAATCTGCAGCCCTTTAGCAGGGGCATGGTCTTGAGCTTCAAACTAATTGGACATGGGTGGTTGTTATTTACAGTCCGTGTTGATGAGACACTGGGAGTTGGTAGTCTCTCAGTGTGGCTACTATTTTGCAAAGTAGCAGAAATAATTGCATGTTTTAGGCTTATTTGCCATACAGTTGAAGGTTTTTGAAGGGGTATAATAATTATTAACTTTTAGGAATTTGATTCCTTTAGTGAGGGTTTGGGTTTTTGGATTTTTTTTTTGATCCAGAAGATTTTCACAGATGCTGAATTGTGAGGATTTTTGTATTTTTATTTTTTTTAACCACTTGTATAGATAAAACCCCAAACCAGTGGCTGACTCCAAGGAATGCATAGTTTCCTAATATTAAAATAGTTCTTCCTTGGCAGGCAAATGGCAACAAATTTCAGGGCATAGCAACTTTTTTACAGGCAAATTTGAAACTTCTGAAAGCAGAATTTACAATGAAAATGCTGACATCTCCAGTTATGCAAGGCTGTGTGCACATGAGACGATGGACTATTGTGGTATTTTAATAATACCCATCGCATGGCTCTTAATGAGCTTATTTCTATATCCAGCTTCCCAGCTTCACTAGAAATGATCTTTAAATGGCTTTAAACAAAATCATTCAGAGATTGGTTTTTCCTTAAAATGAGTATTTAGTTTAGGATCAGATGGGAATGCTAGAAAAACACTTAACTGTGTCTTTTTCTGTCAGTTATAGAGCAAAATTCCTTAGTGGAAGTGTCAGATTTTTAAGTGTTAAACATTTTGAGGCCCTTCAAGATTGAATCTTTAAAGTGAAAGAGACTTTTCTTCGAGGCAGAGCTTCTGAGCAGTTTAAATCTTGTGTTTTTGAAAGAACCATCACCCGCTTTGGCAAGTCATGTCTTGTCTGTGTGTAAGAGCACACCTGGTTTGACTAGAGGAGAAAATTTATTTCGGTGTAGTTAAAGAAGTGCAAAATTCAGGCTGAAAAGGGAGCATGAATCCCAGCTGGACAAGTGGGAACATCTTCTGCAGAGGACACTGATTGGTGTTAGTGCTGGTGGTGGGAAACGGGGCAGTATTTGGTTTGGCACGGAGCCTGCCAGTGTCAAGTCATCCTCAGAGCAGTTTGGGGACTGATTTGGAACTCAGACCTTTGAGTTTAGGTTCAGCACGTTGCAGTGTGTGTTTGCAGTGGGCTTTTTTTTCAGGGAGATTTGGCACAGCATGCTCCCCGAATCACAGACGCCGTCTTGCAGAACCAGGGACTAAACTGACTTTTAAGCTGATTGAAAGAGAAGTTGGAGCAACCGAACAACTTTGGAGTGACTTTGTAAGAGTCAGATCTTAAATAAGGACCAGATTTGCAGGAGTGCAGCAGCCAACAGCTCCTGTTATAATTACGAAACGTGCACTGGGAGTGCCAGGGCTGTTCTGGAAGTTAGGCCCTTCGGGTTTCAATCAGAGCTGGGAACGTCAGCAGAACTGCCTTGGCATTTGCTCCTTGGGGACTGTGCTTCCCAACCAGGACAGTTGCAAAACAAGAGATTCTGTAAGAGGAGTGGAGTTTTTTTTTAATGTGAATTTTTTTTATGTTTTTATTTTTTTTTTAACTTTCAAAACCAGCTTATAATTCATAAGCTGATAACGTATGTGTCCAGATTGTCCTTTCCCATCTCTTAATTATCACTGGTGGTTTGGTTGGTTTGGTTTTTTTTTTCCAAAGAACCCTTTTCTTATGGGTTTGTTTTTCCTGGACTTCTGAGTATTAGAGCACCTGATACTGGGATGTATCTTGTGGGCTTCATTTTCTGCTGGTTCAGGTTTTTGTGCCTCTTGTCTCCACACTAATGCCATTATCCATATCAAAGAAAGGGACAGAAAGCTGAATTCTACTGTGCTGCTTTGTTCAATTGCTGTGCTATTATTATTTTAATTGTATTTTTAAAGTGACGGTAAGTGAAAGCATTTGGTGAACCCCAGTGAGGCTGAGGAGCTGAGACCTGACCTACTTTCATTCCCCTCCTCACGCGTTGCAGGTTGTGTGTAATTATTGCTTTTCCTCCCCCACAAAAGAACTGGCTCATCAGTTTGGGACATTCACCGTGTCAAGCAAAGCCACAAGAACTGGGAAGAGGGGAAAATTGTTTTGTACCTAGGAAATGGCTTGCATTTGTGAGGGTTTACTGGAAAGGGAAATGTGCTGAAGGACAGGAAGGGAGAAAAATGAGCATGAAAGGCTGGTTGAGGACAAGAAAATCATAGTTTGGTTGCATTTGAATTTTTTTTTTTCCTCTTAGCTTTTCTATGTTGAATAGAGTTTTGTTACATGGAAGGAAAAGGTAGGAAAAGAGTTTCGTGACACCTCAGGCTTTCTCCCAGGGGACTTGTGGCTGTTTCTGAGTGGGGTTGGAGCGGGATGATGTGGCTGGGGATGCCGTGGTGGGCTGCACCCACCAGGACAAGGCTGTAGGAGGTTCAGTCGCGGTTGGATGGACAGAAATTGATCAGAACACCACGCAACAACTTAGTTTTTAAACTGTACTAAGAAGTCAAGGGGTAGAAAGGCTCGAGAAGGTTCATGCTACGTTTCCTTTAGGATGGGCTGTGGGGAGAGGTGAGCTCTGGCAGGACCTGCTGCTGGGCAGGAGCAGAACCTGCTCTCGGGAGACTGGCTTTGCAAGTTGGGAAAGCGCCCTGCTCATGTCTCGGTGTTGCAAGATTTAATTTGTTTCAAGGAAAGTAACGCGACTTCTAATTCTGAGCGCCACCCGAGAGTTCTTGAAAATAATTTTAAACACCCAGTCCAAATTTTGAGTACTTGTTGAGCGTGGTTCTGCTAAACATTGTTTATTTATGCAAAATAGTGCTGTTGAGATACTACAGTATTGGAGTACTCAGATTTCCCTGATACTGTTTACTCAGCAGGGTAGCACAGGTATTTCAGCTGGGATTAACCTGGAGACTCTCTAATAAATCTGCAGTGAACCACAGCTTAGTAATAGCTCTTCTAGCAATTCAGAAGCATTTGAACCCTCTTGCATTAGTATGGCAAAGCGCCCAGGAGCTGCTGGTACTGTCAGGAGTGACAGAGGTGTCTGAAGTTCAAGGGAAGCATTGTGTGAGTGGTTGTGTACCACCTGGAAGGGCAGGTAGCCAGCCTGGCTTTTCACTTCAGGGCTTGTGCTGCTCTTTTTGTCCCCACTGGAGACTGTCCTCTGTGTGGAGCTGGAATTAACCAAGCTATGATGCCTCTTGCCTCAATATTGCTCTCGGTTGAAAGGGAGCCTGGTATGCCTTGGGGCTTTGAAGTGTTTGGAGAATATCCCGTGCTTTATATCTGTGTGTGTTGTGGATGGGATTCTGAAAAGTGCTGAGAGGATGTTTTGGGGATATTGTTTCCCGTGACTGTTTTCAAATCCCGCTTTAGGAAGTCAGGGGGAGATGAATTTCAGGGGAACAGGCAAGATGAGACTTCCAGACGAGCTGCTAAAATTAAGAGGATTCGTATAGTCAAGTAAAAACGGGACCGTGTACAAAAGAAACAACTCCGACTTGCTTGTAGGGAGTCTGAATAGATGTTCTCTGCATCCAGAACTAACACTGCAACATTGAATTATGCAATTTTTAACCTCCCAGTTGTAATTTATTTCTTTTGCACGTTGAGCAGTAATAGTCTTGAGAATGGCCTTTGGCAAACCTGGGAGAAAAAGGTTCTGTTTTTATGTTTGGATCTATGCTATGTTTGGAATAATGCTAAGAGTGGTTCAGGTTTTATGTTGCTCTTGAAATGCAAATAAAGAACCTGCAAAAGAGCTACAGTTTGGAATCGATTGAAGAAAATACTAAACCCAAGAAAAACCTTTTGCAACCAAATATATGTGCTCGTACACTTTCCCAAGGCTGTAGATCTTATTATGGAGCCTTTCCCAAGCAGACTTTAAGGCTGGTTTGAACAACAGGAGCTGGTTTAATTGCTCTGCCACTTGGTTACGTGCAGGATTCAGTCAGGGAGATTTGAAGTTCTGCTCTTACTGAAAGAAGAAACAATAAGGAAATGTTCCTAGTTTCGAGTTCTGCTTTTTTAGAAAGAGAAGATTAATTTTTTTTTTTCAGCTTTTCATTTGAGGTTCTGGCACAATGCAATTCATTTCCCCTTTGTATTGTATAATAGATTACATGAGAAGGCTCTTCTGTAATGAGTTTGAAGAGCAGTTAATTATTTTTGAGATTGTGTTACATGTGTGTTAGGTTTGTTGTACTCCTCAGTTCACTTAGCAGAGAGACTCTCACTCTATTACTTTAGGCAGATGGTGGAGTCTATGACTTGAACAGAAACGGTCAAGATTTGGTGCCTGGAACCAACCATTCACATCCTGAAGATGGCCTTTAGTTTCTCATCAAACCGATGAAGTCACAAAAGGCAGCACAGTAGTTTTAGGGGGTTTGCTGTCGCTTCTCAAGGCTGGGCGTGCTCTTTCCCCCATGGTTGCCAAGTCTTTGGTGCAGAAGCCATCCTGGTGCTTTCCTGTTTCTTGCCCTATCTGGAGATCAGTCCTATGGTGCTGCTGTGTAAAAAAATTCTTCATCCTGCAGGGAGCAGACCGTGAGGAATGGGGACAAACAGGAAGAAGTGGCAGGGCAGTTCCCAGCAGCAGGAGGTGGCCTTGCTGCTCTCTCTGCTGTTTACTTTGAACTTGGCATGCTCTGAGTCTTCCCTGGCCTGGCTTCCAGCAGCACAAAGCACACGGCCAAGCCCAGAGCATGTGATACTTGGCGTTTTTGACGCAGGTTGTGCAGCCATAACTCAACAGTCACGTCTATAAAGACAGGTAGGAGCAAGCAGGCTACGAGCTGTAGGAATTTTTAATCTCTGCACGAAGCCTAGACAAGTATAATTTCTCTTTGGGAATGAGTCTTTCCCTAACGATGGGGTGAGTGAGATACGCCCACCCAACTGCTTGGCAGCCATCGAAGCCCTGATGAAACTTTTTGTGTCCTTCACCCCGTGTTGACCAACGTAGCAGGGGTTTGGTCCCTCTGCTCTGCTGGGTGTGTTGGGGCCTGGGTGGCTGTAGCCAGGGCCAAATGCTGCTTGGGGACTGCCAAGGAGTTCAACCCAAGACAAATGGGAAATAATCACATGGGGATAACTTTTGGGTGCCTCTGCAGAAGTTTTTTCCTTGTCCGAGGGGTCCAGCAAATGGCAAAACGCTTTGTTGCTCACCAGAATTTTTTATTTTTCTAAACCTTCAAAGCTTAGGAAAACAAGATATAGTGCAGTGTAATATTTTCCCTCTACCCGTGATGACATTGGCAAGTTTTTGCAATTGGAGGAGATTCACTTTTTTTTAGATGGTTTTAGTATATGTAGCACTCAATAGGAGTTGACATGGTGTGGAGGTCCAAGCTCCAGCAGGTCAGTGTGGCTGGAAGCTCCACACTTGCTGGAGCACCAGCCATGTGTGATGTGGCAACTTTATTTTGCAAATGTTCATTTCCAGGGCAAGAGGATTATTTCTGTTCCTTATGTAATTTTTTTTTTTTTGGTCTGGTTTCATCTCTTTACCCATCAGATGATTTTATCCTTATAGAAATAAGGACAACAATGCTAACGAACGTGCCAGGAAAAACTTATTTTGGAGAATCTGGCACTTTGTTTTGTGAAAGTCTATCAAATAGAGCAGCCCAGGAGTTTGTGTTAAAGGAACAAGTAAAGACTTAGAATCTGCCACGTATTTATGTTTGTAGCTATCACAGATAGCTCTTTCAAGTTTTGTGTTTGAAGCTTTTCTGTAGGGCTCATATCTTTTTAATCAGATCTGAGCAACTAATGTTTTTATACATTAGATGGGGGGAAATGATTCGTGCTCTTTGGAGTCTTGTTCAGGGACAAGGGATTTAAAAAAAAATAAACTGTTAGTTGTTTTAAAATTATGGGAGGAACCGTAGCAATTTGGAAAGGAAAGTGTTTTATCAGAACAGAGACTTCCTGATGGTGCCTGGCGGAGGCAGAGCTGGGCAGAGCTGGCAGCTGGCTGACAGTAACAGTACAAATGGGACAGCAGGAATCCAGTGGCTTTGGAGCAGCTGATGGATGAATTGCAAGCACTGTTTTGTGCCCCTTTGTCTAAGGAGCCTTTGTTTTGCTGTTGGCTGACGGTCACAGTGGCCAGGAATGACTCTCTGCATTCTTAAACTGGTGGCCGTGTCTTTTGCAGGCTGATTTTATCATCCCTTGTCAGAAGAGGACATGGAGATACTCTTAATATTGGTCTGCCAGCTTAAGTTAAGGGAGAGTCCCATCATCTTGTCCCTGGGAGGTGGGAGGGAAGGCTGCACACCTGGCTGGTGATACCTGGGCTGCCTCCTGGAGAGAGCCTAAAGCCTTGGGCTTGACTTGCAAAGTCATGAGACCTGTTTGACATCCCCATTCCATGCTGTTCATCCAGTGTGGTCTTGCTGGGCTTCCCTCAATGGCAGGAAAACCATGAGGAGGGGTAGGAGAAGCAGCAGTGGTGGTGGTGGTTGGCAGCCTGGCGTTCCCTGTGGGGACATTCAATTTTGCAATGAACCTCTTGGATTCTTGACAGGTCGGGTCTGTTGACCCTTCTGGGCACACTGTGGTGAGTGTTTAGTTATTTACTAAAGCCTTTTGAAGTGAAAGTGGCTTGATGGGGTTCGGGGCTTTTGTGTTCTGGAGAGTTGTGTGAGAATCTTTGCTGGGGTTAGCTATTAGCTGATCATTTCATTATTTGGCTCTGTAACTAAGTAACTAAATGACTTGAGACTTAAGATAAGCAGCTCTTTGTTAACATTTTATTAAATGGAGACTAATAATAATGATGATGATGATAATAATTTAAAACTTAAGGAAATATAAATCTCTCAGTGACCAAATATGGAACAGAAACATGATTTGGAGTACAACTGATATTATCTTAATAATCTGAAATAGAGCAGTCACAGTGTCCCCAGTCCTCTATTGTGGTCATGGCTTTTATACAAATAGTCTTTACTCCACTTGATGGCATAAACCATGCTGTGAGGTTGTATGAGCAGGCAGAGAAAAAGTTCGCAGCTGTTTATTTAAGAGCAGCTTGGTTTTCCATGGCAGTATTGTTCAACAGCTCCACCTATAAAGTTTAAATACATTGTGTGCACCACTATTACAAATAAGGATGTAGCTGAGAGCAAAAAATAGCAGAAGCAGTGTCCCCTGTCCTGCAGTGTTTAAGAACACCCAGAGTCATTCTGCACGTGCCTCTGTTGCTTGTTTGGTGTTCTGAGGGGTGGCAGACAGGTGTAATTCACGTCAGGTAGTGCACCTTTGCAGGAGGAACCAGTGCCCCAGTTACAGGATTTATTTAAAAAGGAATCTTGTGCGTCCTTAGAATCAAGGAATGGTTTGGATTGGAAGAGACCTCTCAAGGCCATCTTGTCCAACCTCCCTGCAGTGTGCTGGGACATCTTCAGCCAGACCAGACTGCTCAGAGCCCTGTCCAGCCTGGCCTTAAATGTTTCCAGGGATGGAGCATCCACCGCCTCCCTGGGCAACCTCATTGTAAAAACTTCTTTATCTCAAATCTGACAAGCCCAGCAAAGGGCTGGTTCACAGGTGATGGCTGAGGATCCAGTTCCAAGGCAGAGCTTCCAGGAGGGCTGGAGGAGCTGGATGTGATAGCAGTCATCAAGCCTTGCCTGGCGAGCAAGGAGAGAATCCTGCTGTCAGCCACAGGGAAGCCATTGGTTTGGTGGTACAGCATGGACATGAGTTCAAAATTTGTCCCTAAATTTCAAAGCAGTGCAAAAATCCATGTGTGGTGTCCCGGGGAGAGTTAACTTTGCAGCATAGGTTGTTTATGTGCTGCTGGGAATTTCTGAACAGTTTGAACTGGTTGATTTTTCGCAGTGAAGCTGTTGGGCGGATTCATGCCTCAGAATCCCACCTGTTCTCTGTTTGCTTTTGGGCACCATTTCAAACCCACACTGGAAAAAAGTTTATAGGCAAACATTATAAAAAGTGACAGTCTTAAGTGCTGCTACATTCTAGTTTGGCAACACAAAGGCTTACCTGAAATAACTCACAATTTCCAAACATGACTTCATTATATCATGACAACACTTTGCTGCATCTTCCCTGATACTCTATAGAGAAAGAAATGGAGGAGAGTAATATATACCAAATGCTAATACCCATTTGAAACTTGTTTTTCTTTAGTGTACTAGTGATTTTTTTTGTAAAAGGAATTATTTTTAATTGCAATTTTGAAATAAATTACTCTTCTCAGGTTTGGATTTGGGTTTGTGTTGAAAGACTCAGTGCAAATTTGGGATTAGTAGTTTAAAAAGAGATGAAATCAGTGATGTGATGTTAAAAAATTATTTTCATTTTAATTTCCTTTTAATTGTATGTGGGCTCAACCTGTATGTTTCCTGGCACTGTTCAGCAAAAGGCTCTAATACACTTAAAGGAAGGTTGAGGTATCATCACCCAAGGTGGCTTTTTAAAAAGTTTAAGCAAAGACATTTTTAGACTCCAGTACATTGTTGGCACAGTGTAAACTATGTAAAAGAAATTTTCTTTACAGGTAGAGCGTTACAAAGAAGTCTTACTGACTTCAAAGTAAATTAGGTAACTGGCTTCAGGTACCTTTTTTATTTGACAGTGAAATCTAATAAAAAAAAACTCTCAAACAGACTCAAACACACTCATTGCTGTGACAAAATATATGTAGAAGGAGCCCATGCTCCTTCTGGAAATTTGATTTCTAAGATCTTAATGTAGCACTCAGTGAAACACCTGCACTGCAGATCTGAGGGTTCGTGACTGTATCAGCAAGACTGAATTAGTTTATAAGGAGTATAAATCTGTATTGGAGCCTGTCCTAGACTGTTGAGATGAAACTGCACGCTAGAAAGTTTAGAGACCTTGTTATAAAATCTAGATCTGAGAAGCTTTACAGTCTCCGTAACTGGTCGTGTTGGGATGGGTTTTATGTGCCACCTTAGTGTGATGTGTGTGTCAGATCTGTTCTTTGAGAAAACAAGTTTGCCCTAATGGGAAAGGCAGGAGAAGCTTTAATAGGGCACACTCCTGCAGTGACAGGACTGCAGGATGAGTGGGAGAGAAATTGGGTCTCCAAGTCCATCAGCAGAAGCTGATATCTAAGTGCATGGGTCTCCCACCGTGCTGGACCCTTCTGGTGCTCACAGAATCATATTTCCAGTTGGAAGGGACCCGTGGGGACCATCAAGTCCCTGCTCCTTGCAGGGCCACACCAAACTCAACTACTGACAGAACTTCAGCATTTCCAGACTCCCATCTGCAGGCCTGCTCACTCGTGGTGCTTGTTTCAGGCTTCCCTGCTGAAAGTGTGATACAAAAAATGACAGCCCAAGGATGAGGAACACTGGTTTCAGGGTTTTGGCATTCTTAGAAGGAAGTGTGGACATCAAAGAGTCACCTTTTAGTAGTCCCTCAGAGCCCTGAGCAGACAGAGAGGTGTTTTATTTATTCCTAGGGGCACAGTTGGTGCCCGTGCAGGGCAGGACGTGTCTGGGGTGTGCGGGGAGCAGCTGTCTGTGCACTCTGACCCTCCCTGTGAGCAAACAGAAGATGCCTCTGTGCTTCTTTCCTTTATTTACCGTTCCTGCCGCCCTTGGTGAGGCCCTTGGGAGAGGGGTAGTGTGATGGTAGGGAGAAAGCAGTCCCAGAAGCAGTGTTCCACAGTCCCACAGTGTATGTGGGACAGCGTGAGTTCCTCCTAGGTGTGCTGTGCCTTCCCACTGCCCTGTGGAGACAGTCTGGAGTGCCTGGGGCTGCAGTTCCTTTCCCCCTGCTGAGAGCTGGCCCTGCAAGGGGGGGATAAAGCTCTAGTAACTATAGGCAGATGTAGTTTTCCAAGGATGTTTTTTTGGAAAAAGGCTGTGGTTTGACATTCTTCTTGTTTCTGGGTTACAAAAGGGAGCTGACGGATGAGCCCTTTCGTTCAGAACTTGTGGGCATGCTTTGACTTTGAAAGCTTCGCTTGTGCTCCTGGGTTTTTGCTGTGTTCCACTTGGGAGAGGTTGTGAAATAAGTAATGAAGCAAAAAAGAATTTAAAGGGAAAAGTTACTGTCATGGAGGGAAGTGCTGGTAGTGTGGAAGGCAAATGTAGAGACTTTGTGATGGGCGCAGGGAGAAAAATAAGAGACATTGTATATGCTGTGTATAGGGACTCATGTTTATTAGCTCAGTGAGTGAAGGGGTTTTTGGGCATCCTTGTCCTTCAAAACAGCTCTTCCCAGGTTTTAAAAATTAAAAAACAACTTATTAAAAAATCAGGTGGGGAAAGATAATTATTCATTTGAATTGTGGACCCAAATGCTAAGATAGAAAAAAGGAATTTGCCTTTTGAACCCCTCCTGCTCCTACAAGTCCTTTGAAAACTCCGTGTTCTGCAACCTTCACTGTCCCCTGCTCTCTGTGACGGATGAGAAGAGTCATGTGTTGGTGTGGCACTGGGGACAAGGGACATGCCAAGAGACTGATCAAAAGTGCCTGAGCCTTACTTGTGGTGAACTTCTTGAAAATAACCCGTGTGCGGTTCAGTTTCACAACACAGAACACTGGGCTAATCTGGATGAAACTTTTTTTTTTTTCATTTAACGTAACTTGATTTCTGTGGATGAAAAGGGCCTTCACTGACCTGTGTTGGAAATTCTCTCCTTTCCCTTCTCTTCCTCCTATTTTTTCCTCCTTTCCTTCCACCTTCGCAGAGCCGCCAACCAAATACCAAATCTCTCAGCCAGATGTTTACTCAGCACTGCCAGGAGAGCCGCTTGAGTTGCGCTGTCAATTGAGAGACGCCGTCATGATCAGTTGGACTAAGGATGGGCTCCCTTTGGGGCCTGACAATAGGACAGTGATTATTGGGGAGTACTTACAAATTAAGGATGCCACAGCCAGAGATTCGGGCCTCTATGCTTGCACTGCTGTTAGGACCCTAGACAGTGATACTCTGTACTTCATTGTAAATGTTACAGGTGAGTGAGTCCAACACAGGTTTTTGCATGCAGAAGCTGTAAAATGTGATGTTAAGACACATTATGAGCTAACATGAAACTGTCCACTTGAGCACAGCGAGCTAAGATGAGTTCTGTAGCTGTTTTGGGGATTTTTCTCCTTGTTCTGACCCCAAAATTTGTATTTTGTAGTTTATATCTACCCCTTTTTGCTCCATGGGCTTTACAGTGATTAACAGGTGCTGTAGAGCTCTCTGTTATATGCCCCTCTGACAACATTAAATTAGACAGAGTTGCTGTGATTATGATAAAGCCAGTGGAATGAATGCAGGTTTTTGCCCCCTGCATCAGAAGAGGAAAAGGTGTGTTCTACATCCTTCAGATTTAGAGAGAAATTGTTCTGGAGAGGCTCACTTCTGTTCAACTCCATTTCTTTAACGGAAGTTGAAGTATTAAGTAGAAAGAGATTTTTGCAATTAGCAAACTCCCTTGGGAAACTTTGTAGCACTTCAGTACTGTTAGCTAGTGTTACAATTTTACTTAGAAATTGCACATTTTGTGACTGGATTTTCTTTTCCTCTAGCTTTTGCACAACTAACATAAACATCTGTTCTTCTTGATATACAGTCTAAGATTTAGCTTATCAATTTTTTGTCTGTAAAAAAAAGAAAGAAAATTGGGCTGGTTTAAAGACTTGGTTGTTTTTAATGTGCAGATGCTCTTTCCTCTGGGGATGATGAAGACGACAATGATGGGTCTGAGGACTTTGTGAATGACAGCAACCAGATGAGTAAGTAACAGCCAACTGCCAGAAGTCACTAGCAAGATCCACGTGGAAAATTGTGTCCCATCTTTTGCACTCCTGTCTTCAGCACTTCTTGATTGTTAACTGCATGTACTGTCCAATAGTGGTATCTTTGTCCTCCTCTGTTTTCTGTTTCACGTAGCTCGTAACTTGGAAAAGAAAAATAAAAATAAACTAATATTCTTTTGAACATGCTTTTCTGGTCTGTACTTTCTTTTTTCCCTTCTTCCTGGCATTTCTGCAGTTTCCTTTCTTCCTGAATCGAAGTTTGGTCTTTGTCTGGTTTAGACTCTCACAGATGAACTAGCTTTTCCTGAACCTGAGCAGAAATTCAACAGGAGAAACAAAGATCCAGCTCATTTTGTTAAAAGGTAGTATGAAAACTTTAAATTGTAATGAGGAAAATCCTTCAATCCCTAATCTCAGAATAAATCTCCCCAGGGAGAATGAATTTGGAGACAGTGAGGTTCTTTTGTCTCCAAAGGACCTTATGGTTTGTTGCAAGGAAGGCAATTCAGTGCTAAACCCACATTTTATGTTACTTATGATGAAAATGGGCTAAGAGAGTCTTAAACCTTTAACGCATCTGAATGTGTTAAACTTTGTCCTCTTTAGAGAATTCATAAAGCTATTAATAAGCTCTAAATAGAGCACTCTATAAGAGGAAAAAAAAAGTAAAATTCATATTGGCTCCTTATGGCACTGTGCAGTGCTGCAAAACCCCCTCGGTGACTGGTGGTTTGCTGGTGCTGGGTGAAGTCAATAACACAGAGAGCACAGAAATCCTTTGGGGGAGATGGACAGGGAGGGTGTGTGCTGCTCAGCCTGATCAGGAGCTGGCAGCTGCCCTGCAGCTTGGAGCACTTGTTCAGGTGATAAAGCAGAGCCTGATTTCAGCTCTCCTGGTTGGTGCCTTTTGTGTGCGGCTGCCCCCGGTCTGAAGCTGTGAAACATTAGATGCTATTTAAAGTGATATAAGTTCCTAGCTGCCTGTTTGGCCTCTGCCATCTGTTAGTGTGATTAACCCTGGGCTGATGCACAGGTGCCTCTGGAAGGGGCTGAGATCAGGCAGCTGGAGGCTGCCGTGACAGAGGAATGCAGTGGCAAAGAGAATTGGGGAGCTTGGAAAAGGGAACTGCTTTTGAAAGGGGTTGTCTGGGCAAAACCCACCCGTCCAGGCAGTGTTAGTGCTGCCCTGAAATGGTTAGAAATTCCTTTTAGGGAAACATTTCTGATGTTTGCTGTTCCTTAAAGCTTTACTGGTGTTGGTCAGAAAAGGGCTGGTAATATTAGGAAAAAGTTCTTCATGGAGAGGATGATAGAGTACTGGAATGGCCTGCCCAGAGAGGTGT
The DNA here is from genome assembly GCA_013400175.1 of Phainopepla nitens. Taxonomy (NCBI): domain Eukaryota; kingdom Metazoa; phylum Chordata; class Aves; order Passeriformes; family Bombycillidae; genus Phainopepla; species Phainopepla nitens. The sequence continues at coordinate 448,650 of VXBQ01003389.1, forward strand.
GGAGTCACTATCCTTGGATGTGTTTAAAAAAAGCCTGGATGTGGCACTCGAGGCCATGGTTTAGTTGAGGAGAGGAGTTGGGCATGGGTTGGACTCGATGATCTTGAAGGTTTCTTCCAACCTGGAGATTATGTGATTCTGTGATTTTTGGTGATAGTTGTGGTTCTAATTAGTGGTGGCTTTGGTGATCCATTGTGAGCATAAATGGCTTTTGGAGTAAGTAAAGGACCTGCTCTCAAGGCAGCTGTGCTCTGTAAAGGCCTCAGAAGGATTCCTGCCCTTCCAGCCACAGGGAACAGTGCCCAGTGGTTGCGCTAATGCCGTTCTTGTAAAACGAGCTATCATTCTAACCTACCCTTAATCAATCTTGATTGGGGAGCTGGTGAAAGGCCCTTGACAGTGTGCATCTGCTGGGACAGGGCTGTGTGCTGCAGCAGGGGCCAGGCACACTTTCCTTGCTCTGAGTGAAAGACGCCTCTTGAGCGCGAGCATTCGAACGTCGCGGATGGCGGGGAGAGCGCAGCCGTGGAGATGGACGGGAGGAAACTGCAAGAAGACAGATTTGGGCCTGAGCAGAGCCTTCCACAGGCAACTCCTTGGTGGATTGCTCTGCAAAAGGTGCCCGCTGTCTGCTGAGGGAGCAGCACAGCCTCCTGGGGTCTGAGCTGGAGGCAGGACGATGACTGAAGGGGCTCAGCGCCATGTCCCTCCAAGAATTCTGTGTTCGGTGAAAAGTTACATTACAGCAACTCCCTTGGATTGATACAAGGTGCTGAAAGAGGGTTTTGATTTGGCAAGATGAGATGTGTGAAAGTTAGGGGTGGGACTTGGTGTGGTGTGCCTAGTGCCTTGTAAGCCTTCTTTTCCAAATTTCTGTCGAATCCAAGAAGCCACATCTGATTGAAGATACTGTGTTACAAGGCAGGTGGAAGAGAGTGCAGGAGCTGTCTTCCCTGTGTGTGCTGTGGGGCAGGCAGTGGTACACAATGGCCAAATGCCCTTTACCTTCTCTGCCTGTGGGATGTTGAGCCTGGGGAAGTCCACGACCTCACAGGAGTGCCTGGCTGCTGCTCTTTTACAGAAGTCTTTTAAGTGTTTCCTCAATCATGGTTTGAGCTTTGCAGATCTCAAATGATTTATCTGATAATTTACATACAAATTACAGCTGTGATCATTAAGGATAAGCCATGGAAATTGGCCTGGTTATGCCTTTACTGATGGAAACAAAAGGCCATAGTCTTCAAAGGTTGTTGGTTTTTGATGAAACAATTCTGATAAAGTCCAGCTGTCTTGGCATGTTAATTATGATGAGATGAGGCAGGAAATGGCTGTAGTGCCTTCAACAGGAAGCTGAACCTTGGCATTCTCATTCCTGCATACTTAAACCTTTTAGAGCTGTTTTATTTATGCTGCTAAGTATTTTTTTAAGCTGTTTTATTTTCTTTGCCTCTGTTGCAAATACATATTTTAGAGGCCAAGGTTTCCAAATGCAGGTGGAGAGGCTGTTGAGGAAATCTAGTCCAATTTTCAGGGCTGCCCAGAAAATACAATTGCTCTTGAAGTCAGTGGAGGCTGTAGGTGACTCTGTAGATGTGAGGAGCAGCTCCTCCTTGGGAGAGGAGGGCACTGGAGTGTTCCCCTGTGCATTTGACCACTGGCCCTGTGTGTGTTTTTCAGTAAGAGGCATGCAGAGCAGATTTCACTCTGCATTTGCTGTCCCTTTAGCTTGACAGATAGTTTAACTGTCTGAAAAAACACTGTGGTAGATTTGTTCCAGGCTGCATCCTGAATAGCTTTTTATTACTTCCAGCTTTTGTTGGAGGGATTAGTGCTCATGGGGAAGGTGCAGGATTGGTTCCACTGAAAAACAGTCCCCTTCCTCCACAAAATGGCTTTGTTGGCAGCTAGAGTTTTCCCCTTTGTTGCCCTAAAGGTGGGCTTTAGCTTGGTTCTTGGACGGTCATCTCCAAGGACTTGCTTTTACAAACTTAGGTGCTGATCATCATTCTGGCAGCAGTGGAAAAGACACTGCTGGCACTTACTGCCTTTTACTTGTGATTTTAGGAGGTAGCCCTAATTTGAGGGATTTCTGTAGTCTTGACCTGATGCTGGCAAGGCAGCAGCTGTCGTGATGGTTGCAGTCAAGTCCACCAACTAATTTATTCTGTAGACCTCTGGGTACCCCTGAAGATGCTGCTGCTCTGCCTCTAATTCTGGTCAGGCAACTGGAAGCTTTGTGACTTTTTTCTTATCACCCTTTAAGCAATTTCTTCTGGGCCAAGCAATGGTAAATTGGCACCAAGAACAAAAAGTATCTAAATGTAATCCACATGCTGTTCCTTTCATGCCTTGAAGAGTTTCAGAAAGGATGAAACAAGGTTCAAATTCATCAAATCCTGTAGAGTGGAAACCCACCCAGGGGAGCAGCGAAAATCGGATGTTGCCTAGAAGTGTTTTTTAATTAAAGGTCAAATACAATAGTACTGAAAACCTTGGAGGGGTTTGATGTGGTCACTTATGGCACTCTATTGCCTGCTTGAGGTGCTTGTCAGGCAAGCTTGGAGTTGACTATTTTTGTATTTCTTTGTATTAGATAAGTCCAAATAAAAACTGAAGAGTCCTGAGGTGAAGTGGTCCCCTGGGCTTCCTAATTTCAATTTCACATGCAGGAGATTTGGCTGATTAGATGTAATGTCTGTGCAGTGTGGGTCAGCAGGATATTTTCTTCACTAATGAGAAGTCTAAAAGCAATCAGGGATTCCCCCCATTCCCCTGCTGCTGGTTGCTGCTTCATGCTGGAGTCTGCCCTGTGGTTACAGTGAACTTTTAGCAGTGGTGCCACCCACTTCACCTGTCCTGGCAGCAGTGGTGGGATGTGCTGGACATGGCCCGTGAGAGCAGTCAGCACCTGGTGGTGTCTGCTCATTAACTGTGTTCATTATCAGTTTTAGTCAGGCTCGGTGTTTTTCCTCTCAAGACAAATAGAAGCACTCAAAGGTGTTTTAGGTTATGATGATTTAAGAGATAAAGAAGAATGCTGCGTGTTAATCAGATCAATCACTGGATGAAAGCACAATTTGAGGGCAAGTGTGATGGTTTGTGGATGTTGCTGCCTTTTCCTCTTTTCCCTTGAACATGCTGAGGAGCTGCCAATAATGAAAAGTGTAGGATGTCTTGAAGCATTTTCAGATGGTGCTTTCCATATGTGATGTCTGCAAGTTTTTCTCCAAGCTGACCTGTAATTTAGGAGCGTTCCGGGTTATGCTGAGGGTTGTGTGAGAGGAAGCTTTCCAAACAGACCTTTGTCCCATTCTGGGGTGTTTTCTTGCCCCTTCTGTGGGACAAAATTGAGCTGCTTCTCTTCGCTCCTGCCTGCATCTCCCTGGCCTTTTCTGCACTCATCTGTCAGAGATTTCCCTCTGTGAGTTTGTTGTATTGGAGCTTTTCCAGGAGCAGATTGTTGATGGAAAGGATAGTTATTTTCAATAAAACCAGAGGATGGGCTGCACTATAACACAGTACAAACCTGTCTGTGCAGCAGCTTTGTTTGGGGAGCTGCTGGTGGCTGCACCCTGACCAACTCCAATGCCCTGGTCCCAGTCTGCAGCTTGATGGGAGCTCCCCAGAGCTTGGCCCTTCCAGCCCCTGGGCTGCAGGGCAGCTTTGCCCTGGGTGAGCTGTGGAGCCCGTGGCTCAGAGGCTGTGTGTGAGCTCTTTGTGCTCCATACATGTCAGAAAGGTTCCTGTGGTGGATGTGGTGAGAAGTGGCCGTGCTGGCTGCAGGGGTGCTGGGTTGGCAGTACCCATTCGGAGGCTAAAGTGAGCACTCTGCTCTGGCTGGGATGCTGATACAACTGGTTTGGATGGTTGATTGTGCTTGGACTTTGTGGGAGCTATGAGAAGGGCCCAGTAATGGTTGCCTTGTGGAAGATTCTTTTAGCGGTCCAGGGAAAACAGCTTTTTAATCCCTCAGTACCAGCATGTAGTTCTGCCTTTGCCTGGTGTACTTGTAATGTAGTTTGGCCTTTGCATGTAGCAGTTAATTCCTCTGGTTGGCTTTGTTTAAAGTCTTCTGTTGTTTTAATGTGATCCTGCTTTTAGCAAATAATGTTAACAGTGATTTTCCTTGCATCCCTAATTCACTTTAGTCTGCGTAACAATTTCTTAGTGTTGTAGTTAAATTTTCAATAGTTACTTGATTTTCTATTTTGATTACATGCACAAATTTGCTTTGCTTTTCTACTTCATTAATTTTAACACTAATTGCCACTTCGGGCAAAAAAAAAAAAACCCAACAAACCCAAACACTTATCGTTCATAGCATCATTATAGGACTTGCTTTTTGAATGTTTTCTTTATACTGAGAGACTTTGTTAAAGGATTTATTCCTCTGTTTTCTGTCCAGCTGTATTTTTATTTAGAGAGGGGGGTAGCAGGATTTCTGAGTTTGCACTGATTGTAAGAACTGCTATAAATATTTGAGGAACGGAAGAGTTTATTTATAGTGGAGTGTTGGCCTGCTAATGAAGGAAATGAAACAGGGCTGAGAGAAATGGAGTTATTTTTCTGGACCCCTCTAGTCCTAAAAATTCCACGCTAATCTGATTTGCTTCAGGAAAACGCCATTGTAAAAGAAATTAATGTTTCCTACTATTAAACAGATCTTGAATCTTTAACTTTTAAAAAAACTGTTATGGTGAGATGACTGAAGCAGTGCCATGGAGACACTGAGAAATGTAGATGAAGTGGTGCAAGGATCCAGAGCATGGGATAACCTTGTCTTTGGGTCTGTGTATCCAAGTTTACTTCTGTGAGGGTAAAAACATATGGGTAGTTGTAAATTTTGTTCTGCTGTGTTTCCTCTACTGCTACATGACAAATGTGCTTCTCATGATGTTCCTGTGGGCACAGGCTGGGCCAGGACATGGCAAGGAATGAATGAGAGCCAGGAGAGCCATGTCAGGGTCTGGGAAAAGTGATAATCTCAGAAAATGTGGGTTGAAAGAGAGAGGCACTCTCATTTTACGCCATGTTTTTGGATGTCACTGACCCTTTGGACTTCAGGAGGCTTATTGGTGTGGGAAACCCCTCCAAAATGATAAATGTTTTTTGCTGGTCCACATTTAGTCATTTTGTTTCCTCTGCTTGGGTTAACATTTCAGAAGTAGGTTCCATTTGTAAATACATTGCAGTGGTTTCTGAGGCAGTGGCAGCACAGTTCACCTTGGCATCACACGCTGCAGGCTTTAGCGTGGTGTCAGACAGGTGGGTGATTTTATCCCCCTTCTCACAGAAGGGGAAAGGGAAGGCTGATGCTTCCAAGCATCTTCTCTCTTGGTCTGTCTGGCTTCACAGCTGAGGGCCAAAACTTCTGAGTTTGAACCATCACAGTAACTCAGCTTGAGGTCAAGACTGTCTGATGGAAACCCGGTCTCTGTGTCTTACTCGATGCACGCAAAACCAAGGTTGTCTCTGGTCAATTATTGGAATTTTGCCGCAAATGACCTACCCAGAGCAGCAGCCTGAGCTGTTTGCAAAGCCCTGGCTGACACTCGCAGCGCAGGATCTCCAGTCGCGGCCTCTTTTTAACCGCGCTCAGAGCGCGTTCGTGCGGCTCTTGACGCCGGCGGAAGGGGCTGGGGAGGGGGCCGGGTTTCCAAGTGCTGATGTCTCTGGATGTGTCCCTTCGGAACAGGGGCGCCTTACTGGACGCACACGGACAAGATGGAGAAGAGGCTCCACGCCGTGCCCGCCGCCAACACCGTCAAGTTCCGCTGCCCGGCCATGGGAAACCCCACGCCCACCATGCGCTGGCTGAAAAACGGGAAGGAGTTCAAGCAGGAGCATCGCATTGGAGGGTACAAGGTAAGACCTCGCCGTGGCATCTGGTAATTTCTCTTCTTGACCAAAGCTGTAAAAAACAAAACAAAAGAAAACCCAAACAAACCAAAGCCAGCCCTCCTCCCCCTCAAAAAAAAAAACAAAACCAAAAACATGCTGAAGTCCACAGAAAAATTTTTAATGGCCTTGGATCAAATGTGGAGGCAAAAAGAGGTAGTTGTTTTCTTCTGGGGAAGAGTGGGTGGTTTCTTTGGCGGTTACTGAGTATTAATTCTATATTTATTTTTTTTTTTCTGAAATTCAAGCTTCTAGCCTATCAGTGCAGCTAAGGATTATTTATAGAGGCGTATTTGGAAAACTAAAGACTGACTTAGCAGAGCAGATTAAGACTGTTTTGCTCTATTCCTTTTTGGCTACATTGTTAAAAACATGACCATCCGCTTTGGTGAGTGTAAGGCAGTTTAATAAAGGAAGCCTTGGAAGTCAAAAGTTATTATTTTCTATAGAGTTTATGGCCTGTGAAACTGAAATGGGAAGAAGAATTTGAGGGAAAGTAACAGCAATTACTTGGAAGGGTTTGTTTGAATTTTAAATAGCTTCAGATTAGATGTCTTATTCTGAGTTGGTGGTTACTGATTAAGAGAGAGTTTTAGGGAGGCCAGCTCGCTCTGTGTGTTAGTGCACAGACCTTTAACCTTGCAGTATCTGCCTAGGTCAGGTCAGAAGTCAGCATTCGGTCATCTGATCCCTCTCCTCCAAGGAGCTGGGAATGTGTGGCTTTGATGGCAAATTGCTGTTCTCCTTCACCTCTTGTGTGGGTCTCAGTGGTTTCCTCACGACACCTCGGCAGCTCCTCCCCAAAGAGGAGAAGTTTCTGAGGCAGTCCCCTTGTGTCGGGGCTGGAATCCCCAGCCTGGAGCTTGTGCTGAGCTGCTCTGAGCAGTTTGCAAAGGTTGTCAGACAGGCACAAGTTAACGTCTGTGCTAGTCAGAGCTCAGTTCTGGGTCCTGAGGCTGCCCCCAGCCCTGCAGCACTGCCTTGCCCCCAGGGTTGCAGTGTTTTTGGGGGGCTGCCTTGGTTGAGCCATCGCTTTGTGAGCTGTCGATTCAGGTCCTGCTCGATGCAAAAAAAAATCTGTTTTCCAGTGCAGAGGAGGACAAGCCTCAGTCTCCTTTCTTCTCTAGCTGGATTTACTGTAGAAAGTGTCAATTTTTCCAACATTTGTGTTAGCAGAGAGCAGAGCCCAGAAAGTCTCCCTACATGAGCACTAATTATCTAAGTAGACTTTTCCATCTATGTTTGCTTACACCATAAATTTCTGTTGCTTATGAGTGTACACCTGGCAACACCTTCTGCCTTTCATAACGCTGTGGAGTGTTAATGAATTGGCTCCAATTCAGTGGTTTTTGCCCTTCTCAGTGCTTTTTTAAAAACAACAAAAAAAGCACCAATTAAGGGGAAAAAAAAAACCCCAACCAAACTAATTCTGTCTTGGAAAATAATAATAACTGTTCTGGTAGTAACCAGGCTGTTATTTTGAGCGCTTTGCATCTGATGAAGGGGAAATGAAGATATCACTCTTGAAGACCATGAAGGAAAATGTGTGTCTAGAGAGGCAGAATGGAGATACCTGGTGTCTGCTATGGGAGGGGGATCTTTGGTGGGGTAAATCAGCTCGTGTGGAGCTCTGTGCTGGCATTGTTGTGTTAGGGAGCTGGGTGACATCATTTAGAGTTATGCCCATTAAGTGGCACAAATTAAACTTTTGGTCATGTGTATTAAATGTATGCAATTTCTTAGGTATGTATGTGATCTGGGAAGGAACCACAGATGCCTGTTCTAAAGTCAGCAGGATATGTGAAATCTATACCTCTAATTCTACATCATAACTTCTTATATCACTTCAGTCAAAAGCAAGAAAAGAGGGCACACAGCGCAGGGTTTCAGACTTTCTTGTTGCACAGAAATACATTAAATTTTAAATTTTGTTGTAGCATTTACTTACCACTGTCAAATCTACCAAATCCATATATATTCTATATTCTGCCATTTCGAATAACCACCTTTAAAGATGGAAGCTTGTTCCCAGTGAATGGGTATTAAAGACTGAGGACTCCAGAGCTTTTGGAGTCTGTGTCCTCATCTTCTTAGAGAGGCAGGATGAAGTCACTGTGGGCTTAGGCAAAATCATAGTAGAATAGAGAGAGAATTGTATTTTCTTGACACCACTGTTCCAATGGTGACTTTTAATGAAGGAGTCCTCAGGAAGGACTGAGTCTATCAGTGTTGGTCTGTGTACAACCAGGTATCACAGCAGCTCATGATAAATCTTGGACATTAGCTTGTCTTGAATCTGAGTGTTGCTCTCTGCAAGGCATTTTTCCTGGGGATGTTCACAATACTTTGGGATGGAATAGCTGGAACCCAACCTGGCCGTGTCTGACAGAAGAGACAATCATCCCTTGAAGCCTTAAGGGACAAAGGGAAGGGAAAGAAAACGTGAAGCTTCCCAGTAATCCTTCAGCCACCTCTTTCCTGCTAAGAGCTGAGAAATCCCTTGGTGTGTTGTTGTTATCAAAATCAGATAGTGGCCTGTAGCACTTTGTCCCTGGGACTGGGGAATGCCTTGAGTCAATTTGCACTCAGGCAGGCTAGCAGGAGGGTGTATGTGCTGGCCAAGATAGCTTCCAGGGTGGAATTCCTGTGCTGTGACTAATTCTGGGTGGTGAATTTCAAAACTGATCCCTTTATGATCTTTCAAGGTATACCCAACCTCCTTAAAATAAAGAGAATAGGATCAGTTATTGAATATCTAAATCCTTTTTACTCTGATTTTTTGAAGTGATGATAACTCTTATTTGTGCCTTTAGAGGTGTTTTATATTTTCTTTGAGTTGATAATCTAAATCCTCTCTAAGACCACAGGAGCCTTTTCTTTCCTGTACACCACCCAGAAAGCAAATGCACTTCTATCAGCTGTTACTGTTTAAGCATTAACACGTGTGTGTTTTCACCTATGCATTTGGATAAGCTTCATCACTGCAGTTGTCTTAAACACATTTAAATTCAGCCAGGTAAATAGAGAGTAAGAAGATTTCTGATTGTAGGAACAGCTGCATAAACCTGTGGCCTTTGCCAGGGGTGTTCTGTACTTGTTCTCTTTGTCTGAGCAAAGAGAACAAGTACTGCTGTCTGAACGGTGCTGATTTTGTGGAGAGCTGCATTAGAGGTTTCTAATCCTTCTTTCCTTTGAAATTAGTTTAAAATTGATCCATTTTTAGCTAAGTGACAACTTTTCCTGACATTATCTCTTTAGTGAAGACACACCTTTTAAGACTGAACAGAACTGGCCACTGTTCTTTATGGGATACTCCAAAAGCAAAAAGTTTCTGTGAAAAATCCCTTGCCCTTTCCTAGTTCTCTGACCAGTATTTCTTGGCATTTTGATTCCAGTTTGTTTCCCACCTCCAAGCTATAACTTAAGGGTGCAGTTTGTATGCATTTGATATTGACAATTCAGTTTAAAATTTGAATCTTTTGGAGAGATTGTTTGGAGGAGTGGTTAAAAACTTAAGAGAAGATTTTCCCGCAAAAAAAGCTGTCAGTAATTTGCTAGAAGTGTCCATAACTAGTCAAGAAAAATCCTGGACTAATGGATATGGTATTTCACTTAAAAAGGCCACATTACCAAAACCTGTGTTTCAAGCTGTGTGGGTGCAGGGACGTGGCTGGACTGTTGCACGTCTGAAAATGAAATGTTGAATTTACAAATCTTCAGTGAGAGAAGAGGCTGCTCATCCCCAGCAAAGGGGGTTTTTCCTGGACTTTGCAATGCTGCACTTGTAGCCACAAAGCACTAAGCCAACATTCTCGTTGGATCCAGAGCCCTGACATAAATCCAGTTGTCTGACAATGTGTCATAACTGCTTTGGACCTCTACATCAGTTGTTTAGCTTAAACTAAAGTGGTTTAAGCTGTTGTTTTGTTATAAAGATATTATCTCTGTCCATGGAGTTACAAGAAGGGAAATTGCACAAATACTGTTTAATACTGCCATCCATTATATCCACTTGTGGCTGTAAGTTAGTAATGTTTTCTCAGTGAACATAAACAATTTCTTGTGTTTTCCTGTCAAATTAGTTACCTGCAGCTTGTTTACAATTTTTATTTGTTTTAACTTTTGTGGAACTATGATCTGTTCTTCCTGTTTTACAGTCAGATTGGTTAAAAACTCTTGCTCTGATTCCGAGAAGTGTGTTTTAACTTGCAATGGCAGAAAGTTCAGGTCACTTTGACCAAGTGTCCTTCAAAATAAATCACAAAGAAGTAAAATATTCAGAATATGTAGCTATTGTATTTGTTATTTACCAACAGTTTATGACAGCAATTCTTCCTGACCCAAACTTTGACTTTCAGAATTGCTTAGCAGAACAACAAGATGTTAAAATAACAGTGATAAACTCTTTCTAGTTCTATAAACTTATTCCTTAGCTCTTCACAGTTGAAGAAAAATCAAGTTATCATTTTGATGAAATCAATATAGTTGTTTGACCATCAACACAAGGGGCTGAAGAGAGAAGCCTTAAGTTTGGGCTGGAGATTTTGAGGCCATGTCACACATTTCTCTCTGACTTTAGCTTAGCATCTTCTCTTCTCCTGCTGCTGGAGTCTTGCCCACATTTTCTTTGCTTTTCAAAGCCCACATGGCCGGTCATTAGCTGATATTATTAGTCCATAATTGAGCAATAATAGACATATCCAGCTATTGAGATAATTACTAGCTGGGGGAACTAGGAAAGCCAGGAGCTGCCTATAGAGAACTTCTCTTCCACGCTTCGAACTGAAGGCATTTTTACCTCCAGCAAGTGCTCTTGGCACTGGGATGTGGCCCTGTGCAGCTTTTCCTGCTGGATAAGGACCTACAAAATAGTCAGGCACGATGCAGAATTTCATAGCTATAGTTGTAATGATGTTTTAAGAATGTATGGTTACTGGAAGCGTCACTGAACGGTCCATAAATTTTTCTGGTGTACAGCACTGAATTACTGCTTTCCATTTGGCTGATTAAAATGACTGTACCAGATTGTGTTTTATTCCATTTGCTGAAATATGTACTTTGCAGTTGAAGAATTGTACGTTGCAGCTACAGAGAATGTTAAGCTTTCTGAGCACTTTGTCAAAAATGTAATGCTAAAACAAGGAATTAGTCCATAGCCAGCAAAAGGTCATTTTGGGAGCCAGCTTCTGATGCAGGAAATAGATGTATGTACCGGATGGCTCTGTGTCCTTCCAGTACTGGGCTGGATCCTGTTTTCTGTGAGACCTATGCCAGTGCTCCTTTGGAGTTCAAATGGGAACAGAATCAGTACCTTTAATAAATTCTGTCTGAGAGGGGTTCTGTGAGGTAAATGTATATCCCAGTGCTTTGTTTCCATGAGGATTTTTTTCCAGGCATTTTTCATGAGGCAGCATGATTCTAGGATTCATTTCTTTCTTGTGGTACCCCAGAGCAGCAGGAGGTTTGAGGGAGGAATCCCAAACATCACCCCTCAGTTTCTCTAAAACATTTGCTGTGTAATTGAGCTTTTAGGAAGGATGGAGACTTAGATGTTAAAGGATCATCCATCCTGTATTGCTGATGGGTAGTTATTTCCAGGTGGCTGTTTGGAGACAGATGGGGAATATCCTGAGGGTGTGCATTCACTTCAGAGTGGATTGAAAGGTAAAGTCCAGTAAGACAGCTGCTGCTGATTGATGCCATCCTGGTCAGCCTGGGAGGACTGAGTGTGCACTGACATCTGCAGTGCTTGGAGCAGGGGCCAGGTAAATTTATAGCAGAAGGTGTGAAAGCTATCACTGCTGCAGCCATGCTGCCCTAGATCGAGCACAAATGATTTCAGCGTCCAGAACTGTCAAAGGAGAGCAGAAGAGGCTTTCAGCTGTGGATTACACAAGGTTAATTATTCAGGGGGCAGTTCTTTTGGAAGGGGAGGGGGTAAAGCTGCTTGAGAAGATCCCAACCCCTCTGGTTCCATCCCCAGGTCCGTAACCAGCACTGGAGCCTCATCATGGAGAGCGTGGTGCCGTCGGACAAGGGGAACTACACGTGCATCGTGGAGAACCAGTACGGCTCCATCAACCACACCTACCACCTGGACGTGGTTGGTAAGTGAAGCTGTCCTGGGCAGGACAAGGTTTTTCACTGATGACTTTCTCTATTGAAACGTTCAGAACTGAGCCGATGCATTCCGTGTTTATTTTGGAGATCATTTCACAGCACTCTAAAGATAAGATTTCACTGCATAGCCAATTGCTTCATGGCTTTATATATTCATCTGTCTCACTCGTGTCTGTAGGATTAATCTACCCCTGCCTTGGCAAAAAGTGTAATATCCATGTGTAATATCCACCCACAAGTTTGCCATGACGACCAAATAATAAATGCTGATGCAATTTTAATCATTAGTATTACAATTTAATTATTACTTGTACAATTGTACTAACAGAGTTTAATAACTGCATTTATGAAAACTGTCAAACAGTCCTTTGGAGTCCTGTTATTATAGCTGAAATGATTTTTTTTTTTTTTTAATGAAAAGCTAGATATTGACTTTGCAGCTAGAGCAGATCTGGAGCCTCAGGAAAGGCAGTTTGCATTCACAGCAGTCTAACAGGGATCTGACTGGAGCCTTTTGGGTGGGCTCTGAGCAGTCCCCAAAACACAGATGATAAAAATTCTGAAGAAGTGTTTTACCTGAGGACAAATTCTAAACAGCTGTGTGAATTTTTAAGTAGTAGCTAAGCTGTGATTATGCAGGACTATTAAATACAGGCTTAATAATGTTACCTTATTAATACCTAAATCCTGTTGACTTTAATAAGGCATACAGGTATTTATTTAAGCGGTTAGCTGAATTAGAGCTTGAAATCTCAGAAACAATTTCTGTTCACCTCTAGTCTTGCTGATTAGCCTGGATGAGTGTGAGCAATTTTATTGACTCTGAAGGCATTGCTGTCCAAAATAACCAGTGTGGCTTTTCTCATAGGACCTTTAGGGATCTGAGCCATGGTTTCTGAAGTATGTCTTGAATGGACTTTGCTCTCTCCAGCTTTGTGAAGTGATCTGAGCATTACAGGCTCTGTGAATAGAGCTTTTGATCAATCACTCTTGAAAGCAAAAATTTGATTGTTGTGTGCTATTTTTGGCTGGTGACAGACAGCCCAAGTCCACAGATTCTTTGCAGAATATTTTACTGTAAGTGTGGGTTTATATGACTTAAATGGTGGCAAAATGTTAATTTCCCTAGTTCTTGATTGGTTTTGCATGAGTAAAAATACATCCCTTGCATTGTTTTGGATGGTCTTTAAAAGTAGTGTCTTGTTTTGTCTGAGTCCTCCTAAATTGGGGAAACACCTAAATCCAAGAAAAAACAAGCGCCGGCTTTTTGGCCAGCACCAAAGGAAAACATTCCCTGTGAAAATGCCAGGGAATTGACATTTGGCCTTTGTGGAGCAGAGGAGGAGAAAGATCACTCTGTGATGAGGATGCCATCAGACTAAAGCCCCCACCACCAGCCCTCGTACTTTTAATTCTTCAGAGCCCATGAACCACCCAGCTCACCTGCCCTTCAGTTTGGGCAGTCACCACTGAAAGCAGTGAGGATTTTCATAGCCTTGGCAATATTTTGTCACAGTGTGAGCTCTGGGGTATGGTTGAGGTGAGCTGGGTGGCTGGCAAAGCCATTTTTGTTTGAACACTTGTTTAAACACAGTTTATGGAGGGTGCAGCAGCAACGGCTGCTGGGGATGTTGTCAGATGTTGTAGTAGCTGTGTTCTGCATGCTGTGGTTCTCTGCTGGCCACCTCACTTAGAGCTCAGGCTTGCCAGGCTCTAGGCCTGACTCAAAGCCTTTCCTTGCTGAAATGAAACTGGTTAAGCATTCCCCTTCTCTACCCCCTCTTCGTTTTCCTGTCCCAGCCTGGCGTATTTCGTGTTGACCATAAATTTCTTCGCCCGTTTCTTTTTCCTAGCAAATGTGTTCATGGGTGATGCGGTCACTTGAGCAAATATTTTTCAGAAGCCCTCTCACCTCCTCTCCTGCTTTGAGCCTTTTGAATGTCTTGCATTGAGGAATATTTTGCAGAGGTTTATTTTTCCTGGCAGTAAATTATAGTGACCTGCATGAATGAATGGAATGGTAGTAAGGATTATGTCATTTATTTAAATGTCTAGTCCTTTCCTATAGAGAGGTAGGAAAGTAAATAATGAGGTTTTCAGAAGTGATGAGAGGTTTGGGGTGCTGGGTGTCCAGCTGATGGCACCCAGAGGACCCTGCTTGTGTCCTATAAGAAATGAACCCAGAAGTCCAAAAATTACTTTTGCAAGTCACAACCTGCATTTTGGAGTCCTGCATACTTAGGAATATTACCACTCTTTTTTCTCATTTCATTTGATGAGTTCAAGGGCACAATTTTGAGTCTGTTTGAAAACCTGTGTATGGGAATGTGCGCCTTGGGTCGAGTTTTGTGTGAATTTCTCAAGAGATTGGGATTTTAACCCAAAGGGGGGTTGATGTTGGAGTGCTCAGCCATTCCTGTGTGGCTGGAGGCTTGCAGTAATTGTGGAGCATAAAACTGCTGAAGCAGTAAATTAAGGCTGGCCAGAAGGGGAAACTCTGACAGTTTTTCTAGTTGAGACAGTTCTACAGAGTTAACTTTATGCCCTTTTTTTCTGTTTTCATATGAATTTTCAGTTCCCACAGGGTTGTGGAGAGTTATGCATGTTTGTTTAGAGGCAATTGCATACGTAGATCGCATCTTACAAACTTCAGGTCGTAATTTTAGGTCAAGTTCTGTGTAGAAAACTGTCAGTTGAAAGCCTCTGAAATTACTTTTCCTATATGGTTTAACTGGTTCCAGAACTGATTAAGTGTAAGTAATAGCAAATGGTATTAAACATGGTAACATATTACACTAACATGAGCATCTGACTATATGGTGTAATGTAGAGAACCCTCTGATTATGTCACAGAGTTGGGAGGTATCCCAGCAAAAATCATGCCAAATAGTGACACAATGCTAGTTAGGAATATGCCAATAACTTTCCAAACCTTGAACTCTTTTGACAATTAAAAGCCTGGAGCCAGCAAGGCTGAGAAGTTTTCAGTCAGAATGTAGGTGTGAAGTATTCTCATTTTTACCTTCTAATTACTTGCAAGAACTCTTAAGAGTCAGCTCAGATGGTCTTGTTCAAATTTACAGACCTGGCAAAACCCTCACACTGATTTTTTTTTTTTTCACAGTGGGAGAAGAAAATACGGAAGAAAAAGAAAGCAGCCAGTCATTGGCAGCCTCTCTGTTGCACAGGATACTTGTGCACAGTGTTTAGCAGGGAATGGCCCGTTCAAGTTGGCCAGGATGTTCTGTGCTGGACAAAGTTGAATGTTTGGGATACCCCCTTTCCTTCCTTCTCCATTTCCAAGTGGGGATTGAAGCAGGGCTTTGCTCAGGGGCTCAGATGTGTTAGCTTGCAGTAGTGGCAAATGGTGGTGATACAAAACTCCACCAGGGTGCTATGAAAAGGAGACGAGTCGATTTTAGCTTTTTATTAGAGTAGTACCCAGAGGCTTCAATTAATATTGGATACTTATTGTCCAGGGCAATATGCCAGCACACAGTAATTGCTTAACAACAGAAATACAGCAAGGCCAGGAGAGGGAAATGTCACTGTCCATTTTAGAGATGAAAACCTGAGCTGCGGAGCGATGAAATTTCTTGCCCTGGGTCACACAGGAAGCTGGTGACAGAGCCAAGAAGCAAAGCTGGTCTTTGAATCCTAATCCAGTACCTTAATTAAAAGAATGTTCTTTCCCTTGTATAGTTTAGCCCATCAGCTGGTTTTTTACATGCAGCTGAAGTGCCTTTTCTCCTCCTTTGTTTTTAACAGTAGGTAGAAACTTGAGTTTTTATGGTAAGCTTACTAATAGACTGACTCCATTCTCATTACACTTATATAAAGTCGTGCAATCTTAGGGGAGAAGGAATGAAAACGCTGTGGTTTTCACTTATGAGTTGTATTGTAGTGAATCCGGGTTGTAGGAAGCAACGTGGGAATGCAGCCACTGAGACTTGTATATAATTAGATCACTCTTGGATGGCAATTATTGCTGGAGTACAGTTTCAGCAGTGGCAGTTCTGTTTGAGCATGGAGGAACTAATTGAATTTGGGTTTTAACGGCAAAAGAAAAAAAGGTTACTCTTTGAGCAGTCTTGGTCCAGGTAGCCATTTCTGCCCTATTTAATGTTGTCATCCAGGGAGACAAAAGATGGTTTGGTTTCAGGTGAAGTTTGCCACGTTGCCTCATTTACTGGGATTTATAAGCAGCTGCTAGAGCTACAACACCTCTACAAAGAATATATGACGACCCTGCTGTTTGCTATAAAAACGAATATGTTGCAAATATATTTTTTTTTCAAAAGAAGCCCTTTTGCAGCCAGGTTAGCAGTACTTTGAGCAGTTCCTAATTTGCCTAATGGCCATGCCTTTGGCTCCCTTTGCTGAGGAGTGAGCTCCAGGGTGGTAGAGCACCACGCAGCTGTCCCTTAACAGTAATTCATATTTTCATATAAAACCAGTGTGAGAGTAACTTCTCATCCAGAAAGCATTTTAAATGACTCTCAGTTTAAAGCTTGTGCCTCAGAAATCTCATGTATGAGTGATTTTACTGATGGCTGTGCAGAAAAACACTTTTATTCTGAACTCTTGGTGCTTTTAGAGTGCTATAGGATAAATTTTATTCTTGGTTTTTTTACGGCACGCTGTTAAAAGCCTTATTAAAATGGAATCGACGTTTTGCTATTGGTACTTCACTGTTTATGTTTCCCTTCATTTAGACAGAAGGGAAAACTTATGCTTTTGTTTCTAGTCAAGTTTTATTTTTGGACTTTCATGTGCTCTCGCAGTCTCTAGCTGCGAACATGGCATGAGCACATACTATTTTTTTTTTTTGAAGACATGTTTCCATTTTGTCATTCCCAAATTCATAAAAACACATGGATTGTTGTTTGCTTTTTGCTGAGGTTTGTTGAAATAAATTTCAGAATTAGTTTGACTCAAGTATAATCCTTCCCTTGATTTCCAAAGAATTGTTTTTAGGATTCGGGTTGCATACGAAAAAGGAACTGACACCAACTCAATAACATGCCTTGGGTGTTGCATC
This sequence comes from Phainopepla nitens, assembly GCA_013400175.1. Lineage (NCBI taxonomy): Eukaryota > Metazoa > Chordata > Aves > Passeriformes > Bombycillidae > Phainopepla > Phainopepla nitens. The sequence continues at coordinate 465,709 of VXBQ01003389.1, forward strand.
ATTAATGTCTGGCAGGAGCTAAGGGCAGGTATTACAACCAAGCCTAAACTTGCATTTCTGGCAGATGTTCTCGTAGTTGTTGACTGACTCTTTACAAGGACAAGCTTTGGCTTGATGTCTTCACCGGGGCGCTCGCGGCATGGGACAAGATGAGGCAGGGACAGAAAGCACGAAGGAATCCAGGCTGATGCCTACCCTCAGGTATCTGGTTAGGCTGAGAGGGAAGATGCTTTTTTTTTTTTAATGTGCTGATAAGCCCAGAGTGTGGACTTTACACCTGGCACCAGGCTTTTGGCAAGGTGTGTGCGTGGCAGGAGGAATTACGCAAATTGTTTAGCGCTGGGGGCTGTGTGGTTTGCTCCTGAAAACAAAGCCCACACTGTGATGGTTCAGCTCAGGGAAAATGAAAGCTTATGGGGTTTTCCCCCCCCCACCCCCTTCCTTAATAAGGTAAAAATATTCCAACCCTGTAGTTTTATAGCATTAAAGCTTCTGATTTCATTGGAGTAGTCTGGCTAAATTACATTTTATGGACAAATACTGGTGTCATTACTTCATCTGCTGGGTGAACAGTGAATTTGTCATGTTTGGAATGCTTCCTGCAGAGTCTGCTGGGGAGGACTGGTCTCCCTGTCCCACTTTCTGTCTTATTACAGCCCCAAGGCAGTTATTTCTCTTTCTTTTGATGAGTGATGAACAGGATATTGTTTTAGCTCTGTTATTATAATTTTTAATCATGCCTTCTAATTTGTGCTGTATCCTACTTGTGGAAGTGCAAGTAGGAACTTGCAGGAGTTGTCTGAAGATGCAAACACAAGACTGTTGCCTTGTTAATGTGCAATTGGCATGCGTGGAAAGCCATATTTGTGCCTAATAAGGGGGGCTTTCTGACCTGACCCAGGCTTTTCTCACAGCTTTATTAGTGAAAAAAATGGCAGTGTAATTGGCAGTAAATTGGTAAAGCCATGTCTTAAAAATACAAAAGAACCCCCAGCCTAAAAAAAATGATTATAAATATAGAAAAGTTGTAAATGAACTGTGATACAGATTGGATGATGACATATTAAACACAAGGTTTACAGTCTAGGAGGAAAAAAAAATTAGGGCGTGTTACCCGGCTGAGAAAGGTAAGAGGATGGGGAATCTAGCAGCAGAAAGGCATGGACAAACCAGTAAAATGTAAAATTCTGTGTCTAATAAAGAAAAAGGTCGCACTCAGAACCTTAATGTTGGTCTCCTCTCCTTTCTCTGCTCTGCGGAGCACTGTGTGACCTCACATCCAGAGGTGGCTGTGATTTACAGCTTTTGAGGATTTTAAGCCATTATGTCATCTTTGGATTGCTACCGTTCCTGTGGTGCAGCTTCCACGCTGTTGTTCCATTTAAACCTAAAAAGGCACATTAAAAATCAGAGTTTGGTAAACACTTTTGAATATTGAACTGCTCTGTAAATTTAGGATACTGAGTTTATTTTTTACAGAATGCTCTTAGAAAGGCAGCATGAGTGTGTTGAAATCTTTGACTTTTCATGAAAGTAAAACACTGATACTGTCAGAACTTTAGCAAAGGGAAGAAGCCAACGTGACAGTGTATTAGTTGGAATAAAGTAATTCATCATTTTTACAAGATGCTTATGAAAGTCTAAAATTAGTATACTTTTAGGGTATTTTTAATCACCATCACAAATAAGATGATCAAAGCATCAGTTGTTTTGTGTCTTCTGCATTTATAAGTGAATCTCCATGCATTCATTACTGTTTATACCTGCAGCACTATTTCTGCTATTCAGCTGCATTATGGGCATTACCAGGCAACTTAATTTCATTGCAGCAGTTGGTTTCCTTTAATATTTGTGCACCTAGGGTGTTTGTGACAATACCTATGTCTATATTTGAGTGAATATTGCAGCAAATGGGTTTTATTGCCCCAACTACTTTTCAGTGACATTTTCTCAGAAAGCAGCTCTGGCACCTGCTGCTCAACCAGAGGCTTTTGGTGGTGCTCCTGTGTCTCTCTTCCTAGGAAGCTGTCCATTTATGCTGAAAGGCAGGAAAATGGGGGTGCAGGAGTGTTGTGGATTACCCCAACAGGCAACCAAGCCCTGCACAACTCTTGCTTACTCCTCTCCGTGGGATGGGGGAGAGATCAGAAGGGCACAACTGAGGAATCGTGGGTTGAAATAAGAACAGTTTGATAATTTAAACATAATGGTAATAATGAAAAAGAAAATAAAGAAAAGAGAGGGAAATAAGACTCGAGAAGGTCTAATGATGCAAATGAAAAACAGTTGCTCACCAGTTCCTGAGTGGCTCCTGGCCACAATTTATACCCTGAGTATTTGGTCTGGAATATCTCTTTGGTCAGCTGGGGTCAGCTGTCCTGGCTGTGTCCCTCCCCCAGCTCCTTGTGCCCCCAGTGTCCCCCCTGGCAGGGCAGCAGAGGAGCTGACAGGTCCTTGACTGTGTGTGAGAGCTGCTCAGCAACAGCCAAACCATCAGTGTGTTCTCAGCATTATTCTTCTCCTTAATCCAGACAGGGCACTGCACCAGTGCTAGGAAGAAAATTACCTACCCCAGCCAGAACCAGGACAAGAGCTGTAGAAAGTTAACAAATCAACTTTGTAGTTCTGGAGCACCAAGTTTGTGTCCAAGTGTCGTCAGCCCGTGAACGCTGTTGCATCTTGTGAAATTTACTTGGATTTACCCAAATTACTGGGAATACAATGGCAAATATAATAGAATAATAATATCACTGGGAATACAAAGGCAAATATAATATATTAATAATATAATCAAGGTCTTCCCATAAGCAGTCTTCTTCAGCTTTCAGAACAGTGGACTGTGTGTTGCAGAAGGGAAAGTGGTGCTGAAGGAGGGATGTCTCCAAACCACATCACCAGGGAAGGGAAGCCCAAAGGGCTGAGTGAGGGCTGACACAGACATGTCATGAGGCTGAGCCAGGACTGTCCAGCACTGAAATTCTGGGTGCTGGAGCTTTTCTGCCCTGAGACCTGCACAGTTGGTATGATCAGTCAGCTGCTGGTTGGCTGTGCCTGGCAGGGAGCTGGGGAAGGGTGAATTCCACAGTGCTTCCAATAATTTCACACCTGCATTGCTCAATAGAGCAAGTGTGCTGTGTAAGAGAAGGGGGGAGAAGTGTAGAAATGCAAGGAGTGCTTTTAAAACTTTACATAATCTTTTCCATTTTACTTTAAAGGCAGAGCTGTTTTTAGGAAAGGAAATTTGGCGGATGAGAAATATGTAGTTGGGTCACAATACCAGCAGAAATAATAACTCCCCCTGTGTGCTTTATGGCATCACTGGGTGCACTGGTGAGTTAAAGCCACTGCAGCTGGGAGAGGACATCATCCCTGTGGGAGAGATGCTGCTTGCCAGGCATGCAGTAAACCTTTGGCAGAGCCTACTGGAGATCCCATTCCAGTGATGCTGGACCCAGCATTGTCTCTGGTTATTATACAGCAGCTGAGTGCTGGGAGCTGTGCACAGTACAAAGGATGATATCTCTGGGTGTAAAAATTAATGCAGTCTCTGGGAACAGCCAGAACAATAAAATTTTACCACTTGTCTGTGAGAAGTCACAAGCTGTTTTTCATATTCTCTTGTAGCCTTTTTCTTTTAGGGTACACTGAAAAGAATATCAATGAAAATTGTAGCCTCTCATTGTTCTGCTTCCCATAATTTTTTCACATTAAAATAAGGCCTCTCCACCCTTTGTTCAGACATGTATGAAGCATTTGCTTATGCATGCACTGTGTGAGGGACACTGCAAGGGAGCTCCAAGATTAGTGTTGTACAACTCTTGCTGCTACGACTTTTTCTGCTCCTGGGGGCTGACGAAGCCCACGCTGTCAGCCTGACAATAGGGCTTTGCTTTTAAGGACAAACTGGTCTTAAAACCCTGTTGATAATTTCATGTATTAAAACAAGAGCATTCATGTTTCCTGCCTTAGCCTCAGGCTTGCTGGGTGTTCCTGTTTCTTTTAACCCTCATATGTGTGATTTGAAAGGACAACTTTTAACTAGTTCTGATTCTGATTTTTTTTTTTTTTGTACTGTTTTCAATGACATCAGTGGGCTTTGTATCAAGCCAAATAGGTCAGTCTTGCTTGCTATCTTTTCCCTGTCTTGCTGCCCTGTGAGGAAGAGGTGTGCAGATGCACTTCAGCTGTAGAAGTATGCAGAGATGGATTTTTAGCTAAAATGCAGATAGGACAGAGAGCTGAAGCTCTGCTGTAGAGCTCTCCAAGCAGACAGATGGGATAACATCAGTGCGAGCTTCGCCTGCTTGGGAAACAGTGCCATTACTTAAAATTAGAGGTGAAGGTGGTGCAGCCAAGGACAAAGGAGTTGAATACACCTGCCTGGCTTCTGTAAGGATTTCTAAAAGGCACTGCCTTTTGCTTGGCTGGCCTTGGTGAGTAGTAGGGCTTGAGTGTCTCAAGGACGTTGGACGGAGTGGCTGAGTCTTTGCTGTGGGTAACAATGACGCAACTTTAGCATTAAAATTCTTTAATAGTGTTTAAATGTTTAACTTCTTGTGAAAGTATTCAGTGACAGCAGGGATGTGTGGATTTTGGTTTCCTGCTGTCTCGTTCTGTGCTGACTGCAGGTACTGCCCAAAAACCAGAGCAGAGCTGGGTGTTGGGGCCCAGTTGATGGCAAGGATGGAGTGAGAGACACAACAGCAGCAAGAAGTGCCTCAAATTTATGTAAAAGTCTTCTAATTGAAAGGACAAAGGGAGCTTAGATAATGGTGATGGAGGTTGGCCCCAGGTCCCTGTGCCAGCTTCACTGGAGCTCCAGCTGCAGCAATGCCCCTTTGAGATTAGGCCACCAAAATGATTTCTTCAAGTAATGTTGGGCCAGTAGGAAATGCTGCACATGGAGACTCCTGCTGTACTGGAACATGGAGTAGCATGAACCATTTGTTGGCTAATACCTACTGGTTAAAAGATGCCAAAATTTGTAAGGTGTGATATCATCAGTACTGGTAGTGCTGGTCTGATCCATAAGCTGTTCTGCAAGTCTGCCTGAGAGGCTCCTGTTCTTTATCAAGTGCTCTTGCCAGGGATGGTCTTTATCTCTTACTGCTTTCTGACAGCAATGTTAATCCTTCCAGCCTTGAAGCATCTCGTGATTTTTGCAGAGTTTAGGAAGAGAGCATCGTCCCTAACTTGCTGTGGGCTCTACCTGGGCGTGTGTAAATTACCCGGGAAGTGATGATTGGAGGGGTTTGTATGTATGTCTGTTTAAATAGAACATGACAGTTCAGCAGCACTTCTGAATTGGCCATCAACAACATGCAGTGCTTCATCTTGTGCAGAGAGAAGCCAGACTGACGTGCAGCTGCTGGAGGCTGCTCAGCTCCTGGCTCACGGACATGTGCCGCATGACATTAATTAGTAGAGGTGTTCTGCCTGCACCTGCTTGGTTCTTTCTGATCTTCTGAAAGAGCAGCCAGCACTGAACCTTCCTCCTCCACGCCAGGGAGCGAACGGTGGAGTCAGGAGTGTCCTGCTTCCAGGGTTTCAGAGAGCACATTCCCTGAGGAATGGCTTTGTGCTGGGGAGAGGAAGCGAAGGTTTGGCTTGGCCCATGTGTGGAGAGCTGCCTTGAAGGAGGAAATTCCTGTGGGGGCTGGCATCTCTGTGCTTTGACCCCTCCTACACCTCTCCACCTAGAGCTGTGGAGTGCAAGTGTAGCTCCAAACAGAGTCCTTTGTATGGACTCGGATAATGCTGGATTTCTAGAGAAACCCAAGCTGCAATTCCTCACGCTGGAGTTGTTCCTGGAACTCACCTCAGAAAGGCTCTCTAATTCAGAGAACAATAATTAATCCAGCCTCTGAGTGCTTATGAATGGATTTGCAGTTAGTGTAGGTGGGATCTTCCATGAAGGATGGCACTTCTTGTGTTTCTCCTTGCAAACTGGTTCCTTTGCAGTCAGCTAGCACAGAGTACTGAAAGTCATTGCTCACTGAACAGTAAGGGTTTAATAATCTTGTAATCTTTCTTTTAATGGCTGATATTTAGCCCAAATAGATGCTGTTGAGGCACTTATATCCTGTGGCTGGCCCCTTGGCTTTAGTAAATGCTCCAGTCCTGTAGCAGGTACCCACAACACCAAAACCAGCATCAGAGCCAGCAACAATGGTACCTACATGTACAGTCCCAACAGGGATGTCAGAAAAGGAGTACAGAGACAGAGTGGCTTGCACAGGTGGAGGGAGTTGTTCCCTCAGACTGTGACTGAAATGGTCACTAGTGCCACTTCTGAGAAGAAATCATGTTTCAGCTTTGAGGTGTTGCGGGGTGCACTGTGGGAATCTAGAGCTACACCTGAGAGGTTTCACCTTCTTGCCAGCTCCAGGCAGTGGTGAAGTCTTCTGAAAAGTTACCCTAGAATTGCCCTTCCTGATGGAGCAGTTTTGGTAATCCCATGGATGAGGACACGAGGAGAGGGCTCTGGGTGTCCCAGAGAGGGGTGACACTGCTGGAGAGGGCTCTAGGTGTCCCAGAGATGGGTGACACTGGAGAGGGCTCTAGATGTCCCAGACAGGGGTGACGCTGCTGGAGAGGGCTCTGGGTGTCCCAGAGAGGGGTGACACTGCTGGCTTCCCACTCTGTGAGGTTTGTGGGTCACTTGGTGGCACAAGGGATGTGTCAGGTGGCTTTATACGCGTCTGTAGTCTCCCAAGGGAATGCCCAGACGTGATGTTAATTCAGGGACAGAGCTGTGCTCCTCCATCAGCAGTGCTGCTCCCAGACCCCAGCAGCCTCCTGAGATCTCCTGGGTGAGGTAGATGGGCCGGTGGGAATGGTGGGAAAGTGCTGCTCTTTGGTGAAGATGAAACACAGGGGAGGAATGTTTCAGTCCAAGCCTGCCATGAAAAGGTTGTGGTTAATTTTTTAAGGCTTGCAAGTCAATCTTGCAAGTTTACAATATGAAGCCCAAGCCAATGCAAGAGGCTGTGATTACAGTCTGGCCTAAAATGCTGTGGGATGCTTTTGAGACCCATAATTTACAGCATAATTAGCATCTTCCAAAGCAACAGATGTTGCAGCATCTGAAGGAGGGTGGTTGGGAGTATATGGTGTTTTCTTCAAACAGGGTCCAGGCTGATGCTGAGCATTTCCCAAGCTTGGAGTCAGACAAAATCAGCAGCTAGAGCTGAGGATGCTGTGCTGACCAGGGCAAGGGAAGAAGAGGATATGGCAGGGCTGTGTTTTCAGTCAATACAGTGACAGCTGGAACTACTTCATTTCTCATTTAGAGATGGCTGAATACAGAACCTCTGCCAGGGGCTATTGATCCGGAGCTGGTGCTCAGAGGCATTTGTTTGAGGGATCCCTCTGTAGTTGCTCAGTGGCAGCCGTCAAGATGAGTCCTTAGAAGTCAGTAACATTTCAAAACTGCGATTAAAGGCTCTGATAAATGTGTCTAGCTAAAAATTAGGTAATTCTTTTCTCCCTCTCTTCCCCCCCTTAATTGAGGATCACTCCATTGTCCCCAGAACTCATGCTTGGTCTTGCATTTGCTATTAAGCTTTTCTTTTTCTAGCCCACACTTGAATCACACATTTGCAAGGGGAGGAAACAAGCACATTCAAAAGCAGAAAATAAGAGTTGTTTTCATTTTCTTTTTTTTTCAATGGATCGGATGCCTTATGCAAAGCCCATTGAATTCCATGTGAGGAGTTTTCCCCCTGACTTCAATGGGCTTTGGTTCTGGCTTTTAGCTCCCGTGAAAGGTCCTGAACTATCTGTGCTAGGGTGACAAGGAGACTTGGAGAGACAATTCCCAGAGCTCTTCTCAGCCCCTGGCACAGCCAGGTTGCTAAGGAGACTTGGCCTGGCCGGGGTCCTGGAGCTCCCCCCTTCCGGGGTTATTGTCTGCTCTCCCTGCCAGGGCTCTCTGGTGGCAGCAGTGCCACTCTCTCAGCCACAGTCCCTCTCCACTGGCCTCTGGCAGCAGCAATTCCTGCCCTGCATCTCCCCTCCTCCCTTCCCGCGGCTGCTCCATCCTGCTCCAGGGCTGCAGTGGTGGGCTTGTGTCCTCTGGTCTCCCTGGGCTGTGGGAGCTGGGGTTTGGCCCCTGTCACCCGCCCCCACACCCCAGCATCTTCACCTGTTAGGGTTGCATCACTTTCCTCTTTCTCTCCTCTCTCCTTTCCCCTGGCCAGCAAAAAATAATTGGAAATAAAGCCAAGGATAGGGAAGAGATGAAGTCCTTCTGTAGGAATCCTCTGTTCAGGGGCTTAAATTCCTTAAAGAGGCAGTTCTCAGGATTCCTTGTGCAGTGTGTAGGCTCCAGCAGTCATTTCCAGTAGCAGGACAGGCTCCTTCCATCTCTAGGGGCTCTGCAGTGCTTGGGACTTCCTGGGGAGCTCCTTCCATTGTGCCAGTTATTTTGGAACTTGGAATTTTCCAGCTTTCCTGGATTGTTTGTAGTTTTATCTCTTGGAAGGAAGGTATTTTGAAGTGTTAACATTAACAGGCTAAATGGCAGTTCCCTCTAAGCCTTTTGGGCAAGGTCTCTTTGTCAGTCATCCCTTCAGATAGTGACTCTGTTTGTCTACAGATAAGTGAGCAGATAATAATAATGCTCAAGCCCTGGGCACTTTTATGGTGGTGTAAAATTTAGGTGCTTGTGGCCTTGAATCTGATATTCCTCGTGTGAGCAATCATTTTGACTCTGTCTTTTGTAGACAACAGATTCCTCAGATGGGGATGATGTTGGTTTTGTATCTAAACTGCAAGCTGGTGTCTGTCTCTTACAGTGGGATCCAGCATGAAGCATGTTGGGGGTGATTTTCTGTACTATAGCATATGTTTTAGACTTGATTTTGTAACAAATTGTGTCAGCAGTGAGATTGTAACACTGAAATGTCAGTGTTCAGGCAGCAAAGATTTATTTCTCAAGGTGGTTCTTCAATATTAATGAACAACAGGAGTAGTGAAATCAGGCTCCAGAGCTGTGAGATTTGTTGCCAGCTTGTTTTGTATGAAAATATTGTTTGAATAACTAGAGATGTATATGGTCACTATGTTTTAGTGATGATCCTGATTATAATTATTAGGTAATGATGGGATCACTTTCACCAGCCTTTAAGATTTTTTTTAAAGGCAACTTTGACTCCTTTGCTGGTGTTCAGTAAAAAGAACACGCTGTTTCCTTCTAATATTAGTGCAGCTTGTTGTTTGAGTGATGATATCTGCTTACAAATGTACAGCTTGTATTTTAAATGCTGAATAGTGATGTGAGATTTATGAATATGCCTTTGACAGTACTTGTGCTTGACAGAGTCCTTAGATGTGTGTGGGTCTGCAGAGAAGTAGGATAACTTCAGGATGTTTTTGGATAACGTCCTGAAATGAATATTTCCACAAAAAGGTGCTGTACAAAATTAAGCTTGGCCATTGGTAATTAGTGGAAGTTTCTTTGTAGTTATTTTCCCCAATCCTGAGTGTATTTGGTGCACCCTTTGGGCCCCAAGTTCACCATGAAGCCCTGCTGGATTTGCATGCTGATGGTTTTGTTCTCCTGTGCTGTTTGCCTGTGTGGGCGCAGGACTGCTCCCCTCTGCTGAAGTGGAGGAGTTGGTGAACCCTGATCCATGTGTGGGAGGGCAACCAAAGTTTATTTTTAACACATTTGCCTTTAGAGAAGAAATTTCATGAATGGCCATACGCATATACCCATCCATATGCACACACTTCAGTTTTTTAAAATGAAAATGGGGACCAAGAGTGTGAGAACTCTGCTTTTACTCCTGTGCTTTGCCTCCTCTTTTTTTGTGGAGGAAATGCTTGACAGTCACCAGTAAAAGATTAAATCATTGATGGCTATCGGGATAAACTAAACACATCTCGTGTGTGGATGCTGGCATAGTAGGAACTTTTCCAAGATGTTTCAGGCCTCATTCTCCGGTTTGTTAAAGGGCAGAGAATAAGGTCACAAAGGAAATCAAACCCTGATGTGGAGAAATGAAACATGAGGCCTACTGACTTCTAAAAAACATTTTAAATAACATTCTCTAAGGTTTCATTTTATACTGAAGGCAGCTGTAATAAGTTTTGGAAGATGGTGTAAGGTTTCTATTAAAGAGAGATTTTTGCTTGCTGTTTTTGTACCCAAATGAAGGAATGAGAGAGATGGAATTAGAGCTTATTTAGTATAAGGTGAGAAACTAAAAGTTCTCTCCAGAACTGTAAAATAATAATTTATATGTTCTACTGCAATTTACAAATTAAAAAATATGAAACTGTTCCTAGATCTTTGAAAATGACACACATAGCCATGGAATAATTTAGTAACTGCAATGCAAATGCACTTTTGCCACAAGTAAAATAAGACTGCTGCTTTGTAGTGTGCTGCCAGCATAGCCTCAGTGAATAAATTCCCAGTAGATGTTTGCTGCATGCCAAATATATTGGACTGTATAAAAGATCCCATTGTTCAATGGCATCATTATTTGCTATTATACTCACAATGTTTGCTTGTGAAACAATTTATTGGAGACAAGTATGTTTAAGAAGGAACGCTTGGTTTGAAATTCAGCTGATTTGGCTCATAATGTCAGAGCTTTTACAATATATAGCCTCTAAAAATAAATATTTAGGTCTGCTATTTTTTTACTTATCTTTGAAAAAATTCCTGGAGCAGGAGAGAACGGGGAGCTGAGGGTGAGGTTGGCCAGTGAGCATTTCACTTCTGATTCATAGAATTGTTTAGGTTGGAAAAGCCCTCTAAAATCATTAAGTCCAACCATTAACCACCACCACCAACACTGCCAAGGCCACCACTAAACCATGTCCCCAGGTGTCACATCTACACACATGACTTTTAGATGCCCTCCCTGGGCAGCTTGTTCCAAACCTGGGCAACCCTTTCCATGAGGGAATTTTCCCTGATATCAAATCTAAACCTCCCCTGGCACAACCTGAGGCCATTTCCTCCCGTCCTGTCACTTGTCACCTGTGAGAAGAGCCTGACTCCCACCTGGCTAAAGCCTCCTGTCAGGGAGTTGTAGAGAGCGAGGAGGTCCCTCCTGAGCCTCCTTTTCTCCAGGCTAAAGAACCCCAATTCTCTCAGCTGCTCCTCACGAGAGGTTGACTGAAAATGTGTGGGAAATGCTTATGCATGGGCATAGATCAGAAGCTGAATTGGCTCACATGAAATACACTTCAGTTTTCCAGAGAACTCTGTATTTCCCTGTCTTGGTGAGAATAAGAATGGAGCAGTGTTTCTGCTGTGTCTGGGTGAAGCAGAGAGCAGTGGTGGTGGTGGCACTGATTAGAGCATTTTAGGAAGTTGAGGTGCCTGGTTTTTGCATCCTGCACGCTGAGGCTTCTGCTGCAACTTTTGAGAAATTCCCTTTGGTTTATTTTAACACATTTTAAAAATTAGTCGACAATATTTCTTCTTAATGTGTGGAGGTCTAGCCAAATCAAGATGTTTTAGAACTCAGGGGTAACTGTATTACGATAGCCTAAAAAAAAAAAAACCCAAAAGGAGATATTTTAGGAGATGTTTTAGCCCTAATTAGGGCTGAGTTAAACCGTGGAAAATGGGTGAAGTGTTTAAGCAGGGTTTCCCCCCTCCCCCTAAATGGCTATTCTTTAAATTACAAGTGTAGCACTCAAGCCATCTCCTTTGAGCCGCAGGTTTTGTTACACGCCTTGGCTGCGGTGTTATTTCGGAGGAGTCAGCCAGCAGGCTTACAGGGCTTTTTGGCTGGGGTTCACTTACAGTTTTCTTGGCAGCCCTGCTTATTTATGCATCTTTATTTCTCTCTCTCTCTCTCTGGCTGTCTCCCGTTCCCGCCGGGCAGAGCGCTCCCCGCACCGGCCCATCCTGCAGGCGGGGCTCCCCGCCAACGCCTCCGCCGTGGTCGGGGGAGATGTCGAGTTTGTCTGCAAGGTCTACAGCGATGCCCAGCCCCACATCCAGTGGATAAAGCACGTGGAGAAGAATGGCAGCAAGTACGGGCCAGATGGGCTGCCTTACCTCCAGGTTTTAAAGGTGAGGCTTCGCAGGTGCCGGCAGTGGTGGTGCCTTCTTTAGAGCGTGGCGTTTATTTGGTGTAAATCCAAGGATTTCGAGTGCTGAGCTTCTTTTGAAAGTGGAGATGTTTATGTTACTAATGAAATGATGAGTTAGGTAAACATTTGCTTGTCTGAATGCTAACTGTGCAGCTTATAGACACTGTTTTGCTCCTTTTTACTTCCATAAAAAGTCCTTTATATCTGAATGTTTCAGGCATGACTTGTTCAGAAAAAATTGAAAATCCTTCTAAAGAACATCACTGACATTTTCGTATGGGTAGAAGGCATCCAAAACATACCTGGGACAATCTACTCCATTTCTTTCATGTTCCTTCAGCCTCTTGATTTCAAAGTAACATGGCAGCTGGTGCCAAAATCTTGCTGGAGGACTGGGCTGTCTGGATGCTGAGCCTGCAGAGATGTCTGGTTTGGAGCAGTGTATTGGTACTGTCATTCCTGCCAGTTGGAGCAAGCCAGACCAGGGAAACTGAAGTTTTCCAAGCTGGGTGGCATTGCCAAAACTCTGACAGGCAGGACAGCCAGCTCTGTACCTGCTTGTCCCATGCAGTACCTGCCTAGGTGGATTCTTTTTTCCCCCCATGCTGCTGTTCTCTAACTCCTCGTGTGATGCTTCAGATGTAAGAAAACCAAGCAACAACAACCAAAAGGGGAAAAAAAAAAAATCAAATCAAAACCCCAACAAATTCCAACCCAAACCCTTCAATGTTTAGAGGCTGTTGTGGAATATTCTGGTGACGTGTTGGTGGTGGGACCATAGACAGATTGGTGTCCATTCTGGGCAGCAGTGACGTTGTTCTCCTGTGTTATTGGTCTATTCTAGCACTCGGGGATAAATAGTTCCAATGCTGAAGTGCTGACACTGTACAATGTGACAGAGGCGGACGCTGGAGAATATATTTGTAAGGTCTCCAATTATATAGGGGAGGCCAACCAGTCTGCCTGGCTCTCTGTTCTGCCAAGTGTACAAGGTAACAATGTTTTTTAAAGCAAGCTGGAAAAAATGGTGCTTTGGGAGACTGCAGGCAGCTTGTAGGATACTCTCTGGCCTTGGTGGTATGTGTGTAATCCTCCTTCGGTGATGCAGCTGGTGTTGCACCAGCAGCCATGGAAAAATTCCCACAATATTCTCCGTGTACCAGAAGCACTGCTTTGGTTTCTGATGCTGATCTTTATTCTCTCTTTGGTGTCTTTGTGTCTGTGTGTGTGTCCAGTTTTGCTGTTAATTCTGCATGCTCTGCAGTTCCCACAGAGGGTACTCATTGAATAATGTAATTACAGCCTAGCAGTGTATATTTATATATACACATAGGTGTGTGTATATATGGCCTGTTCACATAAATGCCTGCTGGAGCATAAGTCAGGTCAGTTTAGTCACTTATAACTCCCCACCTCGCCTGTGACTGTGCAGGTGGGAGGGTTTTTCCAGGTCTTACTCACCCATTACTACCTGGGTTTTACTCAGCAGTAACAATAAAGACAGGCAACCTTGTGACTATGGCCCACAACTAAATTTCCCTCAAAATGGCCCAATAAAAAGGTATTTATTCCCTGATCGTGAATTTCAGGGTAACATATTTTGAATGCAACAGAGACCAAAAGTAGCAAACTCAATTTCTCTAAACCTCCATCACTGAGACCTTGATGCCAGTGCCCTGATGTGCCCATTTTGGAGCAGCTGGGAAGTTCCAGGCCTAAGATTTACTCCATTTGTATGAGTTTGGATAATCACTAATCCTTGGATTGGTGCAAGGCAAGAAGTCTGGAAGATGACCAGTAAAAAATGCAAAACTTGCAGAGTTTTTTTTTCCCCCCTCAATCTTTAAGATGTAGAAAAATATATTTTATTTCCATCTCCTGGTTCACAAACCTTTGAAGTCTTTTCTCTCCCACCTGTGAGAGCCACAACTGAATGAGATCTCTGATTTTTGGGCAAGAGTTGGGATACTTTCCACTGTGCTTCTAAGCAAACCACCAAATATCTCCAGATTTAAGATTTAAATGAGATTTGGCAACTCTTCACAATGTACAGTAGTAGTTAGTATGCAAAAATGTAGTGCAGTGGGTGATGCAAGGACCATACACAGTCTAAGACAGCTACTAAGTTGTCTTTTGGAGCAGAATTCACCTCTTTTTTATCATTTTAGAGTAAGCTCTTACGGTAAATCCTTTTCTCTGAAACAGGTATCTACATGTGAAGGATCCCACATTCTGTCCTGCTTCATTTTCTCTCTGTTTTTCTTTCAACTTTGTCTTGTTATAAAACAAGAAGGAAAAAAAAAAAAAAAGATTTGTGGGTGAATTTTTCCATGTCTTTTGATTGCATGCATGTTTAGGTGGTGAGTTTAGGTCTGGTGAAGGGTGTTGATTACTTTCTGAGGTGAGCTGGGACCTGTTGGTAAACGCCTTTTGGATTGTGGATGGGGAAGGAGCTTTGCATCTCTCCACCTCTGCCTCTACCAAGTGCAAAGCCCTGTGGCTCCACCTCCCTATCCACAAAAATTCTCTCAGTGTCTAGCTTTTTCTCTTGCTTCCCTCTTGTTTTTTTCTAGGCTGCCGGTGTTAACACCACGGACAAAGAAATTGAGGTTCTCTATATACGGAATGTAACTTTTGAGGATGCTGGGGAGTATACATGCTTGGCGGGTAATTCTATTGGGATATCCTTTCACACTGCATGGTTGACAGTTCTGCCAGGTATACACTGCTCTCTTTCCGTGGTTTTTCCTCTTTCCCCCCCCTCCCCTTGTTGATTGCTGCAGAATTAGCACAGCTTCTGTCTCAAAAAAAAAAAAAGGATTTTTACAATGATTTTGGTTTTTTAAGCGCAGTTGTCTCAAGCCAGGGAGTTGTTCTGTCACGTATTTGCAACTCCAAAAACCAAACTGCAACAAAAACAAAAAAGGGTGTGGAGTGTGTGGGTATTGCACTTAATTGAAATGTTTTTGCATCATCAGAAATGCTAAGGAGCTGCATTTCCTTAGCGCTTCAATGAGACAACTGAACATCAGCCTGTAAATCATTGTAAACTTTTCCAAGAGGATGAAATTCAGTTCGTTACAAAGTTTGGAACTAATTTGGCTGTAGTTATGTACTGGCTCATTAAAATACCTGAGCTATTCGGTGTATTTCAATTCACTTTTACCTATCATGCAAATCTCTTACGGAAATTCCAATTTCAATGCCCGAGAATCATGTACAGAAGCAGTGCCTTCCATATCTTGGGAATCGGCTCCGTGCATCTTTAAACATTGCATGCTCTGAGGAAACGAGTAGTCATTTGCTTTTACTGCAAAGCATGTCTTGCTGTTCTGGGGTTGATGATGTTTCTGTCCTTAAAAGAAACAAACATCAATGTGCTTTATTGCCTGAAAATTGTTATCAGCTGTTAGAAGATAACTGTAATAATAATACTGTAACTGTAGTTGGTTTTGACATTAGTCAAATTTTCTCATTTATGACTGTTGGCAGCTGCCTCAGGAGTTCCTTTGGAAAAAAAAATCATGAACCACCTGAGGTTTGCTGGGTCATCTTGTGCTTAACATTTATTAATTGTTAATCCTAAGTAAGAGGTACAAAGCCTGCATGTTGCTGAGGTTCACAGTGTGGGAGTTAAATGTCCCCACTGTCTGCAGATAATTTCTTAGCTTTTATTGAAATATATTGAACAAAGCAGCTTTATTCCATCTCACTCTGAACTGAACCCCGAGCCTGCGAGGTGTCACCAAGCAGGCAGAGCCGTGCTTGTGTACAGCTTGCTTCTGCTGGCAGTGTTTGCATTTTGCAAGTGCTTGAACAGCAAATTTATTTTTTTTTTAACCAATTTTCTTGAACAAAGTATTTTTATAAGCCTGGAAAGGCACCAGAAAATTTCAGCTTGAAACGTGCATTGCTTGCGGAGTGACCGCTGATGGCTGTGGAATGCTGTTTGTCCGGGGGTTGAATCCCAGATAAGGGATTAGGGACACTGTTTGCACGTGTAACTGTCTTGAAGATAGCTTCAAAATGGTTTCAATCAGAGTAACAGCTCTGTCGAACCACTCCCTCCAAAATCTAATCTCATAGGCCAGTAACCACTGATGAGGTTACTTGAAGTCCTCACAGAAGAGGGCTCATTAATTAACATGTTGCTAGCAATTTGTTTCTCACCTCAATTATGCTTTTTGATCTGGCACTGGGCTCCTCAAAGGACTTCAGGGGGAGTTGGGCACCCAGCATGAAGCACAGCTGGTTAAGCAGCTGGACAGCCAGGTCCTTGAAACCCTTTTGAAACCCCCAAGCTGAGTTTATAGACATGATGGGGGACTGATTAATCCTCCCTTTCCTCTGTATTTTGAGATCCTACTGAAAATTTTGAATAAACAGGCAGACTCAAGCAGACTGAAGCCCAAACATTTGTTTGCAAATTTAGACACTTTTCGTTCAGGCTAGCTAATTTACAGTTTTATCCTTAGATGTGCTTTTGAGTGGTTCACAAGAATTGCAGTGCTTTTAGAGTTTGACTCAAGTAACAAAATGAACCTGAGCTTAGTTTGAAGAGTTTTTACTTCCCTCTAAAATTATCCTTGATCATGCAATATTTCAATGTATATGTATGTACCTATCTAGGCAGACGTGTATGTTATTGTTTGTGTATACATAGATGCACAAGCTCACACTCAGTGCAAACTGAGAAATCAAAGCAGAAATCTGGAAAAAAGAATTACTCTCAGACTGCAAGATGGCCTAAACATTAAATATTTTGAATATCACACAAGACTTGGTTATATTTCACCATTCCTTGCTCCAAGTGCTGTACCGAATGCTGCCCGTTCTGTGTGCTAACCCTGTGGCCTGATTGTTCCCTCCTCAAACCTTCCCATCCAGCTCCTGAGAAAGAAAAGGAATACCCAACCTCTCCAGACTACCTGGAAATAGCAATTTACTGCATAGGGGTGTTCCTGATTGCCTGCATGGTGCTGACAGTGATCCTGTGCCGCATGAAGAACACCACCAAGAAGCCGGATTTCAGCAGCCAGCCCGCTGTGCACAAGCTGACCAAGAGAATCCCCCTGCGCAGACAGGTAACAGAAAGTAGATAAAGAGTTTCAAAAAACTTTTTCTTTGCCCCAACAACTAAGCCAGCACATCCTTCTGCTGAGAGCTTTGGAAAGGGAAATGAATGAGGGAGTTAATCAATTACACCAGATTGCGGTAGAGAGAACATCTTAGCACGGCCATGTGTGTCTCGAGGAAGTCAGGGCAGGGCTGTTAGGGAGGGGAGAAATGTAAAAACTGAAATATGTTCTGTATTAGCAGTCTGTAGATGGGGGGAAAAAAATGTATTTCAAGTATTTTGGGGCCTGATCCCACGGCTTGTTGGAGTCAGTGGAAAAAATGTCACTGCCTTGATGGGCTTTGGAACAGAATCCTATTTAATTGTATATTTATGGTGTTTCTAAGGTGATTATTATTGTGGTAACTAGGTACCAGATACAGAGAGGTATTTTTCAGGATGACTTTTGAAGACCGAGGGGAGGGAGTTTCATAGCCAGGCATCCAGCAAACACCCCAAAATAGAAAAAAAACTGTAATAAAGTAAAAATAGGAGAGATACTATATCAACTCTTGGACAGCGTGATTAAGATAATGATGCTTTTGAGCAAGAAGCAAAAGCAGGTGCCAGATTTAAAATGCACACAACAGCATCACATGAAATATAATTTACAATTGTTTGTGGCTGGCAATGAGCATTTCTGGAGAGGGCGATGCCACGAGCAACAAACCAGTTGAACAAGTAACAGGACTTTGGCTTTATCACAGGCCACCACTTGCCAAAACAGCCTCCATTCCCACATACTGTCCTCTCCTGAAGGATTTGTGGTATTTTTAGAAGCTGGAGTTTAATAGGTTTTGATTTTCTTGCAGTAGGTCTTGAGGCCAGACCTCTGCCACCCCCAGGTTTCAGCCCTGCAGGATGGGGGATGTTGGAGTCTGAGGCTGTGGTTCACCTTAGCAGCCAAAAAAACTCTGTCTAGGGGGGTTGGATCCAGGCTCTGACCAGGGAGTTGGGTTTTGAGGGTTCACTTTGTGTCCATCTACACCATGAGTAAGTGGTGCAGCATTTCTGCAGATTTGTTTTTACAGCCTGCCCAGAATATTGTCACTGTCAGAGTAATGCATGTACCTTAAAAATGGTTCTTCAGCAAGGGTAAGTGTTTGAAGTGAGATGCATGGGCACACAGAGTGGGAGATTCTGAACAGCATTACATTTTTCTGGACTCTTGTGATTTCTGAATTTCTGAATAAAGCATTCCAGGGAGTGGAATGCTTTAGCTACTACTTTCCTCTGAATTTGGTGTTTTACAGAATCTTGAAGTGGGGCACATGAACATTTTTCAATTTGAGATTTGGTTTGTCTTATGAGCAAAAATATGTTAATTCTTCTTTTTTTTTTTCTGGCTGTCTTTGCACTTTAGGTTGTTTTTTCTTTTTTTTTTTTTAATTTTAATGATTTTACTCTTTTGCTCAAGTATCACTGGGACAAAGAGGGACTTTTCACTCTGAGTCTGTCAGAAAGAGTGATGAGAAGCCCTCAGCTCAATTCACACATCTCTCTGGCTAGAAATCTGTGTAGCTGTCTGGACAAAGAAGGCCTTTCAGATGTTATGTGCTTAGCCAGAGAGATACGTATCAACTGCTTAGATAGGAGACATTTATTACATTTCTGCCTGAGTATAAAAGCCTAATGACTCAGAGGCAAGTTGATGGTATAAAAAATACCTAGGGTTTGGTGCTAGCTCAGTTGTGTCAGCTGGAAATGGTTCCTGGGGGAGAAGAGTGTTATTTCATTGCGTGTGACAGCAGTGCCAACCACTGCCCTCACTTCAGCTATTTATCCTTAGATGATGCAATATGGACCTTCTCCAAAGCTATTGTTTTCACAGAGAAGAGAAACTGTCTTACAACATGTTTGTCACATTGGGGTTTATCAATTTATTTCAGTATTTTTACTTTTTTTTTTAGTCGAAATGGCGTTTTGCTTTGAAAACTGGGAATATTTTTTTTGAAAAAGATTTATGTTTGAAAGTGCAAATGCTTTTTCAACCCTTAAGCAAAAATCCCACTACTCCAAATTGTTCCTGTTACTGTTTTGTTAGCAGCAGTTGCTCATTGAAGGTGTCTGCATGGAAGAAAATGTAACTACTCTTAGCATTGTCTGAAATCTGTATTTCTGGTTTGATGATTTCACTGGTCAGCTTGCAAAGGCAGGATGAGACAAGCAGTCCCTGAAGGTTTGCTTGTGAATATTCCTTAATTTTTCAGTGATCATTTCCTTGGTGCTGAGGCTGCAGCAGCTCTTTAATTTCTGCATCTTTTAAAGCTAGTTTTGGATTTCAGGGCTGTTGTCACAAGCGAAGAATTGAAAAATAATCCAGATGTTTTATTTAAAGGGTGTGTGTTTCTGGATCATCCAACCCTATTTTATTGTGCCACCAAGCTCACTTTGTTTCAGTTTATTTGTATTTCAGAGGATTGTATTTAAACTTGGTGGAGTTTTGTCACTGAACCTTTATTTTTCTGTGGATCACAGGAAAGTATTATTATTATGTTTGTGCTGTGTGTGGGAGGGGTGAGGTGGCTGAGGAGGGAGGATGGGAGGGAGCGAGATGCTCATAGCAGGTAGGCTCTGAGAATGGGGCAGGGATCCAGGGCTGGGTGATGGGATTTGATGGAATTCCAGAGAAATGAGGCCACAGATTGGGAAATTCTTGATATTGTTTTCAAAGCTCTTCTGCTGCTGGGTCAGGGTCCCAGAGGATCTGGGTTGGAAAATAATCCTGGTTCACAGAGAGACTTTTGCACAACTCTGATGCCATCTTGTCTAAGCAGGAGAAGCGTCTTGCTGAGTAACATATGGTTTGGTTTGGATCCTCCTGCACTGTTTAGCCTGAGCTGCCACAGGATTTTATCATTCCCCACATGCAGGCGTTTTTTCCCTGCCAAAATGCGGTTCTTTTCGCGTTTGTAGGGAGGGTCAGGATGAAGTCAGGAATTATCAGTTCCCGTCCCCTGCAATCCTCATCCTCACCAGGATCTGGTACTTGGATTTCAGGTTTTTCCAGGAAAACCCAGCAGGCAACTCCTCTTTTCATCAAAGCAGTTCAAGTGTTATCCATGGTCTGCGTGGAGGTACCAGCTTGAGAGGGAGGGGATGAAGAATTTGTGGGATTGAGCCTCACAAGCTGATTTGCAGGACAGGCTTTAAGTGACAGGGCCACTGAACCAAAAGAGTAAAGAGTAGCCTTCAACAGGATGTACATCTATTTTGTAGAAGCTTTATTTTAACAGATAATTATGACTGAAGCAGACAAAAAGACAATCTCATCTCTTGTGACTTGCTCAAAGTCAAGTACAAATGTTTGTCATCAGTACAGGTTTTTGTTAGGGCTGTCACAGTCAATCTGTCAAATTTGGGCCCCCTCAATATGTGTGTCTTAAATAGGAAGCAGTGATCTTTTTTATGCTTAATATTTAAAATACACTCCCATGAATTTATGTCTTTTGTTGTTGTTTTGGAGTCTAATCCTTCATAAAGATATAATGGCTGCATTTGTGATGAACAAAGACTGGGTTAAAGCAAGGCTTGAGCTCACCCAGAATAGTTCAAAATGGTAGTTCAATAATTCAAAATGATGGTGGCAGCTGGAATGTGAAAAAAAAAAAAGTGATCAGGAAAAAGGAAAGTAATGTAGTATTTCATGTAATATTGAGCAATAAAAAGATCATCTTTTTAGAGGAATAGACTATGAAGTACAAAGATTAATACACAACTATCAGCAAGATATTGTTGAGTGGAATTTACCTTAAGTATTCCTTTTTTTTCTTTATGCTTGGATTTTTCTATATGGAAACCACTGTCTTGTCTTGTGGTACTTACTGGATATTATTTTGTGTGTAAGTGTTTCCAAATGAGTTCTTTTTGTGGAGGGGTGGTGCATGTGTTTTAAATGTCAGTGCTTAACATTAGGATTACTCAGTTTTGTGAAGTGCATTTAACCTTGTATTTTCCTGCATCTGGTCACTCAGATGGGCTGTTTCTACCAGCAGCTAACAGCATTATTTACTAATTATAAAATACAAATATGCATATGATTTCAAATTAACTTTTACAGCAGAGCCTTCAGAAAGGCTGACAGTTATAGGAAATCGCTGCATGCCTGCTAAAATGTCCCAGCATGAGTGCCAGAACTGACAGATCCGAGCTCCAGGACATGGGATGAATTATCAGTGGAGGAAAACACCCTTCATAATCAATTACAGACAATTACACACTGCTCTGCAGCTGATTTTGCCACATGGCATTTAAAGATTCCAGCAAAGATTTGTTTGTTTTAAATGCTCTGCTGCTTAGAAATGCTTGTAGAGCATTAACTGAGAGCTGATTAAACACAGTGTGTTGGCCAGAGGAGGAAGATATCGTTAAAATAGGGATATAATCACCCATGGATGTGTGAGGTTTGGGTGCTGTGGGCTTTTCTCCTTCTCGAGTGCAGATATGGAGCTGAAGGTCTCTCTCAGGTTGGTTCTCACTTCTGGCCTGCTAAAAGCACAAAGCAAGCACACAAGGAATATTTTCGGGTGGAGCTCTGCCTTCCTGTTGAGGCTAACATGTACCATAATGGTTCTTTCAGTGCTCTGCTCAACTCAAGCTGACTTTCACCTTTCTTTCTTTAATTAAGCACTCAAAATACCTCCCTAGTGCAGTGTCATCATGTAAAACAGGGTGTCAGCACACTGAGTGGGCCCCCACGGTGTTTAATTCACCTGCATCAGGTGAACCTGCATGGTAAGGGCTTGGAGAGCAGAGCTGCAAGTGACAAGCTGGGAAAAAAAAAAAAAAGCATATAGAAAGCTGCCACTTAAATGTAGATTAAAGCTGACCATGTCTACTGACCCTGGAATAGGTAGGATTTTCCTCAGTCTTTTATAGTGTGCTTTAAGGGAGTGAAAAAAAGATGCTTGAGGGAGCAGATCAAAGGTTAATTCTTTCTTATTGCAGGAAAGGTGAGAGGCCATTTCAAACCAGAAAATCTCCCCCAACCACAGGCCAGGCTGGGTTGGCTTCATCTTTTCTGGAGCAGATTTTTATAGCCCTTGAGCTCCTGTAACTCCTTGTACTGCTCCAGTTAATCAATCAGGAGAATATTCCCTGAGAGTGCAGTCCATTTGTCTTCTCTCAGACACTGAGCAGTTCCTCTGGATTTCTCATCATTCCTGTCCATGTTAATGCACTTTGGTTACCTCCAGTATCTCTGGCCCATCACACAGCTCTGCTGTGAAGTAAACACGTGGAGCAGTGTTAAAAGGGAAACTGGCAGAACCTTTAATCTGCTTTTTTCTATACATTATTGCTATTTAAGCTCTGTGTTTAAAACGCATCACCAGAGTATTTCAGTTTATTGCAAGTTTATATTTATAGGCTTTAACCAGGCTAAGGCTGCTGAATGGTGAGTCTAAAAGCTAGTGAAAAGATGAAACTCTGGAAGAGATCCAGACAGTGTCTAGTACAATTACTGTATCCATGAAAAAAAAACCCCAAAAAACAAAAGCCCAGAACCCAGAATTCTGGACCATTTCTGATACCTGAGATATCTAAATTTTGTAGCTTCACTTCTGTGACTATCTGTCCCTTAAAAACAATAGCTGTAATGGCATAGACAGGCATGGAAGTAAAGAGAATGTCAATTAATGAAGAATATAAGAATCAAGACTTGAATAAAGATCTTGGTAGAATGACTGGAGAATAGTAAGTAGATTTTGGAAATATGGAGGGAGTGGTCATAGAATATTGATAGGTTTGTGGTGAGAGATGAAAAAATGGAAACCAGAAATAACAGAAAAGTGGAATTCAGGAAAGTAGAGTTGGGGGCAGAGGAGCTGCCACACTGGAGATTTGCACATTTCTTGGTGCTGACCTGGTTCATTTAATGAAGCATCATTTTCAAAGTGTAGCAAAATAATGAAAATGAGCAA
>VXBQ01003389.1:488850-552939 GCA_013400175.1 Phainopepla nitens
AAGTAAAAAAAGCAGATCAGATTCCAGCTTCCAGCCCTCGTTCTCCCGCTGTCTGGTCTAGCAGGTGAGTTCCCCTCTGCAGACTGGGCATGGCAACATCTCTCTCTCAGGACTCCATTCAGTATTCACGCACTGATTTATTTACAGCTCCATAGTCTGCCTTAATAGTACTTCTCTGTTTGTATCCCAAGTGGTCACTGGATTTATTTTCCTAGAGGAATGTGCCAGCTACTTATATTTGCTGAAAGCAAACATCAGCATTCGTGGTGGTGGGATGAATGAGGTGGAAGCAGTCCACCTTTCTTTTTTGAATGGTGGCCTTGTGTTTGTGCAGTTTCACTCTCTCTTTCCATGGACACCACATCTTGCATGCAGGAGCTGTTTCTGATACCAGGAAAAGTCTGTCAGCTGCAAATCTGGTTAACAAGATTAATTTTTTGATAGCAATCCGTAACATTTTCTTCCTTTTGAAACCACTTTCCACTCTTAACCTCTGCTTTTAGAAAGAGGCTTTTTTAAATCTTGAGACCTGTGGAACAAAATCGTAGCCTGGTGACATTTTACATCAGCAAACCTGGTGGCAAGGTTGATCCTCATCCAGGAGATGAAGATTTGGGTTCTCTGGTGCTCCAGGCTTCCAGCTGGGTCCAAGAGGAGAACCTCCTGCTGCCTGGTGTGAGGATGGGTGCCAGTGATGGCTTGTGACAACCTTCATCCCAGCCTGGCTGCTGGGTTTGGGCTTGGCCAAGACGTGATTGTGGCACGGCGAGAGAAGGAGGATTCCCCTCGGGAGGGGCAG
The DNA here is from genome assembly GCA_013400175.1 of Phainopepla nitens. Taxonomy (NCBI): domain Eukaryota; kingdom Metazoa; phylum Chordata; class Aves; order Passeriformes; family Bombycillidae; genus Phainopepla; species Phainopepla nitens. Next base: position 489,650 of record VXBQ01003389.1, read on the forward strand.
GCTGGCAGTACAAGCATTTCTCTTTTGTGTTAGCATTCACTTGAAACTCTGAGGTCAGCGTCTGCCAGGCTGCTGCTTGCAGGCTTGAGGGAAGAGCCTTATAGAAGATTCACACCAAAACAAATTTTGTTGCATGGATGGAGCAGCTGCCTCCCTTTTCCAAAATCATTTATCAATAGGTACCTTTGGTACTGTTAGGAAAATATCAAGGCTGATGAGAAATCTCACTCCAAAGTTTCAAAACTGAGTTATTTTTAGGACCTCTTCCCCACATTTCCTGTAGAGTCTTTAGCTAAGAATGTAGTTAATTGAAAACTGAAGAATTGTGATAGCTTTTTGATGGTTTCAGTATTGAGTATTTGGAAAATAGAAAGTAATAGGATCCTATAGGTTGGAAAAGACCTTTAAGATTGTTGAGTCCAAATGTAAGCCCTGCCAAGGCCACCACTAAACCATGTTTCACGTGCCACATCTGCACATATTTTAAATCCCTCCAAGGTTGGTGACTCCACCATTGCCTTAGGCAGCCTGACAGTCCATCCATTGAAGGAGTTGTTCTTAATATCCAATCCAGATCTCCCCTGGAGGCCATTTACTCTTGTGCTATTGCTTTTCCTTGGGAGAAGAGATGGAGCCCCACCTGTGTGCGCTGATTTGGGAAAAGACGTGGTAACATGGACAACTAGGAGGGGAAGAAGAGAACTTACTGGTCACCTCTGCCCACTTGGATATCTGAGGGCAGTGATGTAAATACTGCCAATTTATTTTAAAAAAAATCTTAATATGATAAATAAAAATACCTTCTGAGGGAATAATTTTAAAACTTATGAGGTTTTTGATTTATGGGACAGACTGACAGCTGTGGTAGCCGTTAGAGTCAGTATTGTGCCTACAGTGGAGGCTAAATGTGACAACAGAGCACTAGAATCAAGACTGTAAATTCAGCTACTTCCTAATGCCATGGTTCTGAGCTGGCTTGGTATCAGCTGCTGGTGGTTTTCAGATTTTGGGCCAAGATTACATCTCCATCTTCTTTTTTTTCTTGTTGCATCTTGCATTGCAACCACAGGTGTCGGCCGACTCGAGCTCTTCCATGAACTCCAACACGCCCCTGGTGAGGATCACCACCCGCCTCTCCTCCGCTGCTGATGCCCCCATGCTGGCAGGGGTCTCAGAGTATGAACTGCCAGAAGACCCCAAGTGGGAGTTCCCAAGAGATAAGTACGTAGCTGGCTTCCTCTGGCACCACTTCTGCATCTCTGAGTAACCTTCAACAGCATGGCAGGAGGAAGCATCTCGCCTCATGTCTCCTAGGGTTTCTCTAGTTTAAAAAAAAAAAAAAAAAACTCAGTTACCTGAAGCTGCCCTGAATTTCAAGATTTAGTTAGTCTGAAATCAGTTTGGTTAAATAGAAGCTAAATTTCCTCTGCCTGCAGTCCCGATTATATTTACAGATTTCTTGCAGGTTTTCAGGTGCTCTGCTGAAATGTAGCTCCTCTGTTAGGAAATGAGTTAGGAAAATTCAGTATGATCTAGACTGGGAAAAATATCCACATGCAAGCACTGTGTTAGGGCAATGGTGATTTCCCGAAGCTATATCTCTGAACATTAAACCGTGTTTCTCAGTTGACTATTTAATTGGCTAATAAATAAAAAACAGGTAATACAATATGTAGGAGATAGAGAAAGTCTAAATTATTCTATTGGACAATCTTTCTGTCATGTCTCTGGATAGGATTTAGTGTTGAGTTGTATTGACATGTATTAATGGAGATGATTATTTTTAATTTAGGGGAACATTTTGCATGTTGGTTGCATGTATGTGCAATTTCTATGGCTTAGAAGTGTCTGGTTTCAAGCAGAGCATACTGAATTTTGATATATTCAAATTCATGTGGCTACAGAATATTTTCTTCAAAGTCTGTTGACTAACATGCAAAATGAGCTTTTGGATAATCTAATTAAAACTGTAACCATATGGCTTAATATAAAAAAAGACATGCAAAAGAGAGATAATGTTAGAACAGGTAGAACTACGATTATTTATCAGAATTAGATAGCTTTAAGAAGTCTTTAGGTGGCATTGAGAAAATAACACCTTTTGTCATGGACACTTCTTTGGAAGTTCAAGATTCTAACTTTTGAATAGATGAACTGCAATTTTGAGCCTCCTGATAACTGCCCTGGAAATGACTTCATTGGTTTAGCTGAAAACTAGAGTAAAAGGCTGTAATTGCCACCTGCAGCATTCTGGTCAAGAGTGGGGGCCTGTATATGTGCTCCTGTCAGCCCCTGCCCTGGGGGGATACACTAAATGCGGAAAATTTTAGAGTTGCTAAACATTTAAACCCAGTGTTCAGCACAAATGTAGGTGGAGCAGATCTGCAATGAAAGGAGGCTATTTAGAGGCAGTTTATTAGGCTGGGGGGCAGCAGGCACACAATGAGGGGTTTGTTACTTTGGTCCTAGCAGGGCAATAGCACATAAATTAACCAGTTTCCAATGCAAATGTTTGTTCTCTGCCAAGACCCTGAATTCAGTTTTAGTTCTGGAGAAAGCGCAGGGTGACCTCAGCGCAGCATATGCTGCCCTTCGGTCTTTGCACCTTTTTAAAACTTGCATTTGCTTTAGAAACCAATCCAAAACAGCTCGAGGAATTCTCACCAAGCCAGAGCCCACGTGTGACAGAGTGAGCTGGCTGCCCTTGGGAGGAGCCACCTCACTTCTGTCCTGTGCCCAAGCAGATAAGCAGGTTTTCAAATCACTTAGCCCTTATCTAACATTTCTGCTGATGATATGACAGCCTCTCCCTGTACTTCATGTTGGAAGACAGGTGTCCATGCTTTTAAGAATGAGCCCCCACATCTGTCATATCTGTAAAATCCTCCTGTTGACATGGAAAGTCAGGTCCTTAAGAGTTAGTTTATAAAAATGCTTGTCTGCATCTGGCCCCTATGTTGGATTACGTTGTCAGCATCACACTCACTGAGCATCCTCTCTGATTCCTGCCACAGCACTGCTGCAGGGTATCACATGGTATTCTCTGCAAGTAAAGGAGCCTGACTGTGGCCCTTAGGCTGGAACCAAAAAGATTTTGCCCAGAGGCTTTCAAGTTTCTTTTTTTTATTTCATCTCTTTCTACTTACGAAGCTGAGATCGACATCTCCATGTCTGTCTGTTAGATTTGAGCAGGTTTTGCAACCAGGGATATGCTCCACAAAATGCATTCTGCAGAGCCCACTCAGTGACTGCTCCTTTTAGGAGGGTTTGATGTTGGTGCTGTGATTACAGCCGAGTTTGTTTTTCCCAGTCTCTGCTTCCCTTCTCCGAGCAGTGCCTGGTCTCTGTGGGCAGGAGGCACCTTCTGGTCCCTTCAGCCAAGACTCTGGTGGCTGCAAAGAGCTTGCAACCAAGAACCAGCCATTGTGCTGGACCCTCTGTGGCTGGAACTTGACTCTCATCTCCTTGTGGTCAGTGTGGAAGCAAAGATGACCAGCTGTGTTACAGTGACAGGAGAAGCTGGCCGGCTGCTGGCTGCTCCCCAATTCCAGCCACGCTCTGCTGCTCTGTGGAAGCTCTGCCTCTCCACACTCTGTCTCCCCACAAGCCATCAAGTGCAGCCTTGGGGAGAGCTTAAAAGCTGAGTTCAGTGACTGATGTGCCTGTCTGAGATGCTCACTCCACCACTCCTAAGAAAACGCACCCAGGCCCTTATTGGTTCCATATGATAAACGCCTCACGCTGCAGCGAGTTGTTGAAAGGGTTTTATATTTAGCCCTGCAATTTCACTGGCTGCACCCCTGCACCAGATGCTGTGTGTTAATCTGCTCTTTGCCCCTCCAGGCTGACGCTGGGCAAACCCCTGGGAGAAGGCTGCTTTGGGCAAGTGGTCATGGCCGAAGCGGTGGGGATCGACAAAGACAGGCCAAAAGAAGCAGTGACCGTGGCAGTGAAGATGTTGAAAGGTAAGAAAATTGGGTGATTAGGGATCAGAACGGGTGATTTGGCAGCTCTCAGCCACAGAAATTTCTTTTGTGGCATCTGAACTCTGTCATCGTTGTGGGGTGGGTCAAAGAGCGCATAGCTGACCTCAGCCTTCAGCAGTTTGGGGTGTAAATCTGCACCCTTGACAGCCTGTTTATCTTGAGCAGTACTTGGGAGCCAGGAGATGTATTAGCATCGTGTGGGTCTCTCTGCTTTCAGTTTATTTCATGTCAGAGGCTATCCTTGTGTAGATCCGAGCCCATTCAGTCCAGGTGGTTGGTGCCTATTTATTTTGAATTTAATTGTGAGGTTAGTTTGCAGGAAAGGCTGTGTTATTGGAGGTTTGATAGCTAAGGACAGCTTTTTTATGTCTGATCTTGCTGTGCTGCCTTTTTACATAATAACACTGAACAGTCTTCTGATGAGTCAGTCCACCAAAGGGGCTGAGACTGTTTTTTGGTAAGACATAATATATGATGTGCGGTGTAAACTGTAAAACAAATCCCATATTCTGCATTTTGAGCCACATATTTTACAGCAGCTGGTGAGCCTTACTGAAGCTCAGGCTGGCACACTAAAATGTATGAACTGAACCTGTGTCTTTTACAGATGATGCCACAGAAAAAGACCTGTCTGACCTGGTGTCAGAGATGGAGATGATGAAGATGATTGGGAAACATAAAAATATCATCAATCTTCTTGGAGCCTGTACCCAGGATGGTGAGTAGAGAAAAGAAAGTAAACCAGGACTTTCCAACAGGTCTGTGAAAGTCTCATTAATCATAATTTTTCAAGAGGTTTTAAGGAAGCAGTCATGCCGTGATAGGATTTTTAGGTATTTCTTTAGCTTAACAGCAATATTTTAACTTCTGTTTCTCATTATAGTTGCAGCCTTAATATGAGAAAGGGCTCTATATCATATGAAAACTCTCCAATCCCTTGCTGTAAGAAACAAATGACCTTTTGCAGGGCCTTTACCTATGTCTGCTGTTCAGAATTGTCAGCCCTGCTGTAGGAGAACTTGCACCCCACAAATTTGAAACGAGCGCTTTCACTCCTGGAAAAGCTAATTACACCACATAAAATAATGCAGAATGGCATAACACTCTGAAAATTAAAAAAAAAATTAAGAAGCACTTACCCTTTGTTGGAGATCTCAGGGTATTTTTTGATTAAAAATATTTGTTTTTCGGTACATGGTGTGGTCTGAAAGGAACAGGCACCAGGGCAGGGTTTAGGTACTTTAAGGCACTAATTGTGGCTCTGCCACTTCTGCTTTGGAGCTTTGGGCAGTCACTTCCCCATATCCAAACCTTTTATTTTGTTTTAAAGTGGTGTTTACTGCATTCTCATTTTATTGAGTTAATTTATTTTGAATTGAATCGAATCGAGTTGGATTTTATTCAGTTAATTTATTATAATTCGCTAAAAGCTTTTTTTTTTTTTTTTTACATAAAAACCATTTTACCCTGGTACCTGACCCTGCTTTTCCCATGGCTCTTTTCATGCCCAGGTCCCTTGTATGTGATAGTGGAATATGCTTCCAAGGGGAACCTGCGGGAGTACCTGCGAGCGCGCCGCCCGCCTGGCATGGAGTACTCCTTCGACATCAACAGGGTGCCTGAGGAGCAGATGACATTCAAGGACCTGGTGTCCTGCACCTACCAGCTGGCACGGGGCATGGAGTACCTGGCTTCCCAAAAAGTAGGTGGAACTCAGCAAATACAGGGCTTTTTTTTTTTTTATTTTATTTTGCGGTTTGGTTTTGTCCCCGTCTCGTTTGTGTTCAGGAATTCGCCGGGAGAAGGAGCTGCCTCAGACAGGTTGTGTAGTCCACGCCCCTGCAGATCAGTGGGAAAATTCATGCACTTTAAGGTTTTTCATCTTTGTTTAGCAATATTGCCAAAGTGAGGCCCGGAGCGGATCGTTTAAAGTAAATACTGTGCACGTTTTTGCAGTTTGAATCCATAAGCACAGGTGGTCACTTGATTACACGAGTCACATCACTCCACCCGTGAGGCAGCAGGCTCTGTTTGCCTTCTGTTTCCAGTAAACCAACCAAATCCTTTCACATCATGATGTAAAACAAATGAATTCAGTGGCTGAAAGGACTTACAGAATAACAACAGGCAGGATTGAGAAGACCAAAGACACCAGGGCAAAAAGAGTGGGCAGAAGAGGCAAAAATAAATGGAGTGTATTAGCCACTTAAATGATGCACTTTACTTAAAACTGGTGTTTTCAGTGGAGTGAGCTTGTTGAAAGAATTTATTTATCCTTTCATGTCCCCAGACACTTATTTCTAAAACCTGTCTTCAAACATTTCTTTTCAACCAGCATTTTGATTAAATTATAGTCATAAAACCTTAAATAGCCCTGTTTAACTAACTCTGTAAACATACTGTGGCTTAGTGGACCAGCAATCCTGGATACCCCGGGTGATGTTTGGACCCAAAGGCTCAGCCAGAGCAGCAGATAGCAATGATAAGTACTTCCTGCAGGGTGTGGAGTGGTTACTGGGATTTATACCGATTTCCAGTCATGTCCACTCCCAAGTATGGAGCTGTTTTCAACCAAAGACCAGGGTTGAGTCTAACCCTCCATTCCTGTTGTGTGGAGTCATGATTTTGTTATTGTTTTTTCTGCACTTGAAGAGGTTGGGGAAGAGAGGGAATCCAGGTTTAATTTTGCTTCTATTCTTTTGTTTTGGAACAGTAAATCTTAGCGCAGCAGGGTCGGCAGGGTGACGTGCGTGACAGCAAGGCAGAACTCTCCTAAAGGAGTAAAGCGGGGGTATTGATTAGGTGACACACCTCAGGATATCTCTTTCTGAGATTAATGCAACTCCTGCCTGGCAGTGAGCCACGTCCCAAGAAAATAGAGCTGATGTGAAAAGAAAACATAAATCTTTTGAGAGCAAGTGTCTTCCTGAGGAGCTCTGAAGTGCTGCTGTAGGACACTCCCAAGAGCCACTGAAGCCTTTTTTGTTTGCAGAAGCACTTGACTGGTGCTGTGCTGAGCTGCACAGATTGAGAGGCATTGCCCAAGGCAGGGGGAGAAGCTGGGCAGCACAGAGTAGAGCTGTGCATTCCTGTGCTCCAGATATCCCACCACTTCTGCTTGCATTTCAGCCCTTTTTCTCCCCTTAGGGATCCATTTCCTGAGCTGGAATAATGAGAGACCTGCACTTCTCATGGTGTTCCCATTGTGCATGAGCTGTGAGAAGGGCAGTGTTCTTGTTATTTCAATCCAAAAGGGGCTCAGTGAGACTGCAGTAAAGAAAAAAGGTAAAGGTGATGATGTTTGTTCACCTACCATTTGCCTCACAAGAAGTTTTTGCCTTACAAGCAGTTGTACTTAGAAACAATACCCCATTTCCAAAGTTGGTTGGATGCTTTTTAAAAGCAGGAAGCTTGGCCCCCAGAAACAATGCTGTTTCTGCCAGCGCAGCATTGCTGATGCTGAGTTAGAGGACTGAAGGGATGCTGAAATCATGCACTGTTGTCTGGTTCTGTGCTCATGAAGGCATTGTCTGGAGCAGGTTTTTCCCCATGGCTAACCCAGTGAGGAGCAGAAACTTCATCTTACCCCTGTGGGATAAGAGATCTCAGCAGTTTGCTGGGGCAAGAAAAAACCTGATTGTTGTATTGCTTTTTATGTCTATGCACATACTGAAATAAAACATACAACATCGAGAGTTATCCAAAACCAAAGAGGGAGAAAAATATATTTAAGCTGAAAAGAAAAAAATATCCTGCTGGGCTTGAGAACACAATGATTCTTACCATGCCACCTTGTATCAACCCTAATAAAGCTCCTTGAATACAGGAGTAATACCCAGAGCAGTCACAGAGTCCCCTCAGTGTCAGGGTAATACTGACATGAAGGATACAACTCTCAGAAGGTTATAGGTTTAGTTTCAGTATCAAAGCTGTCTTAAAAACAAACAGTCAAACCCTGATTGCTTTGGGTTATTTTTTTCTTTTCCTTTTCATAATTGCATTTTTATAGTCTTGTGGTTGAGTAATTATACACACCCTAGACATCCTGCTGACAATTATATTAATATCTTTAATATTAAAAATGGTTGCACTGATTCAGACTGGCTGTCAGGTTTTATCTCTGGTGAGAGAATGTAATTTAAGAGAAGCAACACAATAAAAATGTTCATTAACAGTATTTCTGATGAAACTGCAGTACCTGTACCTGGGCGCTTGTAACAGAGAGTAGATCTCAAAATGCTTGGCACAGCTTGGGTCACCACCCAGCTTTCAGCTCTAGCAAAAATATAAGATTTAAGAGGACCAGGACTTTCTAAGACACTTCTTAGGGCCATTGTTCAGCTTGGAAACACCAGCTGAGGGGATGGATTGCAATAATTAAGAAAATCATATTTCACAGGCTTGTAGGGAATGTGTGGCTTTCCCACCTGGTCGTTTAGGTTAAAATCTATAAAAGGAGATTTAGTTATGGTGTTGAAGCACTTCCACTTTTGCAGCAGTTTATTTCAGTGGGCTGTTTTTTTCTTTTTTATTTCCAGTGCATCCATCGAGACTTGGCTGCAAGAAATGTTTTGGTAACAGAAAACAATGTCATGAAAATAGCAGACTTTGGTTTGGCCAGAGACATCAACAATATAGATTATTATAAAAAGACTACTAATGTAAGTGGATAGTTTTCTAATTTCTGGAAACAAATGTTTTTTTCAGTGATTCATTTCAGAACCATGGTTGTAAACTTAATGGGCTTCTTGTACAGCAGCCTCACTTTTCATCCCAGACAAAAAAGTGGGGATCAAGGGCATGAGCATTTCTGTCTCCTCTTACAGTGACAGTTAATTAAAAAGCTAAGTAAAGAGGCTATATATTGGAGGATTAGAAATGGTAAAATGCAAGAACTTTTTTTTTATCGTGTCCCTGACTCCAGTCAGTTGTAATAAGTGGAAATATTCCTGTTGATCTCAGCTGGTTTAGCACCCAGCCTGGGATCTTGAAATACTCTGTACAAACGGTGCCAGCAGCAACCACAATAAAAATTCTTTTTATTTGTGGTGGTGTCACATTCAGCCTTCTGCCTGTGCCTGTCTTTATCTTGTTAGGGACAGGTTGTGGGGGTGATCTCAAAGTGGGGCTAGAGATAGAGAAAACTTTTTTATACTCCCCACAGTCACTGTTTTGCTGCTTAGCCTGTACCAAATCAAGAAGATAAAACATTTGGGATTTAGCATTGATACCTGGTTTGAACTCCTTACACCTCCTCCAGGGATCTCTTAAGGTCCTGCTGAGCTGCACTTGGGTTTTGATGGGAGCTCTGCAGAACTCATTGAGTTCTACAGATTTTTTTTGTATAAATATGACTTCTTATGAGCAATCATGTTAAGTGGCTTATCTGTGAAAATCACTGAGTGGTTAGTGGCATTTTAATGGTAACATCTGCCTACTCCCAAAAGCCAGAACCACCACGTACAGGAGCATTGGAGGGGATTGAACCTTACTTTCAGACTCAGTGCAGTTCCTGGGCTCTGTGTGTGCAAAGCCACAGGCAGCTCTGACTGTGAGCTTTGGGTCACTGCAAAAGGGATGGGAAACAAAATTCTTGGGTTTAGTAATCAATTTATTTTTGCAGGCAGGCCTGTTTTTCAGAGGTTTATTGATTGTGGGTATTTTGATCGTTAAAGAGGCATAGCAGAATGATACTTTTGATTCTGATCTGCTTATCCTATCATTCTCCTAACAAGCAGTCTGGGAAATTTTTGGGAACTCTGAATGCTTTTTTTATCTTCAATGCTTATATCCATTTTTATAACAATCTCTGTACTTTAGCCCATCTTACTGTTTTCTCACTGAAAATGTTCAAGGTAAATTTTGTGCTGGTTTGCATTATTGAAATAATCCTGTAAATTGCTGCCATTTTAATTTCTCTTCCCCTCCAAACTCACAGGGACGGCTTCCAGTAAAGTGGATGGCTCCAGAAGCTCTGTTTGACAGAGTTTACACACATCAAAGTGATGTGTAAGTGGCCTGATTCCAGTGGGGTTTTGAGGGTGGGAAGCAGGGGGTTGTTTTGCTTTGTGTTTGTTAAAGATTGAGGTATTTCATATGTGTTTTGCCATTGTCCTTTACCTTTAAGAGTTTTCATTCTGTCTCACATATTAATAGATGGAACAGGACTTGCCCTTAGAAAGTGAGGATTTTATGGTAGACTGCTAACCAGTGCTCTGTTACTAATCTGCCCAGCTTCAAAGCACATGAAAGGTGGAAAATGCTAACCTCCTTCTGTCACTGCGGAAGTTTCCCCCCTTGAACTTATTTACGGATGTGCAGCTACAAAGAGTCTATCTAATTTGCTTGCCTTTTGACATACTCTGGACTTCCTTCAGGTTTAAAACAAAACAAAACAAAAGAAAAAAAATTTAAAAAAAGGAGAGAGAGAAAAGAACCAAAAAAGAAAAAGTTCCTGAAAACTTCTTATAAAAATCTGTGCTAAGATTCGGTGCAATAAAACGTAGGCTGGGTATGCTGGAAAAGTTTTCTCTGATTTTCAGAAGTGGTGTTGCTTCCCAGCAGTACTTCACATGTAATAGGAAATCATTGGACTCTGACACTTCAAAAATCTTTTAATGTGTGCACAGAGCCACTGGCTGATGCAACTGCTCAGGGTTTATTCTGCTTCCTATTACAGTTCTGTGTGCATTGTGCTTGAAGTAGATGTGTATTTCTTATGCAATACACATGAAGATCCTGGTTTTTATATCTCAGAAAAAAAGCTATTAACTGTAAAGGGCTGGATGCTTCCCAGCAGAGGTGCAAAAGGTTATGCAAGTCAGTGCAGGGTTAAAAAGGAAAAGGGCAGGATGGAGAAAATAAGAAGTATCTCCTCTTGCTTTAACCTGGGTGCAGTTTCCAAGCTGTTCTCTCCTTAAGAAAATCATTTACCGAAGCATTTCCTGCAATCTCTACATCATTTACAAAGGAAATGATATACACAGGTTAAGGGTGGATCAAACTTGTGTTTTAAAATAACATCTTGGCAAAATATTTAAGTGAATGTGAAGTAAACCACTTCACTGGCTCGAGATTGAGAGTCAGCCTGAGCTCCTCAGCAGCCAGGGAGGATGAGGATTTCAGTGCTTGGAGACTCTTGGCCCCATGGTGGCTTTGAAGATGGCTAAAGATAATATTATTGTAAGTTTGTGCAAACAGTTTACTAAAATACTGTGCTGCAGAGCTGGGGGAGCTGCAGAGGAGCTGGGGAGCCAGTGCAGGCTCTGTGCTGGTGCTCACCTGGCAGAGCTGCCAGCCAGGCAGGATGAGGCAGGAAAACTGGCTTAAAAATTATCCCACTTCATTTCCTAGCAGAAGTTAGCAACAAAAGAAAAAAAAAGAAAAGAAAAAGAAAAGAAAAAGAAAAGCAGGGTGACGCAAAATATTTTTGTTTTGAACAGTCTGCTTTTTCCAAAATATCCTGCCACATAATTGCACCCCAGCTGAGCTGTGAGTGCTCTGTAAGTCATTAAGCTGTGAAGATGCAGTGCTGGGCAGTTGCCCCTGGGTGCTCAGAGCACACTAGACAGAGGAAAAGAGGGTATTTGGGAACATGCTGGGGTCAGTCCCCACCCTAAATGCTGTCCATGCTTCTGATGCACCTCCCAGATCCCTGTCCTGTTCTGTGCAGGGGCTGGTTTAAATCTCTAGGAGGGGTGGAATTCTCTGTTTCCAGCAGCCAGGCAAATCTAGTAATGCAGTTGTCTCTTTGATTTGCAGTTGGTCATTTGGTGTGTTAATGTGGGAGATCTTCACCTTAGGAGGGTCACCCTACCCAGGAATCCCAGTGGAGGAACTTTTTAAGCTGCTTAAAGAAGGGCACCGGATGGATAAACCTGCCAACTGCACCAACGAACTGTAAGGAGCCTGATCTGCTGTCCCAGGGCTGAAGGGCACAGCTGTACTGAATTCATGTGTTTAATGCTACCCCCAGGAGGATCAAACACTCTCAGAAGTGCTCAGCTCTAAAACTGTGGATATTTGTGAGGGTATAGATGTGTAAGGAAAAGGTATGGGAAGGATTTCAGGAAATGTTTGGCAGAGGATCCTTCTTTGCACACCCTGCTGTGATCCTATTGCAGAAGGAAGAAATCATCTACAAGCCAGTCTCTGTCAGTGTTTTTACACCCACATTTGTTTGATTTTAATGTTACTAACGTGGAAATTTGCAAGGGTTGCACATACCACTAATCAAACGTGAGGTACATCAGGCTGCTTTTGTACACAACAAAATGCATCTGGGAACTTCTGTGTTAACACAGCATTATCTCCTGGTGATGTGGGGAGTGTGATTCCAGGTATTTCAACACAGACCTTAATTACATTTAATTTTTTTTTTACATTTTAATTCCTTCACGAAGATTGCCATCTCTGATGTGCAAAAAATATTCTACTTTAATACCTTTGAAGTTGCTGGGCCACAGAATTGGGCCCACAGAAAGGTAATTTAGACACTGAGCAAGGGAGAGACAGGAGGAGAAAGCCCCTCTGAGGGCAGGGAGTGTTGCCCAGGTTGGGGGATTGAGTGGCCCATGAGCAGAGCTGTGTGTGCTCGCTGCTTTCCTTGTGAAGGGCAGCACTGACTGTGCATGAAAAGGTTGGTGAGGAGGATGGGTGATTTTAATTAAGCCAAGCAAACGTGTGTTTCTTGCAGCTATATGATGATGAGAGATTGCTGGCATGCTGTGCCTTCTCACAGACCCACTTTCAAACAGTTGGTGGAGGACTTGGATCGGATTCTCACTCTCACAACTAATGAGGTAGGTAAATTGTCTCCCTCCGTAAGCTGCTGATCAGGAAGAATGGTTCAGGGGACAGATGGAATTTATTCAATTATGAAATCCTGCTCGAGTTCACTTCTTGTTCTGTTTGTCATTGTCCTCTGAGGTTACACGCAGCTAGGCTATGTATCCTGTGAAATCCTCCGTCTCTTGCCATTATGCCTGGGATTATGTAACTAAAAAGAAACACATCCTTGAGAGGTTTTTGTTTATTTCTCGCTGCGTCTCTGGATGTTTTTAGTGTTGAGGGACTGCGTGTGGCAGGTTGAGGGGCAGTGCTTGTGTTTCAGCAGGAATTGCACGTGAGGGAGGGATGTGGAGTTCGTGGTGGCTCTCATTTGCTGGCTCAGTTTGATTCCCAGCCATGCTATGTAGGTCAGAAGAGGAGAAATCGTCAATGGCAGATTTCAGATGATGTGTCTGAGAGTGAATTAGGTTCACTGAAATAGCTCTCTGTGGAGGGAATGGGGACCCACGGGGGATGTGCAAACAGCCATCCAATTATCCAAAGGTCCTGCCTAGCCCTGCTTCAGGTTGGGGTATGTGAATGCAGAAAGGTTTTATTTGAAGAGTGTTCTTTCAGTGGTCTGAGATATTATTAGTTTTAGCAAGGAACACACTGATTAGAGTATTCACACAGGAATCAGTCCTCTTATCACTGAACCACTGCACCTTTGAGGAAAATCACAAGTGATGGAAATGTTGATTCTTTTGGTGGAAATTTCTTTTGAGAGAAAATACTTGGTGTCCCAGAAATATTCTACAAACTCCTGTTACTTCTGAGAAATGACGTGTTTAACAGGAGCAAAAAAAGAACAAAACAGTTACATAGGAAAGTTGCAATGACTTGATTTGACCATTTCAAAACAAGATTTTTATATTTGTTATTGCTTCTTTGTAGAAAAAAAAGAGATTTGAATCACTCTGTGTGACTTCTTAAAATTATTTTCTAATTTTTCAGAATTGTCAGAGAAATAAAAAATGGATTATGGAGCAGCTTTGGGAAAGCCTTTTCACAATGGAGATGACAGGAGAACCTGAGTAAAGAGATGGCATTTTTTATGATCATCATTTGCCCTGTTGATGTGATTGAAAAAGGTTCTTTGGCTTCAGTAGCAGCTGTAAATTTATCTGGGTTGTGTTTTTAAGGCTTACTCTAAAGAGTGGCACCTTCGGGGCTGGCTGAGAGATGTGGCAGGAATATGCTCTCCCTGTGGAGTCAGGGATGCAGCTTTGTGTCCTGTTAGCATTTTCACCTCATCCAGTACTGCCTGCATCTCTCTCTGCCTAATTCATATATGATTTCACAAGACCAGTTGGAGGTGGGCTGGCTGCCACTGCAGAGTGCTGGGTGGCTTGGACTGGATATGTGTTTGCAAATTCAAGAGGGAGGTTCTGGGCTGCAATTCCAAGCCTGGGAAAGGATATTGTTTTATTTCTTGCGTGTGTTTAACCGTCAAGCCTTCCCAAATCCGTACTGCTCACAGACCTGGAATGATCTCAAAGTTAACCTGAAAAGGCCTTTAGGGTTATGTAAATTACTTTAGACTAGAATCATAGGAAAATGTCTGGAGAAAGCTTAGGAACACATCCAGTCCATCTGATGGGCCTGTGGCAGGGCCCACTATACGTTTGTCATTGCTGACAGATGTTTATGTAACTTGTCCTTACAGATCTCCACTGCTGTATTTCGGCATCGCCTCTTGACAGCCTGTTGCTTTGTTTTCCTAATCTCTAATCTTTCGACATCAGATACTGCTTTTGTCCTATTTACCCTGGACATAGGGAGCAAATCATTCCACTTGTCTTCGCAGCGCGTTTCGTGTTCCCGAACGCTTGTCGTCATCTCGGTGTCTCCTGAGAACTCCAGCGTGTCCCATTTTCCTCCACAGCTTTGCAGATCTCTGATTCCGTGCCATCTGTGTGGTTTTCCTGACATGCAGGTCCTCCAGGCTCACTTCTGCTTATCCTCTCCCCACTCTCCCTTTCCCCCCAGAATCACGCTGTTGGCCCAGGCTCAGTCTGGTTTACCCAATAACTCCGTTTGCTGGGGCAGCCAGTAATTTCTTCAGCTTTTGTGCAAGTAATGATTTCTGCTTAAATAGTAACATCTCCTTCTTTTCCATGTTGAACCATCACTTGTTGGGTTTTTAATGTGTTCTCTTGCTGTGTTTTTTCCCAAAAGACTGTCATTCCCATGTTTCTGTGACCCACGTGAGCAGGAGTCGCCAGGAGTCAGCCTCGTGGCTGTGTTGCTTTGTCAGCAGCACAAACCAGCCTGGTGCTGGCTCTTATGCCCCTTAGTGTGATTTGGGCTATTGACACTGCCTAAGGATCCTGTCTTCAATACTGAGCTCATATCTGAGTTACATCAAGTCTTCTGATGTGATGAGCCATGTCTGATAGCCCCTGGGAAAGCCCTGTTTCGTCAAAAACTGTGATCCTTTTTTCTTCAGTCGATTTAGAAAATGTCTGATTATTTCTGCTCATGTAGGGCTGATTGGCTAACCCATAAATATGTATCAGGATTGTCCTCATGGATTTTTCAAGAGCCTGGGCAGCCACATAGTCAGTAATCAATAGATCCAAACTCCCTCCTTTTGCTCCCTGCTGAATTTTCCTGCATTTTAAAACTTGCCTACCACACCCTCCTTTTAAAATGGTGACCATTTTTTAACTATAAGATGGTAATGACTGAATCTCTGACTTAAAAAAAGGAATGTTAGCCAAAGGACTAAATTACCCCAAACCTAAGCACAGCAGCATGAAATACTGACTGAGGTGGAAGACTCGTCTCGTCAGTACGATCATAACTTGTGGTTTAGCAAATGAAGAGATTGCATTTAAATGAATGCAGCTGCCTTTAGAAGTTGAAAGAGAAGGAACATTTCAAGGGGAAAAATAACTTTATTCTCTTGCCAAAACTGTTGTTTCTAGCAAAAGAGCCTTAACCCAAAACTTGGATTCAGCAGATGATATTTCCTTTTTTAATGAGTGCTTTGGTCCTGGCTACTCTGGGATGCACAACACACAAATATGTAGTGTAAAAAACCCAAATCGTGTGAATTTGATTTTGTTTTTCTTCCAGATCTTTTTTGCATGTATGCCACTGCGTGTTGAAACACATTTAATATCAGAGAATATAAAACAGAGATTCAAAGTGACCAAAGGAATACAAAGTTGGAAGCGTCTTTCCCTCTCCAAATCACTACCATGTGCTAAAGAAAAATGGTTCTATTTAGGATGAAATTTCATTTTTATCATTGCGAGTGAAAAGCCCTCTTTTGATGTGGTTGCCATGTTTATTCCCACTGACACAGCTAATGCTGGTGATGTTGGACTTCAGAAAATACCGTGTTATTGGCTTGGTTTTTCTCCCCCTAGTCGAGCTCCTTGTTTTATGAGGTATTTAGGCAACGAGACGGTTTTGAATGCAGTTGATTCACGGCGTCACTTTCAAACTGCCCTTTTCCGGAATCCGAGCGGTGGTGACGTGTTATTGTCAGTTCTCCTCACCGACTGAAAACGGGTTTTGTTCCTCTTTTCCCACAGGAGTATCTGGACCTCAGTGGGCCTCTGGAACAGTATTCACCCAGCTACCCCGACACGAGGAGCTCGTGTTCCTCGGGGGATGACTCCGTGTTCTCTCCGGACCCGATGCCTTACGAAC
Source organism: Phainopepla nitens (assembly GCA_013400175.1). Lineage (NCBI taxonomy): Eukaryota > Metazoa > Chordata > Aves > Passeriformes > Bombycillidae > Phainopepla > Phainopepla nitens. Next base: position 506,128 of record VXBQ01003389.1, read on the forward strand.
CTTGTCTGCCCAAGTACCAGCACATGAACGGCAGTGTGAAAACATGAAATCAGGCAAGAACATCGAGCTACCTGCCTTATGCAAGGCAAAAGCTTTTCTCCAGGACCTTCGTGTTTCTGCTTGTACATAGGAAATATGGGGGGGGGTGGGGGAAAAAGAAGAAGAAGAAAGAGGGGAAAGAAAAAACAAACCAAAACCAATTTGGAGGAAAGCTGTCAGAACCTACATAAAGATTCTCATCACTTGCAGCTTTCAGATGTTCCCAAGAAAGAAGAATGTTTGAGCTGTGTCTAGATACCCATTGCTATCAATTTTCTGGCTTCCTGTGAGCTGCAACAGACTTTGTTTGTACAATGGACCAGTCGGACTTGAGGCAAACTCTGGGTCTGCCTTTCTTGTTTATTTTGTAATATTTGGAGAAAATATATGTTGGCACACACTTACAGAGCACAAATGCAGTATATAGGTGCTGGATGTATGTAAATATATTCAAGAATATGTATAAATATATATTATATATATTTACAATGAATTATTTTTTGTATTGATTTAAAAAATGGATGTCCCAATCCACCTAGCAAATTAGTCTCTTTTTTAACAGCTATTTGCTAAATGCTGTTCTTACACAGAATTTCTTAATTTTCACCATCCAAAGGTGGAAAATACTTTGCTTTCAGGGAAAATGGTATATCATTAATTTATTAACTAATTGGTAATGTACAAAACAGTTAATCGTTTATAGGGTTGTTGTTTTTTTGTAATTTAAATGGCATTTCTATGCAGGCAGCACAGAGGACTAGTAGATATATTGCTCAGACTTTACTAGTTTTCAGATCTTTAAGAAAAGAAATATTTACAGTATATAACTAATTTGGGGGAATTAAACTTTTGATTTATTTGTGTTTAAAAACTGCAGTGTCAGATGATTATTCTTATCAAAACCAAATCCTTTAACAAGAAAAATTCTTTTTCTTATGAGGTCCAAAAAGCAGAGTCGTTCCACTCCAAAAAAAATAAATAAAATAAAGAACATTTTGAAGAAGGTTCTTAAAGTAAGGAAGGGCATGAGTTGATCTATAACCACAGCAGAACAGACTGCTCTGAAAGGAGCTGAGTTTCTACCCTGAGTTGCACATGCATCAAATTATCTACAACTCTCTTGCTTCGGTTGGATAATAGGTTCCAGACCTTTTGGCCTGGATCTTTTGCCTTTATCCCTCTATTGTAACTTAAGTTAAAAAGAGAGAAGTTGTTTATAATGACAGCTTGCCATAGGAATATCAGCATCTTTTTAGGGGATTAATTCATGCTGACTCCAGTATTTCCTTCTGAACCATTCCATAACAGTAGGTGTAGCACTGGCCTCTGCTAGAATATCACTGTTGTTTGTATCTTTTTTTTTACAGGCTCTTATACTTTTACTTTCAGAACATTCACATTGATATGGCCATGAAATATGAATGCAAATTTCACTGTTTTATGTGGTGGTGTGTTTGTTTTGTTTTTGGTTTTTTTTAAATAATTTTTTTAATTGGGTAAAATAAGTATTAAAATCTGTTAACTTTTGTACTGACAATAAAATGTTTCTACAGATATTAATGTTAAAATTACAAAATAAATGTCATGCAGCTTATTTTTCCTAATCCTTTGTGTCATACAAAATGGTTTCCTGAACATGAAGTGATGGAACATGTCCAGAAAAGCTTCCTTTAGACCTTACCAGAGATCCTATATTACAAAGCAATCCTTTCAGGAATAATGCTTTTGCCTCTGTCTTGTAAAATGCCTACTCATGAATAGCATGGGTTATTTGAGTAAACATACGCACAGTCCTTGCTGGAAAATGGCTTGAAGTGTTCATAATGTAGACTCAGAGTATGTTCTCTTTTTATCTAGGCTGTGTCCTTTAATTAGTAGGTTTCTGATTCATTCTGGAGGGGCTGGAGGACTATTTGCATGGGAGATTAAAAAAAAAAATCATAACAGATGGAAAGAGGCGTCATGGCAAGAGTTTAAAGGTTTTCTGTTGTATTTTTTTCTTTTCTTTTTTTTTTTTTTAACTTGGAAACAGAAGGAAGACACCCCAAAACAACCTGTGCTTGAGGCAGAAATAGGAGCTTTATGGTCACATTGTTGCAGGTTAGCCTGGAGAGTCTGGATGTTGGATGTGACCTTCACCATGTGCTGTGCAAGTGCTCCACACTCCAAACTGTTCTTTGGTTCCTTTTTGCCTCTTTCTACTCTGACTGAAAATCCCATGCCAGCCCTAAGAAGCTTTCCAAAAAAATTCCCATTAAAAAACTGGTGGTTTTCAATTCAGAATTATCTGATTGGAAAAGTCCCACTGACTTCACTGGAAACCATAATTCCCTTTCCCCACAACCTCTCTTACCATTAGCAGCAACAGTGGCTACTGTGACAGAAACCACAGTGTTTGTAATGACACATGTCTGGTTTTAAGATTTTTTTAAAGGCTCTCAGAAGATCCTGAATCTTGCTCTGCTTGTGTTGGAATGGATTTAAGTGCATCTCTGCTACTTTGATACCTTTTTAAAATCAGAGGATGAAAACATGCAGAAATGTGGTGGAAAGGTGCTGTTAATTAATTATTAAACTTATTTGTTGCCCTGATTTTGTTTCAAACAGGTGAGCTGGTTTTTCTGTGTTTATTTTTTAGGTCTCAGAGAGTTAGATTTGCACCTTGGAGGTATTCCACAGCTCCACAAATGTTATCCGAAGTCTGTTATGCCATTTTTCTCATTTTATATTGTAATCCCTGGATTAAGTTTTTATTCTTTCCTGCTGTCTGAAGAGTTTCTTCTCTGCTGCCTGCTGACTGATTTCCTTTTGTGAAAACCCTGACTCTAGAGCAGGGCACAGACGCCTCAGTTTTTTGGGAGAGAAGCAGTATATCCTCTGTGTGTGGAGTTGCAAGAGGAAAAGAGGCAGCAGAAAATAAAACCTGGCACTGGGATTTGTTCAGAGGGGAAATCCTACATTTGGATAATTCCTGAGTAGAAGGGTTGAGGATTTGGGATTGCTATCTCACCTGAAAATAATGTTGCCATTAATAGGAGCATTAATGGAGAGTGCATTTTGTCAGGAAGTAGATTTAAATTGGTGTGGATAATGAGGGGTGTGTTCTGTGTCTAATCCCTTCAGCACTTCCTTGTTGCTTGTCCCTCCTTTAGGTATTGCTTTGGATCAACTCTGTGTAATGTAAGGGAAAATTATGTAGAAATGAGGTTTGTTACAGCTCACATCTATAAACAAGTTCATAGTGCCTCTTTTGGAGGGCTTCCACTTTTTTACTGTAATTTAGCAAGTAGCAGGGGTGATATATATCAGATAAGACTGCAATTTTTATGCTATAATATACCAAGTAGCACAGGCTGTGTGCATCAGATAAGAATATAGCTTCTTCTTCTTTCTGTTGATGTTATACCATCCAATATCTGGTTCATTTTGCCTTTACAAAAGTAAGAGTTCAGCTGTGTTACGAGTTTCAAATTTGTCTAAACATAAATAAGTTGACTGTTGTATTTCTGGAAGCAAGATGAGCAAAGCTGTGTGCAAAATGTAGCAATTTTCATTAATTTCATAAAATTTCAAGGGCATCTAGCCCTTGAGAAAAAAGCACCACAGAACCCTGAGGTTTAGAGAGCATCATTTTAGTGAAAGGTTCAGTGATCTCAAAGTGATTAAAAAAATTAAACCAAGAGAATGTTAATAGCAGTGATGAGTTTTAGAGATTTTTCTGTAGTCCAGGAAATTTTAAGTGTGTGTCTGTTTAGGAAAAGCAAAGAATTGTCAGAAGACAAGTTCTAGGAACTTTAATATATTTTAGTTTTATTTACATTTTTTTAAGCGGCCAAACATACTTAAAAATGAAGTAAATAGTTGCTCTTCATAAAAAAACTCTCCAGCCATTGAAAGGGGAGAAAAAGCCAACCAACACCTGTTTTTGAAAGGTCATCTGTCCATTCTGTAATCAGGAAGTTCTGTAGTTGCATTATTTAATCTAGCAAATAGAAAAAAATTCATTGATTTTTCCACAGTAAATGTAATAAGTTTGTTGGGATGAAGCATAAGGTACCTCCAACAGTTTGTTCTTGGAAAGACTGTCACTTCTGCACCTGTGAAAATGTCTGTACTGCTGAGCTTTTGTTGCCACGAGTCCTGAATGTTACAAGCAGCTTAAATGCAACAGATTCTGTGGAGCAAGTCTTCTTTTTTATCCCCTTTTATCAGATTTACCTGTTAACCAGCTTTTCTGTAGGGCTCCCAGAGGAGAGAGAAGATGGAGACAGTGCTGAGAGAACAAGGGGAAGAGGTACCAGTTGCTCCAGGGTATTTCTATCTGAATTTTAGAAGCAATTTCTTCCCTTTGGGACCACTTGGACACTGGGATAAACTGCCTGGAGAAGCAGTAGAATCTTCCTGGCCGTAGATATTGAAGAACTTGGCTTGCCAGGGCCATGGATAACCTCATGGAAGGCCCTGCTTTCAACACAAGTTTGGCCAAGAGGATCTCCAGGGTCCTTTCCAGCTGAAGCTTCTCTGTGATTTTGCAAATGTGTGTTGTTGGCCAAAGGCAACCCAGATCTGCAGCAGAGTCCTGGAAAGCTGTGCTGGCACATGTGGAGGCTGTCAGTGGGATGTATTGTTCAGTAAATTCAATTTAGTGATGCATTTAAACGAGAGAGATCCTCCTCTATTAAGGATGTTAAATGTCAGTTCCTGGCTTGTTTGTGATTATCACAGCTGGCCAAAAGTTGCGAGATTGGGTGCCTGTGCAGTGGAAAGCAGTGTTTTGTCAGAAGCTTTCTAGAGCATGAATGCCCTGCAGAAGATGGAGTATTTTGACATCATCAGAGCATGACCCTATGTCAGAAGGAAATGAAGTCATTTTATGTTGCAGCTATTTAGACAATGGCATATAAAGTCAAAGTAAGAAATGGAGTATTTAGATTTTGTCAAACCAGAACAGACTAAGTGACATCCAGGTACCACAATTAATTTTGCTTTTCAAATGTTTTATTTCCAGTTCAGGCTGAAGATGAGGTTTCCTTGAAGAATACTCTTTGAAGGATCAAAGATGTCCATATTGTTCAGGCTGTATACCAGTATTTTGACCTTTTTTTTCCTGATGCTCTGGCATTTGTTCCCTAGACCCAGAGGCCCTGAGCGAGGCCAGGATATTTTGGGATGGTTTGTGAGGGACCTGGTCCCATTTCCCTTGCCCAGCACTGGGTGCTGGGACCAGGTTATTTTCCTTGAAATAGTGAATTACTGGGAAAGCTTTCCCAAAGTCCTCCTTTCCAGGGAGGACTGATAATTCTCTGTGGCAGGGGAGCAGATCATCTCTTCTCCTGGAACATCACACATTTGGATTATCTGAGAGGGTGAGAAACAGGCCAGCACACAGGAGCCCTGCTGTCACTGCTGTCTGGGGGAATGATGGCCCATTATACTGGAACGAGTGGGAAATACAATTTATAGGGGGGAAGAAAATCCAGTTCTCCCAAGGACTGTTTTAAACAACTGAGAGAAGGTAGCCAAGGTGCAATATTTTGTCTGGACGTGTTTCCCTGGCAAAACTGTAATTTATTTTAGGGTTTTTCAGCAGCATGCAGGACCTTACATCCCAAATTTGTTGGCACAGAGATGCTCAAATTTCCTGCTGAATGCTGCTGTACAAAATTCAGTAAGGGAGGGATCTGCCATGGCAGTGATGTTTTGGGTGTCCAGAAGAGCAGCTGCATCCAGGGCTGGGCAGAGCAGCTGTGACCCTGCTGGAGAAATTGGGGTTGCATCTTCTTACATGGTCCCACAGTTTCAAGGGTCATGTGCCAAATCCTGAGTGCCAAAAGCACTTGAGAATATTTTGCCACCACCACGAAAGCTCCTGGGGAAATCCTGGCCTGCAGTGAGAAAGCTGAAGCTTTTCTTTCACGAGTACCCCCATCCTTACCAATTTTCTTGAGTAAATTTCAGTTATTTTCAGTAAGTTGCTTTTTAAAAAGTTTTGCATTTTTCAGGTCAGAGAACTGAGAAGACCCCCAAAACATTTGGGTTTCTCCTGGGAATTGTAAGTAACAAAAATTTGCCTATATATTTTTTCAAATTGGTATTTTCTCTCTCCTTTAAAATTTTACAAGACTTGTTCCCTGACAGCTGTTGTAACAAATGGTGTGGCTTCTTCAGATGATGTAATCCAAGACTTCAGTCATGTCAGTGGAGTTGTAATATTTATTTATCAACTGGTCAATGCAATATAATGTTGACTTGTTCTTTAGAGTTAAGTAGCCTTTTTGTCATATTTTTCACTAAAAATAGTATATTTTTTTTCTAAATACGTGTGCACACGAGGTCTGTACAAGAAATTTTGTAAAGAAATTGAAAGACCTGTTTCAGGTTTTTAAATCAGGAGACTAATGCTGTATAAATGTTCAGTAATCACATAATAGACATAATCATGACAGGGTTCTGAAAGGGTCAATAAAAATGTTACTAACCAGATTAAAATGGTAAAATAGTAAAAAAGGAAAAATGTTACTATTTAAGTTAAAAGTAGTGGGCTGTTTTGGAGTCTTTTTCCTTAGTGTCTAGCAGTGCTTTGCTTGCCCCCTCATTTGACTTTTTGCTTCATTGTTGACAACTACTCAGGATCCTCATCTGGCTTAATATTTGAGAAACAACAGTTGCGTTCAGAATGGTTCCAGCAAGCCTTAAAATCACCCCAGAATTCCATGCCTGGCCTCTCTTGCATAGCCCTAAAGGTGAAGATGTCGCTTGGATGCAGAATCCTGTCACCTCTGTTGCTCTGCCTGGGTCAGTTGGCTCCCCAGTCCCTCAGCGTGTGCTGAGCTCCCTTCATTCCTGCAAGAAAAAAGGAGGAAAAATCCGCTGTGGTTTCCCTTCAGCTTTGTTTCACTCATTGCAGGCAGATGAGCAGGGAAGAGGCAGAAGCCCCTCGCTTTTCCTGGTGCCACATTTGTTGTCTGTGCTGCTGGAGCCTCCAGCACCTCCTGCCCTCAGCACAGCACCCACCACATCAGTACTTTGAGAAACACACATCCTCAAACACCCATATTTTGTTGAGATTTCTTTGTAACCTGACTAGACAGCCACTGCCCCATTAATCGACTCCCTCTGTTTGACACACAGCAGATTTATGGCTCTGGGTTGCTGAAACCAAAAGGCAATTAAACACAATCAATCAGCTGGGCTGAAGGTTCCAGGTTCTGCTCACGAAATCCTTTTCAGACATCATTAGAGCTGGGGCTTCGAGAGGCCTGGAGTGAAAACAAAGGAAAGATGGTTGTTCTTCCAGGATTTTCCAGGGTGTTTTTAGCCTCTCAAAATATACTCTCAAAGCTTCTAGAAGGATTAAAAAAAAAAAATAAGTAAGAGCCAAGAGGAGGAGAAGCTGGTAGGGGTTTACTTTCAGTCCTGGGGTAGAAGTGGGGGTAAAAGGAGCATCAGATGACAAAGTGGTAAGTCACTAAATCTGTGTGGTTTCTGCAGTCTCAGTGTCTGCTTTTGCTCTGAGAGGCCCAGCAGACATGAACAGCATGTTCCTTTTCGGGGGAACACTCCCACTTCATTAATTAACAGCAAAGATACGATGCAAGCATGACAGAGCTGCCTGCTGGATTTGTAAACCCTTTCTTAAACAGCTCTGGAGTTCTTGATTTCTGTTATGTTGCCATGTTCAGCCTTAATCCACCAGATGACTTCCAGGAAACTACCATCAAGCAGAAGCAGCTTAATTTCACGTATTCATTTATTTATTTGCTCTTTGCAGCCATCCTTTTTCATCAAAGCAGCTGTGATATACAGGTAATGAAACAAAAAAAAGTAAATTTTTATTCTTCCATCCATTGTATGTCTTTTGAGGAGAAATGCTTGGTATTCCTTGAGCTTCCACACATTAACAAATACCAATATTTTTGTTATATCTGTTACCACTACAAACATATGTAAATTACTGTGTGCTCTTCATATAACATGAAAAGAGAAAGACACTCAAGTAATGGTGCCTGTACTCCTATGCAGTTCACATACTGTGTTGATTCTTACAAATAAGAAGAGAATATATGCCTGTACACACTTGGGAAGCTGCAATGTCCCAAGGCCTTCTTTACCCAGTGGAAAAAATCCTGACAATTTTCTGACAATGGGGAAAAAAAGGGAATCAACTTCTATAGCAATAAGCAAACAATTTTTTTAAAAAAAATAAGTTTTTATCTGCTCCTTGATCTATATGTTAGGTCACTTTATAAATCTTTTGATGTTTCTGGCACCAAGTTCTGTATTTGATAGTCAACAAAAGCTAGTTCCCATTTTTGTATATTTATTTTTCCTTACAAACTTATGTTTATCCGAACTACTTCTCTTCTGATTCTGCTGTGGAGCCAGCACTCCAGACTCACCATTAAAAAAGGAACAAGGATCTCTCTCGGCGAAACCTATGGACATTTGATGCCATTAAAAGTAGGCCTTTTTCTAGGAGCCACATGATTAGGTTTCTTATGGTTTCAGGGTAAAGTGGTGGACAAGTTGTCTCCATCTCCAGATCCCCACTCTATGCTGTTCTTAGGGAGGTGAGGAGGATGCCATGCTTGACTTCAAGCACACTGCTTTGAAGGAAACCAGCAACATTCTCCTGGTGATGGAATGGCCACAGACATCTAGATCATGATGTTTTTTCCCCATAATTGATAGAAAAGTGTTGGATTCCCTGGAATCCTGCGGTAACCCTGTGAGATGGTGAGCATTCACTTTGTGACAGGTGGTTTGCTGGTTGAGATCCAATTCTGGACCAGAGTCTTGAACCACGGAGTCCAACAGCTGCTGCTCCTGGTGCCCCACACCCAGAGCAGTTTGCTGTCTCCAGGAGGGCTGCTGAGAGGCTTTGGAGAAGGGCTCTGCAACTCCAGATCCAACTCCTTGTCAGGATCCTTGCTGGTAAGGTTTATTTTCTCTCTCTCAACACCTTCTCTGCTTCTTCTTGCAGAACCACCCGCCAGAGCTTCTCTGCCTGCAGCAGCAGCACCAGGGGAAGAAGCAGCTGATGGGGGAAGGTGTGTTCTCCCTCATTTGCTTTTTCCCCAGAAGGGAACCCCATTCTTGTTAAAGCTCCCCAAGACACCTATGCCAGACCCACATCAGTTCTCATCCTGGTGTTACTGGTTCCCACTTTACCTCCTAAAAAATGCATCTCACTTTTATTTTAGAACAAAAAGCCTCACTTCCAGGTTGTCTGCAAGATGATCTTCTAAAGACAGCTACTGCATTGACCATATAACCTGGACATTGCACATGCTCAGCTGGATTTTGGATTTGTTTTAAATTTTCCAATTGTTAATTTTATAATATGTCCCTCAGGTCCCATATTAATGGAAGCTTATGGAGGAGGTCTGGGTTACTGTTTACCACAGCTCTCAATACTTTGGCATCCCTTGAGTCAAATTGAGCTCCCAGGCCTTTGCTTGCCAAGTTAAATCCTTTTAGCATTTTTATAATCTCTAAACACACGTTTCTTCATCTCTCAGACTCCGTCTCTGCAGTTCAGTAAGCATTTGTTGTTTGAAATCAGATCATGATGAAATCGTTTAATAGAGAGTCTATGAAAATATTTTGTTTAAAAAACACTCAGAACTTAATTGGAATGAAAATATCAGCAGCTGGATTGTAGTTTGAAGTCAAAAGTCTGAGAAGCAGCTGGAACAGCAGGACTCAGAGAGACTTCTAATTCTTCCCCTTCCTACAGGAACATTCTGAGGCTGCTCTGTTTTGGCAGGCAATGAAAAGGAGCCACTCGTGTTCAGCCTTCTCTGACCAATATCCTCTGCTGCTGGTACATCTTTGCAGAGAGCACAAAAACCTCCTGGTTTTCTTTTTTTCCAATGCTTTCTGAAGGGTTCTCATGAGCTCCATGCACTACCACAACATCCTTGCCATTACTGGCATGTCTGAGCAATGGCTTGCTCTAGAAGAGAAATCAAATTTCTTCTCAGATCCCCTAATGAGACTTAAAGGAGAATATGTGGTAAAGAAAGATTTTGGGTGGCTTGTTCAATGGAGGAGGGGTTACTCCTTCAATTGTATTGAGTCTGGCTCTGTGATTTGTGAACTTGCTGGAGAGTTTTTGTTGTGTTTTATTTATATTTGGTTGGAGGAGTTGTTAAGGTTTAAATAACTGGAGACTTTAGATATGCACAGTAGTGTCCCTGCTACAAGTTCATTAGCAAAATGCTGGAAGTTTTCAGACCAGATCTCTGTCCAATTTCCACTAGATAAAATTCCTGCCATCAAAAGAGTTCATTGATAAGGGTGGAATTAAGTGCCTGGAGTAATTGCCTTCTTGGGGTAGAAGTAATCTCCATACACAGCCCAGCAGCTTCTTGTTTGTGTCAGAAAAGACTGGCTCTTCAATTTGTATTTTGTTTTAGATAAAGAGGAAAATGAATGGATAAAAAATGCAGTTTTGACATTGAGGATCTAAGAGGTACATGCAAAATACCCCTAAATGAATGCAAACTTACTGGAGCTGTCTTTTGAGAAATTATTCTCATTTGGATGTTTACTTCCAAATTGCACATATGACCAGCAGGATATCTGGATGGCTAAAACTATTTTTTTTTTTTTTTACGTTACAGATATAGTAATACAAACTTGGCACAGAATGCAGTGAGAATGTCAGCAACCTCAGAAGTCTAAAAGGAGCCAGTGGATGAAGCATCCTCCTCTGCCAGCAGCAAGAAAGGAACTCTAGTGAGGCCTTTTGGGGGTTTAAAGAGGCATCCAAAGTTATTTAGCCATGACTGCAATCATCACAGTATTGACAAGCTTTTAGATATGTATATTTTTTTGGTTGGGATTTTTATATATCCTGGCATGCAAGCTGAGATCAGGAGACATAAATAACAAAGTGTAGTTGCCAAACTCACTGGTTAAGGATATAAACCAGACTTCCAACTTGAAGGCATTGTCCTTAGTTTATCTCCTACTGAATAATCTGTTTATCCCAAGGTATTCAAAGCCATGAGGATGAGGAGAGGGAGAAAGCATGTTTTAATGCAGAAGGGGAATTATCTCCTGTTAAATGTCAGTCACTCCTGATCATACTGCAAATTATTTGCTAGAGTATAAAGTGTGCTCCATTTGCATATTTTGCTTATTCTTTCTCAGCACTATTATTTCAGTGGCTATACACAAAACTAATTTTACATCAGCAAGATGGGCCTGGGTTACCTGGGTTACCTCCATGTTGATGCAGACAAATCACTTCTAACCATTGGCAACTAATTCTGGAGGGGGTTTTGTTTGTTTAATCCCCTTCCAAATTCTGCATTACAAAGATGTCCTTTCTGGACAACACTGTAGACAGCAGGAGGGTCTCACTGATTTGGCATTGAGAAATGGACACGGATTAAAAATGTGATGCAGACTAGACCTGGTGAATAGCTGCCAAAATATTCCATGAATAGTTGCTTGGGTTTTGAAGTGAATTCACTTTGGCCTTTTTCTTCCTTCTTTGGACCTCACACACCACAAGCATTGCAGTTTTGCCATCCCTAACCACGTATAAAAGAAACCTTTAAAATAATTTGCCCCAGCAGAAGTTGAATTTTGTATTTGCCCCTTTTGTATTGCAGATATTTGCCCAACACTTCAAAAAGAAAGGAGAAAAAAGTGAGTGCAGCTCTTCTGTCTGATCACAACAGCCACAGCAGTGACAATGAGGAAGGGAAAAATGCTGCCAGTTTTGCCTTGTAAGCATAGCAGGAGAATAATTTTGGGAGGAAAAAGCATAGAAAATGTATTTGTTCCTGCCTTTTGCTGAAGGCTGCATTTCATCCACAGAGTGATCACAGCAATCCTGAAATCAGTATGTGATGCCAAAGGAGAGGCAGATCTCAGGTGATGGTGTGGGAGTGGAAAAGGGCACTTGGGGCTCTAGAGCAGAGTTTTTGCTGTCCCTGGTGAAAGTTTCTGTTATTTTAGAATGCTTTGTGTGCTTGTGTGCAAGCTGTGCTCAGGGTTTGTCCCCAGGCTCCTCACACAGGCTAAGTGTGGGTATTGGTGTGAGGGAATGGGGCACAACTACCTGGTAGCAGTGGCTGGAAAATAAATCTGGGGAGACAGAGGTGGGTCAGTGTCAGACAGAATGGCTTCAGCACAGAGAGTTTGGCAGCTCTAGGAACAGCTGATGAAAGGAAGGCAATAAAGAAATACAAGAAAAGTATTCCTGCTCTGGTTTTCCTAAGGAGAGCATCCAAAGAGGTTGTAATCTGTTCATGGAGTCTCTGCATTCAAGGAAGTGAAACCTGTCAAACACTTTATTGTCTCTAACATTCAGTTGAGAAATCAGGCTGTTCATTCAGCTCCTAAACAAGCACAAAATCCGACAGATAAACTTGAGTTTCTAGAATAACTCACTGTCATAAGGCAGAAAGCTGAGATTCCCAACTGCACCCTGGTAAATCTGTTTTTCCTTTATCCTTCTGGAGAAACCAGAATCCTGAATTGCTAGATTGGGTTTACCTTTCAGATGAGAGTGATTTTAAACCAAAATATTTTATCACACATATCCCAGAGCTCAGCACAAGCCCTCAATTGTGCTCTGCTGAAATTCATGTGAATGCTATCATTGTATTGATCAGTTGACTATCACTGCAGATGTTTGAGGGTTATGGATTCTTTCCTGAGATCATATTAAATCTTAAATTGGGTTTCTGAATTACCAAAGTAAATGAATAAAAGGGTATAAATGGATAACCAAGGAAGTTGCGTCAGTTGACGCAGCCTGAGGTTGTGAGCTGTACTTTATTTTGTGCCAACTCTGTGTTCCTACATCATTAAGTTATTCTTGTGGTATCTGGTTGTGGTACTTGATTACAAAATAATTCTGTCATTAAAAAAGCTGTCTTCTAATATAAATCTATGTTTAGTGTTCAAGATTTTCATGTGCTGTGAGGATATCAAGTAAGAAGCAAACATTTCCTTCAGGATTTTGAACATACTCTCAAGCATAATGGATTTAAAAATCCACTCTAACCTTTTGCTATTTGCACACAGCATGTGTCTGACCTCCTGACCTCACAGCTGTATTCAGGGAATTGTATACCTCAATGATTTCCTTTTATACAAACCTGTGTTTGGTTAATTTTAAAAATAATTATTCTGAGTTTTCATAGAAAGGAGAGTCCGAGACGCTGCATGTTCCAGCCTACAAGAGACAGCTACTAAAGCACCATGCTTAAAAACCTTATTTTTACCAGGATATAAGTGTTTTTTTACGGCTGCCACTCCTTATCAATGTGAGTATGGATAAATATTCCACTTTTAACTACAGAGCTGCTCTGCTATTCTCTAGGAGTAATACCCCATGAAACAGAGCTGGAGTGGGTTTTTATACAATGGTGTTGAGTCTCAAATGCTGTAGGGCTGGGAGGGTCAGATAAATTTTTCTGAGATACAAGGAGCTGTTTTATGCCTTAGTGAGGAATCAGATCAGCTGGCAGAGAGTTCCCTTTGCAATGAGTGGTGTGAAATCACCTAGCCACAGCAAGGGCCCTTTGAGAATCCTGTTCTACACTCATAGGTCTGGACAATGGTTGCACCCCCATTTTTGCTTTCAGTTGTATAACGTTTGTGACTTCACCAATACAATTTCTAGCAGACTGCAAAATGCTGTGCCGGTCCAAGTGGTGGGCAGTGAACAGTGATGTTGGGATGATCATGTGTGGAGGGTGTGAAAGCAGAAACCTTTAAAATTGGTTTTATTTTTAGAGGAAGGCTGATGTTGCTGCATCCTGATTGTCAGACTCGATCTACAAATCAAAATGTAATTATTTCAGAACATTGAGTAGAAAGACGTGGATGTACATAGACAAACACAAATGTGATTGAAGTACTACTGGATATGTGGATACATACATTTATTTTGGAATTTGATGTCATAACAAGGCTTCTAACAAGAGCTTAAAATCTTGGAAAGTAGAACAATATTCTTAGTTTCACTTTTACCTACATCTCAAAGCCAGTCATTTTGTGCTTAGCATTGCTTTGAATAAAGCAGGACAGATCTGTTTCCACTGCCAGCCTTCTCATTGCTTTCTGATTTACAGAATGAAAGTTGCTGTTTCCACCTGTCATCTCTCTTTTTCTCTCCTGAGAATGCAGAAGGACCTTGGCCTCAGCCTGCAGGCAGCACCCAGCAGGTCCTTGCTCTGCAGCATCTTGGTGACTCCTCTGCCCACCTGACCTGCAAGGTATGCTCTGTGATTTTCCAATTATCAGGGTGTTCACAGGTTATTTTAGAGGGGGAAAACAGTCCAAGGAAAAAAAAATCCAATATCCCTATTCATCTTCAACCCTGCCACATGCTTGACGTGGTACTTCACACAGTATGGAGTAAAATGAGCCTGTACAAATGGTATGGGTGCAAAAATTAGCATTACATAGTCGATAAATCATGCAAGGAATTTGGTATCTGTGTACTTAATCTAAATTTGTTAACACTGGCAAGATAAAGGTCATTTGGACTCCATGCCGACTCTTGAAACCGGGACGCTGTTCAGAAATTTGAGGTTTCTTCATCCAGCTGTGTACATGTGCCTTGTTATCTAATACTTTAATTGCTAAAAAAACACTGGCTAGTGGAGAATATGCTGGTCTGTGTCAATATTTAAGCAGGCCTTTACTTATGGCTGAAGTTTATTCACCTTGGAGTGAGAAAATTTTTTGCCTCACTTGAATAATTCGGCAAAGAAAAGGCCAGGTTTCAACTTGCTCCTGTGGTTTGTGCTTACTATGGGCAAAAAGAAAAATGTGTCAGCTATTTTTGAAACCTGCATTTTCAGGTCCTTTTTGTTTCTTTTTTTTTTTTTTTTTTTTTTTTCTGGATATTCCAGGAACTGTTGAGGCCTCAGAAGTGTTTGAGACCTTTCTCCTTCCCACTTCTTAATGGTTAAGGCAAAATAAGATCTTGTTTCTGAGGAATACTTGCCTAAATTCTTAAAATTCTTCCACAGAGGAGATTAGGAGATGTAATTGTCTCTCCTCTTCTTCTCATCACTCCTTGGAGAGCTGAGCCTGGAGATGAGAACTCCTGCAGGCTTACAAGTAAGAGCACCTGAGAAGAGACAGGAGAACCTGCTGAGGTTTAGGTACAGCAACCACCACCACTGTCCACTACACCCCATTCCCAGAGGCTTTTCCCCAAAGTCACTTTCCTTTAAGCTTCTAAAGCCTAAAAATTTGCTGTTTTCCATGCCCAGAAGTCTGATTTTTGCTGTGGAGGAAATTAAAATAAGGGATGCCACTATACTCACATAAATTTTCATGAGTGAAAACTTCTGGAATGACAGTGAAGGAGGGAGTTATAGAGATGGATATTTTCTTATGCAAACAGGAGTTGTCCACGAGGGAGAAGCAGCAATGTGGAGCTGTGAAGTCTCTGCCATGTGCAGAGGCTCAGTCTGGGTGATTTTTCCTGGAATCTGTTCACATGGCTAAAGGATCAGTTTGTTTTTCATACCTCATATTCACCAACCCGTGGTAGCATTAACAAACCAAGTTCTGAGGAAACTCCATAGTTTGATCATTCCTTTATGCTTCCTGAAAGTCTCTCCTGGGCTGATCCTGCTTCAAACTTCCCCTTCCATACCGAGAGTTTAATCCTTGCCTCTGCTTTTCCCCATTTCTCAGCCACACTGGGACTTGAAATAAATATGTAGCAAAAGGAACCCCCCCTGTACCGGTACAGAGGGTGCAGTCAGCCTTTGTCCTGTGAAATAAGACAATATTGTAGCCCAAATGTAGCACAGCTCATGGCTGCTCTGTACATCATGGGACACTAGAAAATAAGAATCAAGGTACCTGACTGCTGGTTTTAATACAAATCTCATTATTAATGTAAGACCTGGCTTATGACCATAAAAGTGGTTGTTTTTTGGGTGTGGGGATTTTTTTTTTTGGGTGGGGGGTTGGTTTCTTTTAGCTCTAAGCAGAGGAAATGTGCCAAGAGCACACACACCATAAGTTGGAGCTGTGTGCAGATAATTGGAGAGAGGAAGAAGAGGCAGTGAGCTTTGAACAAAGAATCTTTCCTGCACAGGAGATGTGCACATGGGCCATGCCTTCAAAAACCTCTGCCAGCTCTGAGCAGGCTGCTCAGGGAATGTGCTGGAACTTGTCCGTGTGTCCTGCAGTACATGGGGCTCTGCTGTCCCTCCAGGGGGAACTGGAGGGGCTCCGAGCAGGGATTCAGGAGTCAAAGCTGATGTTTGTGGTGCATGAATATATAAAGAGTTGGAATGAGCTGCATTTAGCGAGCTAACCAACGGTTTTCAGCCTTGTTCTATGACAGCCAGCCCTCCATTGTCTTTCAAGGTAAATTTTTGGACATTTTTCGTCAAGTGTGGCTTATATTTGCCAACCAGAATTTTCTTTCACATCCTCTCTCTAATCCAGATTTTTCAGTGACTCAAAGCAATTCTTTTTAACTCAAGTCCAACTCCATAACAATGCCGGAACACTGGATTTAAATATTTAACTGCTTTATAATAACTTCAATTCTCATTCAGATATGTATTTTCAGTAGGAGTAGTTACTGGAAGGACACTATCTATTTTACAAAGTCACTACATTATGGCATGATGAGGATCTAAATTGTGAAGTCTTGAACTTAAATCTGGTATTATCTGCTCTGACCATAAAAATTAAGTCTGCAGCTCACTATTGCTAAACCTGAATATATAAAACCTCTTATCTGTCCTTCCTATCTCTAATATTTAGCTAGATATTAGAACAGCTAAAATCTGAGATATTTTTAATTAAAATTCTGGAGTTTGGACCTTTACAGTTTATCTTTACAAGACCTTTTTTCTAATGAAGCCTGAAGTTCTCATACTCAAAACATTGATGCTTTAAGAAAAAGTACCAAATAATTTTTAGAATATAGGAGGTCATCCAAAAGGATGAAATTAGAAACCTAAGTTATTTATGTCAAAGAAAACTCAAAACCCTGCCATGTTTAAATGCTGAGTTTTACAGAAGTGTATTTTCTTTAGGATTTCCTGCTAAGGATGATAGATCTTATACTCCTTTCTCATGTCGGTGATTTCTGGCTTTCTAGGAGAACTGGAGTGTGGTGGCAAGAAGGAGTCTTCCTAGGTTGCCCATGCTGAATGTTTGGACACAAACCAGGTGTTGTAGGTAGGAAAAAGTGGTTTCTTTCTACTCCCAGTGCTTTCCTTCCTGTACTCTCTGTGGTACCTTGCTTCTCAAAGTCAGGTTTTGTCTCAGCCTAGCAGACCTTTGAAACATAGGTTATTAGAAATGTTGTTCCTTCTTATGCAGTTAAATGCATGTCATTTTAGATTTCCCATGCCGTTAATTTTAAATATGCATTTTTGGGTCTTTTCCCCACTTTTGGGTATTGGCAGGCTCTAAAGAGCCACGTATTACCCCATGTCAGTTGTTCTCAATCATTCTTGTGACAATATTATCCCTGTAACATGGCCAAAGCAGAATCTGTGTGGATTATCTGGTGCTTAATTATCTGAATTACATAGATATAAAACGTAATACGTGCAATCATAAGGCATGTAACCAAATTATATTTCCCCTACTTTGCTCTTCTTTGTGGTTTGCATTTGTGAACCACCATTTAAAAAAATAGAAAAAATCAAAGCACATGATTGATGTTTCTATGCTGGTTTGGATTATGATAACACATAATGTAAAATATAAGAGTCCATTTGAGGACTGCCACCCTTTTCCACACTATATTTAAACTCAGGGCAGCACAGTTGCTCTGGATCATGTGACTGTTAATTTTTTCATATCTTGAGCCTGCTACTATATGTGATTTTCAAAGAAAAATCAATGGCCAACCAATGACTTTTGTGACTTCTATGTCATTTCTTGTACCTGGTGTAACTCATGGATCCAGAGACCCTAAAACTCTGGAGGTATTACTGACTTGGTGATGCTTCAGGGGAAGTATTTCTGTAGTAATTTTAGAAATCTCCACATCTGTCATTACTGGATTTGCTGTTGTCACTAGGAAAATGCTGTATCATGTGCAGTGCCCACACTGACCTGGGGACAGCTTTGATAGAACCTCTGCAGAGGTTAATTCTGGTGTATTCTCACCTAAACCAGCCAGGTCCTTCAGAGTGGCAATCCTAGCACTGCCCAAATTTTATACTGGGGAAAAAACAATGTGGTGAACCCTTACCCTTTCTGTTAGGGCTGGTATATTCACTGTAATACTTACAAATACCCCTAAGCCAAACTACCCTGAATTTCTGTGCAAGTTATTCTGCACAACTTCGTAGTAAAGTTCAGTTCTAGAACCTCTCTATGGTACTTTCTTCTTCCTTTTTAAAAAAAACCCCGATACTTGAATGCAGACTTCATAGTTCTTTTCTAAGCCACTGCTCTTAATCTCTGTGTGTTACAAGCTGCTATTAGGTAGTACATTCCATATAACAGAATTTAAAACAAATGGTTTCACTTGCAGAGGCTATCATTTAGAGCTAAAATCATTCCAAACTCCGTGTTGCTTTGAGACTTTAATCAGCCACCTTTTTCAGTTAATTGCTATTTTGGCAGCATGGAGAAAGGAAATGGAGATTTTTAACAATTTCATATCAACACAAACCAAGAAGAATTTGATGAGACAAATAAAAGGTCTTTTTCCTAACTCAAAGATGCTCTGCTTGCCAAGTACCAGAAGCTTTTTGCAAACATCAGAAGTGGGAGAGGATTTTTTTGAAAAAAGCTTGTTAGATCCCTGTATAATGAAAGATTTTATGCAACACAGGTAAGTTCCATTTGGAGCACGTCCTGCCTAACATCTCACCCAGGATGTTCCACCCCAGCGAGCCACATTCTTGGGAGGCTTTGTGGAGCTCAGATGTGCACTGAAAAGTACAAACCTGGGTAAATTTACCTCTCTGTCCATATCCTAGGTGGTATTTGCTGCAGTAGAGGTGCACCACAGCATTTCTGACCTTCCCCTCACTGACCAGTACCACAACCTCAGCATTATCAGTGAGCTCTGTCCTCTCCTGACTCACCCAGCAAAAAGCCGTGGCAGAGCTGACAATCAAGAAAGTGGCTGTTTGTCATTAATATCCACTTCACTCTAAACTTACTGGAGCACTGGAAACCTCAGAAGCTGCTATTCCAGTTGCTCATAATGTGCTCTTTGTTTTGTGCTTGGCTTATCTCTGAGCACAATGCAATCTGAAGGAAGTACACCCACTCCCTGATGTTTTCCTTGGGAGGCAGAAATGTGTGTGCGGCGTATTTTGGGGCAGTGGTGAGTAAAAGTGGAGTGTGTGCTGTGAAAGGTGCGGGGGATGGTGGTGGTGGGATGCAGGAAATTGTGCTGGGCTTTAAAGGCTGCAGATCCAGGCTAGAGCCAGAGTTCTGACACTTTGCTGGTTTAAAATTGTGCAGCCCGAGTCAAAAAGCTCAAGCAGCAGATGCAGAGCCATTCCAGCCTGATGGATGGTTTTCCAGGGCTGGTACACCTTGTGCTGGGAGCACACCCAGCCCATGGAAAGTTCAGCAGCTAAACTGAAACTAACCATTGTTCAAATACTTCTGAAATGAGAGAATCTTGTTTACTTTAACGGTTTCCCTTCCTAAGAGGCAGGCAGTGTTTTCCCAGCCTGAAATGTTTCTCCTCTCCTTAGCATTTCCAAAAGTGACAGTGTCCCTGGATCCTTACATAACTAATTCTGGTCTCTTTGCAAATTATTTGATTTTTTTTTTTTTTTAATAATGTGTCTGTGTGAAAAGTCCTAGATCTATTTTAGCTCATGATAAATCCATTAATGTGGAAAGTTTAACTTTACACATGGCTCATGTGGGAGGCTACCTGGATAGTCCAGATCTAGTGTGTATCTGTATTATTTATATTTATATTGATGTTTTTATGGGGAGTAGGGAGGCCATAAGAGCAAATACATTGTTTAAGGATTCTGAACTTACAGAAAGCACCATAATCCATATTTGCTACCCACTCCTGTGTATGGACAATGGTATTGCAGCTGAAATTCTGCTGTGGGTGTGGATCTCACATATGTGACCATGTCCCCTCTAATGGCTCATCTGGGAGAGAAGGCAGTCCACTGCTCTGTTATTTACTAGAGATGCTCTTTATTTGAGAGAGTGAATTTTGATCTGAACATCTCCCTGCTCTCCAAAGCTCTGTGGGATTTTCATCCCCTGCCCTCTCAGCCTCTACTGGGTTTTACCAAATGACTTTTCGTTTTCTGCTGTATTCTGAATATAGTTCCAAGGCATCAAAGAAAATATTATAAAAAATGATTAAATTAAAAATAAAATTGTGTGTCCCCCTGCTGCTTCTTTTTTTTTCCTGAAAGAACTAAGACAAAACTGCATACAGACACCAGGTATTTGCCCCATTCTAGAGTTCCATTAAATTTCACAAGGACTCAATCTTAAATGGTGAAACTGAAAAGTCATTTGGGATTTGGTTCAGAGTGACAGGTAAATACCACTGGACTCCTGTCTGCATGGTGCTGAAAACTCAGTTTAAAAGTTTATCTTGGAAAATGTCTGATTTAAGAGAAAAATGTTAAGGAGTTTTTCTCTTTCTCTGAATAAAATTCAAACCTTGATTTAGATTTAGATTGTAGCCCTTGGATTTTTAATATAAAATGCAGTTTGTGGACCGTTGCTGATATCTTGCTCTATCTTGAGCAAAGCAAGTTAGAGACCAGGCTGTTTTCCTTTTAAATAAACAAACATTGTTGTTTCATTGATAGTTCTTAACAGAAGAGGTCAGCCCCATTGTTTCTAAAACAGCAGTATATGGATCTGAAACATAAATTATTAGTATCAACAGCAAAACTCATAGTGTAGTCAAGCATTTGTCACAATGAATGAATAAATAAACAAGTTATTCCCCCAAGACCTCAGTAGTATTTAGAGATGAATGAAAACTTCACTGAATAAAATAATCAGCTTGAATATTTTTTGATTTTTCTGTGATTATTTGAGAGATTTTATCTTATTGAAAGATCCACACAAAAAGTACTAAACTTTCAAAAATGCTCCAAAATAGAGGTTAAGCATTAAATCATATCATTTCAATCCCACTTTTATACCATCTTAATGTTTGTAATTTTTTCTAACTAAACTTGCTTGTATTTCTAGCATCTCATACTGCTTCATCCTTTCTAGAGAGAGAAAGGAATAACAGAAGGGAGAGGTGAAAACCTGAAACTGGAGAAAGGAGAATTGAGATTTTTCAGTTTTCAGAACCCTAGATTAAATATTTTATACCGAATTTGAAGCATTTTATTCAGTGAAACACCTGTTCCCATAAAAGTGGTGGTTGCATTTCCTTTGATGTTGTCTTCTACTTAAGTTAGTACAAAACCAGTTACTTTTCATAGGTTAGTTTTCATGGAACAAGTGAAGACTCTTGTATTATTTCCATAATTAGGTCTCAGACTGTTGAAGGCAATGTACTTGAAATGGTATCTCCTCTGCAGAACCTCGGTGCACCAGGGCTTGGCTTCATTTTTCAGGCTATTTCACAGGCACAAACGAGCTGGCCTGAAGTTTATAAACAGCTTTAAGTAGCAGCTCTGTGCTTTGCTAGAGCAGCATCCATCAGAGCTACGTCAGGGATGCAGCAGGGAACTTTGTTTTATCTCCTCTCTCCCCCCTCTTGTGTGCTCTCATACCTAGACAGTTGGCTCATTAAAACAAGTGTGCCATTGCTGAGCAGAAAAAAAAAAAAGAAAAGAAAAGAAAAAAAAGAGATGCTGTTTTTAAGACTTGGATTTATAGTTCCATGTTGTAATCAGACATCACAGATTCTTTCACAAGAACTGTAAAACAAGTTTCCTCATGAGAAGGAAAAAGGAAAAAAAAAAAAGAAAAAGGCGGGTGTGTTGTCCCCCATTAAACAATTGTGAAGTTTTAGTTTAGTGCAAGCTTGAGGGGAAAAAGGGGACGTGGCAGTAAATCATCTGTGCAGCTCTCAGCCATAAAGTTTCTCGAGCAGTCAAAACTGTCAGGGCTTGTTTGGATGACTTATTCCTAGGCAGAGGGGGATGGAAGAAAGTTTATAATACAGCTTCAAACTTCTGCTGTCTCTGGTGTCACTATTGTTTACATTACGTGATAATGTGCTACAGAAACCTCCTTCTAATACAAAGGTGACGTTTTCCTCCCTGACCTTGTTTTGAGATGGTTTCCCCAGCCAGTGGAGCTGCCTCGACCCTGGTGCGCCTGGGCCAGACCTTGCAGCCAGCGGGGTCTGGTGAGGAGCCAAGCTCAGGCTGGGCCAGGGCTGGGCAGGGACCAGGGGCTCTGGCTGGGCTCTGGATCAGGCCCTTGAGTGAGTTGGTCCCTCATCCAAAGTGGTGAGGGATTGAGAGGATGGGATGTGTTGAGGTTGAAGGGAGATGAGTTCCCGTTGGGTTGGGTGGCTGGCAGCTCTCGGATAATTCACCTGCTGCTGAAAGAGGCTGCCAGAGCTCTGTGTTAATCATCACATCCTCACCATTAGGCTCAGGCTAAAATGCTCATTGCCCATCTCCATCAACAGCATTTAGAATCATAACACCATGGAGTGTTTTGGGTTGGAAGGGACCTTCAAATCGTCTTGTTACCACCCCCTGCCATGGGCTTGTAGTTATACAAACTCAGCAGCGACATGGGCAGGGACACCCTGCCATCTTCTTCCACTGTCCCTGCCCTGTCCAGCCTGGCCTTGGACACTTCCAGGGATCCAGGGGCAGCCACAGCTTCTCTGGGCACCCTGTGCCAGGGCCTCACCACCCTCACAGGGAGGAATTCCTTCCCAGTATCCCATTTGTCAAAAGTCTCTGGGCTTAAAACCATCCCACCTTGTCCTGTCACTACACACCCTTGTCAAAAGTCCTTCTCCAGCTTAAAGAATTTCATCACTGTACTTGTATTTCAAATTTTAGTCACTGCAAACTGTGCACAGTAGTTAGCAAGACCATTTTCAGTAGGAAGCAGTGCATGTTTGACAGTAGTTTGACAGCATGGGGGTTTATCTGATTTTTCTGATTTATCTGATAGGACCATGTGTCTGTGTCCCAGCAGTGTGTGGGCAGGGGTGCAGTTGGCAGACAGTCACTGCCTGGGTGAGTGGAGCAAATGCTGAAGCACTGAGAGAAAACCACTCCTGCAGAGCAGAAAAATTTGCCCAGAAGGATGTTTCATAGTGCAGCAAGTCAACTGGCAAGTTAGGGGAGGATAAATTTATTAAAAGCACTGTTTTAGACAAGAAACTTGAAAATTTTTGAGAATAAATCTAGAACTGGCTCCTAAAATGTGTTTTTTCTGGGGGAAATGGAGAAAACTAGGCCTGAATCAGGACTGTATTCCTATTTCTTCTCCTGAAATTCTTTCTCCTCACTTTTTCATTGTGCACTGTTACAAGAAAGACATCCAGTGTCCCGAGACCTCTGACTAACGCTTGAGATGAGTATCTTTTAAATTAAACAGAACTCAGCCTGACCTGTCTCTGTCTTAAATTTCTTAATAGTATGAAATGTACCCTTTAAACAATCTTAGACCAGTGGTTCCCCCTTCTCCCCTTAATCTCAGGTATGATTAGTGCTTAATGGACCTTGAAAAGCACCTCTATTTATAATGGCCACAGGTTGCTCGTGCTTAGATATGATCTCCAATTTTCTGTTTTCTCTTGAAACAAAACCCAAAATAGTGGGACACATACTTGGTTATTATGCTCATATATGCTACATTTTTTTTCCAGAACCACAGTCTTTGGTGAATGATTTAATCCATATAAGTTCTTGTGAACTAAAAACAATGGGCTGCTTTGTTCAGAGCAGCACTGATAACATGATATCTCTTACACAGATACACCAGGGTATCAGGTGCCAAGGGGCTCTTTTCATGGAGGAGGACATCTGAATCCAGGACATTTATTCTGCATCTGAGGAGGTGCAGTGAGAGCAAGAGATAGGACTCTCCTACCCACTACATTTTGCTACACAAAAAGCCTCAGAATCCCTCAAAACGTCAGTCGAAACTGATTATCTGTCCTGTGTTATTTGTTGAAAACGAGGCATAAAAGTACCCAAGACCCAGTGCTTTAAGAAAATCATCCCAAGCAAGCAAAGACCCAAACAGTGATTTTCTTCATTTCTTGTATTGAATAAACGCTTGTGGGTCAGACTTCAGATCAAAACCGTGTCAGTTATGCCTGAACCTCTCCTTACTGAGCACATGTTTCCAAGGAGCAACCGCCAAATCCCACAGCCTTTCCCAGACCTTCCTGACTCCACTCAGACTAGAAAATGAGAGAGGTGAAGCTCTCAGAGCTGGTAGATGGTCCTGAGGGATGAGATAAAGAGTCATTACCTTTGCTAATGATGGTGGATCCCTGTGATGTGCTAATCACAGAGCAGCAGTGCCCACATCCAACTGCCTAATTAAATTTCCTAGGAACAGATTACAGTGGGATTACTGGTTTTCTCCATAATGGCATCAGATCTAATACAACCAGCCAAAGTTCATATATATTTGCATTGCTAATGTGGCTGGGACCTATTTCTCTTCTATTAAGAATAATGTTGCAGTAATGGCTGAAGTTCTGGTGGAGGCTGGGGCTGTACCACTCTCAGGAGTGGGAAAAGACAGGAAAAGTTCATCAAGTCCCATGATAAAAGGTGCCTGTATCAAATCTGGAGAGAGCAGCAACCATCTCCAGGGCCTCTGTCCAGTCACTCAGCCAGAGGACAAGTATATTGTTTATTATTTTTTATAATGCACAAGCTTTAACATACAATCCCTGCTCACTTGGATTATGTCATTCTCAGCTATGCTAATTTTCTAGTAATTAGTATCCCCAGGGCTGGGTACCATCTGTTTTCCACAGCTCCTATCACCTGAATATCTAAGGGCAGATATAAATATAAAAAAAAGCTCCAGTGAGACGTAAGTGCCTATGAAGCATGGATTTTCATGCTCATCCTACTATCAGCACATTCAAAGTGGTTTCTTGATTCCCCTTCTCCCCCCAGGGCCTTTCCAAACATTGCCAGTGTGCTCTCCTTTTCTCCCTGGCCAAATCCTGAAAGGTGACTCAATGTGTGGAGACTCTCTCTCAATCACAGTGTTTTAGGCTTCAGTACATGACTCAGTGGATAAATATTCAAAAACAGGGCAATTTCTCAGGGCTGTTTCACTAACCAAGTTAAGGAGGGTGTCAAGGCCAGTGAAGTTTTGATTTCAGATGATCAGCGTGGAATGTGGCTGTGCAAAATTAAAGTGGTGAAAAATCACTGGCTGCACAGCGTATCTGAATTTGCTTAAATGTATTTCCAAATTAGAGTAATTTGGATTCTCCATATCTGAAAGCTGTTTCAAAAGTGTGCTCTATTTTTAGATCATTACTGCTATTTCAGAATGTTCTAATATTACATGATTTAAGTCCTTGCAGCAATTACACTGGTAGGCAAAAATTGCATGGAAAAATGAGGCAATTTAAAATGTGTCATTTGATAAAAATGAATGGAGAAAATAGAAAATATTCACCCAAGTATAGCATCTTGTCAAAGGACAGCTAGACAAGCAACCTGGAGAGATTAAAGTAATCTAAAAGTCAAATAATTAATGGCTGCAGTAGATTGAAAGGTGAAATGATGGTTAAGAAGTGAGAACTACAAACAGTAAGAGCGTGAGAGAAACATGATGGAAAGCTGTGGACAATAAGTCTCCTTCACTCTCTTCCAGTCCTAGAGCCCCTTATACTTGAATGGAT
Organism: Phainopepla nitens; assembly: GCA_013400175.1. Classification (NCBI taxonomy): domain Eukaryota; kingdom Metazoa; phylum Chordata; class Aves; order Passeriformes; family Bombycillidae; genus Phainopepla; species Phainopepla nitens. Next base: position 531,962 of record VXBQ01003389.1, read on the forward strand.
GCTCTCTTATTCCCAATTTTTCTCTTCTAAAAATTCCTCATAATGATAGCTGTCAAGTTTAGGTTTTTTTAACTCTTGGGTAAAATATTTAAGAATATTTCTATAGATTTCTCTGATGTTTGGTGATATTTTATATAATAGTAGCTCAGTATCTGAAACCTCAGGTCTGAAATCTCAGTGTCTTCACCACTGGAAACAATGCTGTGAAGACTCAGTTTTGTATCATAAATTTAGTGATAACTTTTAATAATCCATTGGCTGGGGATTTCCATGGGTAAGCTTGTGTATAGATATTTACATTCTAATTTATATGGTGAGGGGAAAGTTGCTTTTTTATTGCTGATTGCTGATATTTGAGGTATGTGAAGTATTTTTTTGTACTGCTGTTTCTAAAATAATGTTGAAATTATTTACACATGAATTACTGATAAGGCCCAGGATTTTATTTTCACTGCTCACTGAAAAATGTAAAAAATGTGAATCTGATTTTTAGGGCTACCCACATTATCTACCAAGAGACTGAAAAAGCCACAAGTCCTCTCCTTTCTTCCCCAAACACATATGAGAAACAGGCCAAGGTTGCTGTGGTAAAGAGAAATGGACAGATGGGTCTTTATCTGTGCTGTACAACCCAGACCCAGAGCCCTGCTGCAGCTTATATAATTCTTATTTCCAAGATTCACAAAAAATAAAGATAAAACAATGAAACCAGCTTAAACAGAGGTTAAACTTTGATGTAGCTGGAGTATGCAAAAGGCCCCTCTGCAAGTAAGTTAATTCTCCATATGGGATATAGCTGAGACAGAATGGATCCTAAAAGCCTTAAGAAGAATAGAGCAGGGGTTTTTGAAGGGAATCTGCCCCTGAACACACGAAGCTCTCTGTCTGGAGGTGAGCTCTGAGCTGCAGGAGGCGTGTTTGAAATGCTCCACCTGAGCTGGTTTGCCCCTTTAAAAGAAAATCCTGAGTTCTGAAGGAATCCGAGCCCTGGTGCTGAGTACAAATGTTGGGAAAGCTTCACTGTCGTCATTTTTGTTTCTATGCCCAAAGACTGTACCCAATAAATCAGAAAGCTTTTGCCTGTTGCACTTTTAATGTTCTGGACTGAGACTCTTCAGCTCAGGTTGCAGACAGAAATGCTCACCATGGGACTGCTCAGACTCAAAATCATGGCTTGTATTGGGGATGGAATGATGGATCTTTAACCCACTGGACATAGCATTTTACTCACTAGTTGTTAACTACTGCAGTTAGGGTTTATAATATGAGTTTCTGGATTTTTGTATTCTGATTTCTTTACAGCTTCGTTACTCCCTGAGCCATCCCAGTGCCTTCAGCAGGCATAGTCAGGAGACAAAGTACTATTTTTTAAGGGTAAATGTTTCAAGAACTGAACCACTCCTTGCGTAACATGGGGGCTGGACTTAAAATGGTCAGTTTGATATTTATCATGGCAGGGACTGCAGTTACCACAGAAATAAATTCTCCCTTTCCACAAGTCTGTCAGTGATGAATAAATCTCCACACAAATTATGAGCATCACACCTCACAGAGTGCTTTATTTTTGTGAAACAGCTATTGGGACAGAGCAGTTGGGGGAGTTGTACATTTTTGGGTTTTTGTGTTTTATCTGGTTGCTTTCCCAAGTCATACCTATAAAATAAGATGAGCTAATGTTGTCTAAGAGGTGCTGAATACCTGATGTGCAGTGGGCTGTACCTTTCTGGAGATGGGTAGCACCTGCCTTGCTGCTGTTGTAGATTTTCTGTTGCACACTCTCCTGTCTGAACAACTCCCTCCAGGGGTTTATCTGCAGATTTGTGAATAATCCAGGGATCCTGTGCAAGTCCTTGCACCTTGCATGGCCAGGATTGCAGCAGCACAGGCACAGTGCCTCGCTGACAGATTCTGCTCTGCTGATGCCAGCAGGTCACACCTATTGCTAGATGAGAGATTATTGAGGATGAAAGAAACATTTGCTCAGTTTCTGCTTTTCCCAGATTGTTTTCTCTTTCAGGACAATTTCCTAAACCATCTTGTTGCTCTTAATGAGCAAAGCCCAGAGTGTTTATTGTAACCTGCTTTGAACTGCTGGCCGCTCCAGAGGAGGGAGGGCTTGGAACAGAGCCTGTCTTGTGCCAAAAAGTGAGCTCTGGGCAGAGCAGGGCCGAGGTACAGGAGCAGGGCAGCGTTAATAAAAACACTGCAAATGAAACGTTAGCGCGGGGTGGTGAAAGAGCTCAATTTTATTTTGTTTTCACACATTAGGTTTTGCTTAAAGCAGACAAGTACCAGGGAGAGCGTTCTGAAAAGAGGCTTTGTATAGGAGCTGGGGCTCTATCCATCAGATTTGTCATTTCAGGAATGCAGCCAGATGTATTGACTTACTAGCAATTGCATTGGTGCCATCTGGCCTGCTGGAGGCTGTATTAAAGATGGAAAAAACTGAACAGAAAGAAATGAAACTTGTTCATCACGCCATTACCCTAGCTGCTTATTTAAAGAGGGAAAAAATGTAACTTCTTGGCAGGGGGGCATGCTGTTTGAAAATAAAATAGGAGGTCTTAAGGACCACAAGTCTCAAAACCGAGCACTGATGTTTATACGCAGACTTGAAAGCTGGGCCTCACTGTTGTCATTTTGTGTATTTTTTTTTAATGGAAAAATGCTTTCAGATCCTACTGTTCCAGTCATGGAGCAAAAAACTCCCAGAGACCCTGGTCCACTGCAGCCTTTATGCTTGCTCACTCTCAGTCCTCCCCTTACCAGTTTAGCTGTCTGAATTGCCTTCTCATCTCAGGAACTGAATTTGTATCTGCTCTGCTTCCTATTGGTCCAGGAACGTCTGCATAGATTTTGGATCATTTCTTTTCAGACTTAGCATCACTCTCTGAGCAGAACTGCTATTCCTAGTACAGCAATAGTAATAATACACTCTTTAATACTGAAACTCCTAAATTTAATTAGTTTAATTAATAAATCAAATAAGTCCGTGTTCCAAGTGTTTCCTTGCATTTCATGTGGCAAAATCTTATTCTTAATATTTTTAGGATCAGGGCTAGTGTAAACATTTATTGACACTATAGAACTTTTTCAGTATAGAAATATATTATGGCTGCAGGATAAGAAATGCTCACCAGCCTTACTGGGGTATAATTGTAAAGATGCCTTCATTCATATTTAATTCAACAATTAGTCTTCCTGAATCAGTGCCATCTTCTTGGGAAATTATTCCGTTCATTTCACAGAACAAAACTATGGGTCTGAACCACCTCCCGCCAGAGCTAATGGAATTTGGACTGACTCCTATACAAGCCCAGGGAACAATTCCTAGGTATTTTCAACTTTCAGCCTTTATTGAAGGACAGAAGAAAGATTTTAATTACTGAAATGTAACTATACACAGTTTTATATATAGTTTTCAGTACTCTCTCATAGTTCGTTTACTAGTTCATTTACTGTTGCAATAAAAGTTGTTTACAACTGCTGACAAAAATGATGAAACAAAGGACCAGAATCTTTTTTTAAAAAGATATATTTTTCAGTTCTGCTCTGTTCTCTTCACTTCTTTTGTTTTTGCCATTTAAGATAGAAAGCTCTTGAGGGCAGGGAAGTGGAACTTTGTAAAATGCTGAACTACTTGTGGGTGAAGTCAGTGTTTTAGCACTCCCAAACATGTGTTAGAAGAATACATGATAGTTTTAGGATTTCTACAACCATGAAACCTCCATTAGAGCACTGCCAGGGTCTTCACTGTGGGTTTTTTTTTCCAACAAGATGAGAAAAGCTGGCACCAATACTGGAAAAGTCAACAGTGACTAAATACCCTTAAAAGAAGATGTAATGCTCTTACTCATACCAAGTCATGGAGCTGTGTGAAAAAAGACCCAATTTAGCCCTCATTAAAGGTCAGGATAACGATTTCTGTCCACTCCAGTGAAATCTGGTTTGTTCCTGCCAAGGGAACAGGGAGCAGCATCCCCTGGGCAGGAGCATGAGCTGGTACCACACTGTGCCCTCGTGTCTTTAGTCCCGAGATCCTTTAAGGGTGCCCCTAAGTGGGACTGGACTGAAAAGCCCCCAGTGCCTGGACCAACTCAAGTGAACTCCATCTGAGTTTGGAGAGTGTCTGTGATATCTGTGACAGCCCCAGTCTGTGTTTTGTGCTGATTACACCCCATCATCCTGCATCAGGACAGAACAGCCCGACCTGAGCCCATGAAGTGGATTTAGGATGGCCCTGAGCAGCTGCTGCTGCTAAATGCCTACTGAGGAACACAGAGAGGGTTTGTTGACACTTAGCTTTTAGTAATTTGCAATGTTCTGAAAATTACTTTAAACAACGTTGAGGGTTTTTTCCCCGTCCCAAAAAAATCAGTATCTCTGGTAGCAATGTCTGGATTATTCCCCTCAAGGATTAATTAAAGGACTTAATCTCTGTGCCTTTTATTTTGTAAATTCAGAATGTTGACATTATTATTGTTAGCAGTAATCTCATGATCCCAAGCAGGAAGGAGGGAGGGCTCAAGCATATGACACATGGGACAAAGTGCTCCTCTGGCCAGGAACCGCTCGCTGAGCGGAACAGCGAGGGGACACAACATTCTGGGAAAGGGAAAACATTGCCATTCCTCTGCAGGGAGCCTCTGCCCATGCCAGGCTGCCACCAGACACTGGCAGCCCTGAACACACCACAGAAACACTCCCAAAAACCGTCGTTAAGTTTTGAGGGAAAGAGGGCAGAGTGTAAACTTGGAAGTTGAAAGAAAAATTGGAAAGGTGGCAGGAGGAGCTGTCAGACTGTGGAAGATGTTGCAAAGACTAGAAGTAAGAATAAACAAATTAATAAATAAAGGCAAGTTAATCTACTGCTGAGAACAGTGTAAAGTGTCAAAACTTGCACCATTTTTATCATTCATTTAATGTATTTTATACATTATATACCTGCACAAATGGAAACACCATCTCTATGTTTTTTAGCAGTATAGCATCCATAATATATAGTAAGAGTAGTAAAAGGTGTGAGAGAAGGCAAGAAAACTTTTATTCCTTACTGTCTGGCGAGGTTTATTGTGTGATTTTTTTTTTTTAGTGCACTTTTAACACCCAGCAACAGAGGGTGAGAGCTGCTGGTGCTCAGAAGGGACAGATTCCATCTTATCTGGTGAGTTAAGGTAGGATTTTAACCTGGGCTTGGAAAGTTCATTTTACACCAGAAAATTTAAGAGAAGACCATGTGGAAAAATTCCTTTAAAAAGATCTAGAAAACCTGGAGCAGCACATGTCCAGATGTAAATATTTAAACCAAACCCAATGTTTTAGTAGCTTTGGACCACTCTGAAATCAGTGGATATTTTCTCCATGCATATAAGAGCAGTTCTTTGTCAGTCTGCTTTTTATTAACATAAACAGGCTAGTGACAGTGACATAGGTAGTGACAAAAGGTGTATTTATGGTAAATAATGGACTGACAAAGGGGAGAACTGTGCAAGGGACAACCTTCATGTGTACTTTTTTGGTGATGCATGACCTACCCTTGCTCCACAGGTCTTTTATCATCTCTACATGAAAGAAACATGTTTTAACTGAGCTCACGTGGACTTGACAGCTCTACCTTTGTAGCCTTTTCTTCAGTACTCCCCAATGGCTGATAATAATATGTACTCAACCACCTTCAGGCCACTGTTGGGTCAAATTGGAAAAAATATAGTTTCTAAAACTTAAAACTCCTGCACAGGTGACAAGGGAAAAAAGAAAGTGTAAGTCCAGGCAAAATCCTAGAGGTGGCCAGCAGGTTTAGTGGGAATCTGAGGAGGATTGAATGCCTCATACAAAGAGGGTCTCCACACAGACTTGCAGACAGCCTGCACTATTTCTGCTTTTCTTGTTGAGAGTCTGCACTTTCCGGGAGAATCCTGCTGCCTGTGGAGGTATGCTCAAGTCAGAAACTTTAAACCATTGTAGAGAGGAAGTTAAGATGAAATTCAACTGGTTTTTTCCTGAACCTCTCCTGGAAGTGAATCCCATGGGGTCGGTGAGGAGAAGGTCCTGGTGTCACCCTGCTTTGTGTGACAATTCCACCATGACTTCAGCTCACCAAAACTTTGTTCCTTCTACCTGGGGGAATGAAGATGCAGTCCTTTGACAATATTTCTTTTTTGAGTCCAAATTTCCAAGATGAAACATGCACTTTCTGTATTAGCATGAAAATTAATGATTCACAACTTAATGAGAAATTGATCCAAGATCTGTCACTCCTGCCATAACCAGGGTCTGATAACTGAAAGGGCTGCTGCTGCTGTCTTTCTTCTTGATGAAGTTCAAATTTCTGTGCTAGTAAGCGATTTATTGTGCTTAGGTGGTGTACTGAATTTATTTCTTTAAAGACATTGTTTCTTCTTTTTTTTTTTTCCCAATTAACTGACCACTCTGCTATGTGCATTTAATGCACACTGACAGTAGTACTTTGAATTTCAGGAAACCGAGCTTCTCTTATCCTTATGCTGTTCTTTCCCCCCACTCCATAATGCTTGTATTAAGCACAAAGGCAGCCTGGATTTTGCAATTAAAAGGAAAGTAATTTGATGATGCACACACAGGGCAGTGGGGCACGTGTGTGTGCACATAAACACTGGAGTATCACATGGAACCTCTTAATGAAACCCTTATGATATGAATAATGCTCAGGTTACAAATGCTACAGCTTATCTGCTACGTGAGGTAGGTGATAATAACTCTGCAATTTAGGTAGGGTAGGAAAGCAATTTTAGTAAACATAATACCTGAAAGCAATTTTCAAATTATTCCCTGATTCCTAACGCATAATAATCTCCAAAACTCTTGGGTTGTTTTTCAGATCCCATTTCCAGTTTGTCTTGGTGGATTTTAATCATTAGTGCCACAGTGCTTGCCACCTCAAATCCCTCAGTTTCAGCATGAGATACTTTAGAGGGTTGCAGTGACAAGGTTCTCATTTTCAGAGCAAGCCCTCAAACAGAATGCTTCCTACACTGGAAACAAAAACATGACACGGAAAACAGGGACAGATCAATTATGGCATGGATTCAAATGCAGCATAGATCAGCTTCTCGGCACTGAAAGCCTTTAAGGATTTTCTGAATGACAGGAGAGCTTCTGAACACGCAAATGGGCTGCTCTTGAGCTCAGTGCAAAACTTGGCCATTCCTGTTTGGCCTTTCCTCCTAAAATGTAGAGCTCCTTGGAAGATGGAGAAATTGCACCTTTCCTACCAATCATGCTACAATTGTGCTTCTACCTTTTCCAAAGGTTGATAAGCAGTTGAGGAGAAGAATCATGTCCCTGCACCACTTTACTTTTCTCTATCCTCTGTGCCCTTTTTGCCCACAGACAGGGCATAATTGTCCTTTATCCCTAAGTGTGGTGGGGAGTGCTGCTCAGCTCTTCCCTCCGGCTCAGGTACCCACAGGAGCAGTCCAGCCTTCCACTGGTGCAATTACAGTGCTGCACATGAGCAGAACAGCATCAATAGCATTCTAAAAGACACAGTTTCACTACCCTGACATAAAAGCCTTACACTATCGAAATTCTTCTTTAACTGTGCCAGGAAAATAATTGAAAGCATATTTAGCTGAATGGATGTAGAAACCTACAGGAATTTCATTGGTCTTGTGGTTAGCGAAGGAAAGATGTGGAGAGGCATTTAAACCAAGAGTTTCTACAAGACATATATTCATGTTCCTGAAATTTGAGAGAATACATTTGACAGCACACTCACTTTAAAAACTGAGTATGAGGTTCTTTAGGATTGTTCTTGTGTGCCTTTGTCTGCCTCAGTAATGTTTTTGGAGAGAGAATTTTGGTCACCGTTCAGGGTTCGTACAGGGAAGGTAACTTAGACCTATTCAAGGTTGATGCATTTCTGACTTGACCACAATTAGATGCTTTTCAGGTAATCTTTCAGCTTAGCTGAGCTTTTTTTTTCCAAGCAGGATCTCTCTGAATGTTGCAGTTAAAGCAAACTTTCCATTCAGATCAAAGTGTATAGGCTGGCTCTGTGTTATCACCTGACAACACTATCATTGGGAATATTAAGCTGTCAGCAGCAGATCTGAAGGAATCACTTTCACAGTCTGCAGTGAATTATGGAGGATGGGAGTCTATCACACATAAAAGTCTTTCCATTTTCTAAGACTGTATCTAATTCTAATAGTTTCAATCTGACCTCAGACTGGATTTTTCTCTTGTTTTAAATCACGATCAAGAGACCTTCTAAGAGCTTAGCTACAAGATTTGTAACCATTCAGCACATTTTTGTGTGTATTTATGTTGTTTTTAAGATATATTTAAATCTGAATGTGCCAAGCCTGTGCGTGGAGCCAGTGGTGTCTTTTTGCTGAAAAACTCTTCCCTGCTCTATTTCTTTCCTTTTCTTGTTGCATTCCTGATTAATATGTTGTTTGCATGGCTTTGTGCTAACACACACATCATGTGGGACTGAGCGTGGGTCAGTGTCAAGTGGGACAGGATTAGGATGTGGGAGGTTGCTGGCATTAATGCTTAGCAAGTAGGATTAGGATAAAGCTGTAATTGAACAGTTCAACTAACCTGGGATTCATCAAGAGATTTGCAAAAGCACATTATAGTGGTCAATGAAAGGAAGTTTTAAACTATCAAGGCAGCATGGTTTTGCAAAGCTCCAATTGCAGAGACTCAGGGTTAAGCACTTCTCTTGTCTTGCATGCACAAATGTGAGATTCTTTGCTGGTTTTAGCATCCCAATTTGTGTTTCTGAATGCTCAGAGACAGTGGGACAATGAGAAATGAAAAAGTTTTTTTGTCTAAGAAACTTAAAAAAATGGCAAAGATGCCGTAGTGTTTAAGGCAATCTCATTAGAGAGACATAATCTGGATTTGAAGGGAGTTGGAAGAGATAAAAAAGTAAAAAAAAAAAATAAAAAAAAATCAAAGGAATTTTAATGACTCCAGCAATTCACTATTTACAGCCCCAAAATTTCACATATTTCTCTAATCCTGCCAGGTTTTGGACTAGGGAGGTAACTGGCCAGGGCAGGTACCTGAAAATGTACACACAGAACACAGGATTTGTGGTGGTGCTCTGGGCAGGGCTGATGTGTGATCCTCCACTCTAGAGAGGGTCCTCTCAGCCCTGACAGACGTCCCAAAACTATGATGTTGAAAAGTCCATGGTGCTGATAAATCCCTAAAAATTCCACCCTATTTTCCCCTAAATCTGCATTCCAGCCACCATGCAGTTGGTTAGTACAGAGAGAGCATTTCATTGTGCAACTTCTCTTGGCTGTGCTTAAGTTTTAATTTTTTTTTAAAAAATAGGAATGAAATAATAGCTTTTGATGACATCATAGCTGTGGCTGAGATTAACCCTGCTCCCCTGTGGGGTGTTGGTGGGGTTTGTACTCCATCAGCTCCAGGGATGTGAATATTTGTGCTGTGCTGGCAGCAAGCCAGGTCCTATGATTGTTTTATTGGGTGTCCACTGTTATTAAGCCCCTCTGTGTTTTTTCCCCTTTTGCTTTTTACTTCTGAACTGCTTTTCTGTAACCAATTTGCATTACTTTATGTTAAATTTCACGTGCCATGTGTCAGCTGAATTACACATCAGATCTAAAGATTCAAAGTCCTTTGAATTCTTCTTGGTGGCTACGCTGTATTTATTATTCACTCACTCAAGTATGATCAAGGAATTTAACAAGTTTTCAACTGTTTTTCATGTCTGAGGATATCTATGCACATTATAGATTAATAAAAACCTGTAAAGCTCCAAAAAGGGAACATTGAGGGATAACTGGCAATACGATTTATACCCGGCTTTATAAAAATCCTCTTGTGTTCCGGCCTTTATATGCATTCGGCAATTGCATTATTTTGCTGATTTATGAGGACAAAAATGTCCATTCTTTATGTCTGTGAAATGCATAGCAGAGAGAAGTCTTGATGTTGTCTCAGGAGAGCCAGAGGGGCACTGAAATATACAGATCATTAATAAATTATCATCGTAATAATGTCAAGTTGCTACACACCAGTCTCCATGAAATCCAGAATGGGCTTGAGGTTGTAAAAATATGTATCTCTTCTTAAAGCCTTCAAATAATTTTACTGTGGTTTATATTATAATTTAACCATGTTGACGCATTTCTATGTCATCAGTAAAAATAATATAATGATGTGGGCTGTATCCCAGAAAGTCTGAATTTCTAAAGATTCAGCAATATCACCAAATCTGACATCTTACTTTTCATCAATTCTCTTGAGTCCTGCATGGGCCACCCATGAAGTTGCCCAGATTTTTGTCTGAGGCTTTTCTGAGCTGCTTTATCTCGGGACTAAAATAGGTGTGTTGAGTATGATTCACATCTTTATTTTTGGCACGTTTCTCTAAAGCAGAGACAACAGAGGGTTGAATGACTTTCTCCTGCTCTTCCATCCAGCTGAAGTCAGCAGAGTAAAGATGGTGCAAGGAGGGTGAGAGTCAGGCTCTTAGTCACGATAAATTTACTTGTGCTGGTGGCAGTATGCTCAGAATGCTTTGAAGTGCTGGTTTGTCAGAGTTCACAACAGTTCATTTCAGCTCCAAATAAAATATTATCTGACTTTGCTGGCTTTGCAGCACCAGGCCAGGTAACAGTAGAGTTGTTCTCAGTCGTTTTACGAATCCAGTTTTGTTACACTGGTTTCTTTATTGGAATTCGTACAGAGCTTTCTTTAAACACAGCTTTGCACTGAAGAAAAACAAAAGAGTGTTTATACAAGACAATAGGGCAGACATCATTTACTGTATAGGGTTGATTTTGAGTTTATGCAGCTAAGACAAAGGGAAATGAACACCCCCATGTGGTATAACCTCTGCAAGAGTGCAGCTTTTGTTATTTTAAGGCTTGAAACGCCATACTTTTACAAGTTTGAATTATTGAGGAATATACTCTACAACATGTACTTTGTTCTGCAGAACACAAGCACAATAGTTTCCTTATGGCTTTTAATTTAGAATATACTCAAAGCAAGACAACATCCTCCTTTTCTGAAGCAATTTGCAACATAACAGAAATGTCATTTATCCCATGGGGTTCTGAGGCTTAAAAAACTTTCAGCAGCTGATTTTTCTAATACTTTTTTTTTTTTTTAGGTCTAACAATGTCAGCACTAAGGCTCAAAATAAGCCCAGTTGCTGAACAGAATCCCTTAAACATTCAATCTTTAATTCTGATGTCTCTATCTTCTTTCCTTCTCATTGTCTGCTGTGTGAAATTCTGAGTGAAATAGTCCTGTGGGGCTCTTCCAAAGCTTGTGAAGCTGTGTGTAAGAAAGGGTGAGGACAATGAGGAATTTCGGGACCTGTGCACATGGAGGGATCCAACAGACTGCAGCTTTTCCACTTTTATCTTCCAAACCCACATTGCTTTTGGGTGAAGAAATAATGTTCTAAAATAATTTGGTAAAGCAGAGAAAATTGTAGTTCTAGCTGTTTATTAGTAAGATAAAAAGCAAATTTTCTCTTAAAACATTTGTGGCTTCAAAAAATATATATCTGACTCCAAAGTTATATATATGTGACCATCATGAACCCCCACAAAACTGACCTCAGAACAACACTAATAGACAGTACAATATTTACTACAGTAAATCCAAGGAAATGTGTATAGTGTCTGCAAGATTAAGAATTTATTTTCCATATTTTTATGTCTTTCGTCCCACAAGTCATTATAATATTATCTTGATGCTTTTCTGCACAGAGGGTCAGGAATGTCTTTATGTGTAGCTCAGGAACTGACATCCAGGTCTGAGAGTGTTTGTGGGCCTTGTCTGAGCTCAGAACCGGCTCCATAAATCATATTTGAGCTAGCAATGCTGTACCTACCTATATAGGTAACAGATTTTCTGAAGTGAAAACTCTCAGAATCTGAAGAGGTAAGTGGAAACCTGGAGAGGTCAGCTGGTCCCAGAGCAGTCAGCTACTGCAAACCAGTCCTGACAGAGTTTTGCTAATTTCTTATTTAAAAAAAAAAGAAATGGTGGAGAAAAGAGACTGTTGTTCCATTATAAGAGTCTCAGAGCATCTCTCAGTGGTTCAACTGCTAATAGGTAGCTACAAGTGTTCAAACTGAAATATGCACATTTTTCCATTAGTAATGTTGAGTTTTCTCTGAAGAAGTTTAGGTTCTGCAAATGCATCCCGCAAATCAGCTTCAGATGGACTATTTATTACTAAGAATCTGCAGACTTGAATGTGTAGAAGACACGATTGCTTTCTAAAGAACAAAAGAGTAATGCCTCAATTGTTCTCCGAAGGGCTGAATGCTCAAACCTTACCTGCCTCAGCTGCCTCCCAAACCAGCTACAGCAAAGCTATTTTTAGTGAGCTAGAGACTGAAAGTTTCATTTTGAGAACTTCAAACAAAGTATAAATCAAGATAGTTCAGTGATAAAAAAGTTTGGCTGAGGACTTCTATTGGCTTTTCATTATGAAATACAACATGAGTGGTTTCGTTGTTTTTTGGTTTTTTTTTTATGGGCACAAATGTTACTTTTCACTGGCTGTCAGAAATAGCCTGTTTCAGCTTCTTGTACAATTGACCATTGTGATAAGCCAGTGAGTTTGCTCTTTTTATCCACTAGAATGAATAAACACTGGGATTTTGTTCATCTTTTAAATCTATTATATGGTATTTCCCAGGGGAGGTAAGCTTTGTATTTACTTGTGCGGCAACTCTTTGAAATATGGCATTTTGAATCATCACCTTCTTCCCAAAGACACATTTGCAACAAACCAAGAGTTTGGCTTTATATGTACATCTCAAGGGCTAAAAAAATTCCTTAATGTGAAGACACACTGTAAGTTTAATTAAATGCAGGGCTACTGCACGATTAGATCAGTAGTCTGTTTATATCAGCAGTGCTTTCCAGAAAACGTTTTGACAACCAACTGCTGAAAATAGCTTCAGAAAACCCCCAATGAAAACCAGCAGTAAAAAAAAATCCCCAAGACTAATTCACAAAGTAAAGAAGGCGTAGCTGAAGACCCTATCTCAGCTTAGGTTAATGCTGGCCTCTCTGTGGAATAATTTCTATTGATGTTCTTAGGGAACTGTCTCAATGTTTTATATACTTGTTATTTTATATCTCTTCAAAGCTACCACAGAGATTTGAGTGTGAAATACTTTTTCAATTTGTGACAGAACCTGGATGAGGACTGTACAAAGAAGAGATTTCAAAGAGACACAATTACAGTATTTCCACATGTGACAGGTATTTCTTTGGTAAAGTCTTGAAAAAGTTGTAACAAGTCAAAAAGAGAGAGGAGATGCCACACAAAAGAAATACTTCCTGAGAAAGTGCCAAGTTCAAGGAGAGAGATGCTGTCCTGATGTTTATAAACATTATCTACATGCCACAAACTGACAGACCAACTCTTCTGCACTCTTGGTACCAGCAGTGCCTGAGTCATTTATTTGCCATTGATTAAGTTAATCCTAATTTTATGTTTTAATGCACTGGCACGAAAACTTAATTAGCCATTGCTTGAACAAACAACTACAGTAACTATTGAGATAAGAGAAAAAATTCAACCTAGGCCAGTGCATTTCTGGTTCAAATAGAATCTACATTTAACCTTTCTCTGCATGGGTTAGAATCTCATATTATTGTCTCAAGACTTTTATTCTTGTTTTCCTAAATAATTATCTGGACTACCTGACTTCGTGCTTGGCCATCAAACTTGCTGAGTTAGGAACACGGAGGAAAGGTTAATGTGCTATCCTGCTGCTGATTATGTCAGAATGGGCTAGGTCTGTGAAATATAAATACCCAGGATGCCAAAGCAAATATTTCGATTCCCTTGAACTCATTAGCAAAAGTTTATTTTAGATGTGATGGGATGTGAGCTATTACTTGGAATAGATGGATAGATTAGGATGGATGGAATTCATGCACGTGGCAGGTCAGTATCTATTGGAACTTAATATTTCCTTAATGAAAGCTCAAAAATGGCTTAATTTATGAATATGTTCTTAGATACCAATATTTTGTTTGATATTTCATCACTCATAGGTAGAACTTTTTTTCTTTCAGTCCTTTCTGAGTTTTGATCTTGAATGGAAATGAGGTAAATCTATTAACTGGCTCATATTTCATGCTAAAAGGGAATGACAACCATAATTCAGCATGAACACCATGTAGAACTTCACATAACTTATGGAGCCTAAAGTTAAAACATGAGCAGCCCATCAGAATCTGAGGAAATATCTTGTGCATTCTTGTTTCTCTTGGTTAACACTGAGCTGCCATTCAGCCTCAATTAAACTGCCAGAGTCGTGAGATAATAAGAGCAGGAAATTCTTGAAAGATAAATTCAAGATGGTAGCTACAACTGCACTTTTCTGAACTGATTACAGTTCTAATTGTATTGTGAAGCATACTTACTGTAAAACTGACATACTTAAATTTTTTATTAAAAAATGCAGTAGAAGAAAACCTCTTATCTCACTTTACTCCCCAATACATTCACCCTTGAACTTTGTCTGCAGCTTGCAAGGGACAGGGTTTCTTTGAGCTGGTGATGCTTTGAGCTCCTCCTGCCTCCCACTGCAGAAAGCACTCCACAAGCCCTCGTGTCGCTCTGCCTGGCCATTCCTTCTGTTGCTGTGCCAGGGTTTATCACCACTCACTCCTGGACAGTGTCAATGATGCAGCCACTTCCTCTCTGCCAAACAACCCTAACATTCACCAGACTTCCCTGCACATTACAGAGCAAGTCAAAGTATCATTACCTGAAATGGTAAAAAAAAAATTAAAAACTAGAAAGTGCAAATCCTGTTTATAGAAGGAATTCTGATAGATGCTGAACACCCCTTTGAAAGATTAATGCAAGGAAAAGTTGTCATTTTGGATATCTTAGCAGAATTTCAACAATATTGTGATGCTTCACAATACTTAGGTTTTTAAAAAAACTTACAGAAGCGAGCTCCTCATTTTCTTCTTTTGCTACCAAAATATCTCTATTTTAAATGGGAATGAAAGCCAAGCTAACAAATGATGGAGGGATGAAACCAGTGATGTGTCACTGCCCAGTGCAGTGTCAGCAAACAGTGTGGTGTAGTGGAAACTGACAATTCTCAAACAACCGTAATTCCCAAGTCATCTCTTCTTTTTTTGTAGCACACAAAACATGTTTTATAAGGCGAGCCACACGGGAAAAGGTGGGAAATATTAAACCTTAAAGTGAATGCCAAGGCAGACAGAAGAGTTTCTATGTATGCAATTGAAAATCTGGAAGGGGGGAAAAAGTTATTTTGGGGAATCCTGGGAAACTGAAACAGCTGTAGAACTTTTGTTGAAGATAAACATTTTTACCTCAATGAATTTCTTAGTAGTTGGTGACTAGAAACTGATGTTTACCTTTGGAAAACAGCTGCTGTACTGCCAACTACACCAAGCAGTGTAGATACATTCCAAATATTACATCTTTTTATTCATTTAGGCTTGACTGCATGCAAGAAAATAATTCCTATTGCTCAGGGATGAAGGGAGAGATTATAAGTCAGAGCCCCCCAGTATTTGTGACAGTGAATCAAGCCAATTCAAAGCACTGGCATAGAGAATTCCCAGCTTTTCTCTTGATATTGGTTGGAATATCAATAGCTGAGGACATTTGTTGGATAAAGTAACCTTGTGGTAGAGTCACCTCCACTATACCGACAGCAATAGAAGCCAAAATCCTAAATGGGAGGTAGATAACTCTTCTGTGATCGTGGCATTTTTTTCCAAAATACATTGAAATGGAATTTTGATCTATAGGTGTATTCAGAGGGGAATGTTATTCTAACAAGACTTTTTAGAGTGGATCTTTTCCCCTGGGTTTGGACTGGAAAACTGATCTGAGGCCAAAGAAATCTTCATAATGGAAGTTTTGTGAAAAGCAATCTTCCTCATAAAAATGTTCTATCTGACCAAATCTGCATCTCATAGGCTTTTTCAGCTTTATTTTGGAAAACCCATTACCTACAAGGTCCTTCCTTCATGGATTCAGCAGTTATTATACCTGAAGACTTGAGAACAAAAAATGTGCTTCTACATCCCTGGAATTTATGGCAGCTTCTGTGGATTTTCAGGGTAGGCAGGGCAGCAGCCACCAGTCAGAGCTTGCAGTGCTGAAGGATTCCACCTGCAAGCTGAAGCTTAGACTTGCAAAGTTTCCAAAGCAGTTCTGAAGCATGGGGAGGGAAAAAGAAAGAGAATTATTTTGCATCTCCCAACCTTCAGTACTCCTCTTTTGTCACCTCATGGGCAGTTTTGGCTAACTGTGCACAGCCATTCTTTTCCCAGTTCAACCAGTCCCCAGCAGGCCCCTGGGGAGGGGGGAGCCTGGACTCTGAGAGTTTCCACTGACCAGAGAACCCGTCCAGCTCAGGAGCTCTGGGTCTGGCACCAAATCTGAACAAACAAACAAACAAACAAAACAAACAAGAGGATTTTTGGTGACCCAAGGGGCATAGGCAGCTCTGATCTTCAGCCAAAGGGGGCACTTCTGAATCTGTAGACTCAGAAACCAGGATTTTCTAAGGAAATTAAGAACTGTCTCCACAACAAGTTAATGCTTACTGTGGAACGTCAGAGAAATGGAAATTCAGTGTTCATTAGACACTACATTTTCTTCAGCTTTTGTGTGAAAGCTCTCAGATTTAAATAATAAAATAAGCCAAATTTATTATTCTGCCCTGCACAGTAACATTTGGTTTGCTGTGACTTACAATTGTTGGTTTATTCATTTGTGTTTTGGGTTTTTTTGGTTTTTTTTTTTTTTTTTTTTTTTTTTTGGTGAGTAAAGTGGGAGTTCAACCTGTTAAACACCTGTTGTCTGATAAACCTTCTGAGTTCATTAAAATATTCAAGGGTCTAAAACCCTATGAAGTGACAGTGTTTCCAAGTAAACATAGATAATTATTTCTCAATATTTCCTATAAAATTGAGCAATGAGGCAATTTATTTTGCTACGTTGCAACCTCAAGGTAAAATGACTTCTCAGTAGCTAATTAGCTTCAACTCTTCTGGCACTTGTCTTAGAAACACAATTGTGTTTCAACAGTGAGATGTTAGGGAGAACTGCATGCAACAAAGGCATAATATCAGCATGTCCTTACATCCGTTCTTCAAATGAAGAATATTTCTGAAAAGGAAAACCTCATCCATGTCCTGAAATGAATGCAGACTCTGAGATTCATGTATTATAAATCAAATTTGCTCACAGCCTTCAGTGTCACACTCCTTGCAGCGGCAGCTTTGAGAGTGGATGAAGCCTGGATGGCCACTACAAGCTTTGGAAAGACTCTGGAGAGCCTGGGTGTGAAGAAAATGAGATTTGAGCAGAGCCTACTGAAGCACAGATTAAAAGGCATCGTCAGAACTGAGATTAAGCCTCATTTCCCCAGGCAGCTGGGAAAATGAGGGAAAAATCAGGAGCTGTACTGGTATTTCTTTGGTAATATTCTTGAAGGAGATCAATATCATCTGCAGAATTAGCTGGATGTGAATGGAATGACCTGCTAAGCCAAGTCTCCTTTCTCTTTCCAAAGCCTGGGAAACTAACAAAAAACAATCCTTTAAAATACAATTTTATGACCAGACAAAAACAAAAGTGTGGAAAATGTATCAGTGCAGGCACATCTACTTGCTTGCCCTTTGCTGCAGTGGTTGATGATAACTTGCCTCCTTCCAAAGAAAGTAAAAGAAAAAAAAAAAACCCAAACAGAAAAAGTTCAGTCAAAGGAAAATTTGTCTCATCAAGTACTTTTCACTTTGTGCAAGCACCCTGCAGGATTCAGCTTGAGTTAAGTAAGAGCAATTCCTCTTGAATTTACGGCTGCTTTTTCACTGACTATAAGCTAGAGAGGTGGTAGGAAAATCCAGGCACAATCCCAAGTGAAATCCAGGCTCTTTGCCTGTTTGACCTCAGCTGTTGGGATCAGCTTTGATGTTTTGCACATCCAACTCTGGTCTTTGAGGTTTTGTTTCTTTTACCATGCAAATAATAAAATTAAAGAAGTTCACAAGGAGATAATGAAATGTTGCATGCAGCAGAGATTAAATGGACACTTTGGTTTGTCTATTCTCTATTTCCCAAAAGATGTTAGGGTTTTTTGTGGCCCTTTGACTCTTTGTTATATGTTTGGTTTGGTACCATGAGACATCTTGATCTCATAGGGGATTTCAACTTACCAGGTCTCTCTTGAAAATACAATACAGCAGAGAGGAAACAGTCTTGGAGGTTTATATCAGATATTAATAATTTATTTTCGTTGAAAGGTGTTATCAAGCATTGGCACAGCTGCCCAGGGCAGTGGTGGAATCCCCATCCCTGGAGTGATTTAAAAGCCCTGTAGATGTGGCATTTGGGGATGTGGTTTAGTGGTGTGCATAGCAGTGCTGCATTAATTGTTGAACCTGATGATTTTAGAGGTTATTTTCCAACCTAAATGGCTTTCTGACTCTATCACAGCATTCTATTTTTCATATGTTGATAACCTTGCTGTGAACATATTTTTATTTGGAGATACAATGAACAACAAGGCATCTGTTTATGGGGGTCCTTTAACAAGGACATTTATCAGGTGCTTGTCAACTGCTCAGAAGCCTAAAGTGGGCTTAAATTGAATAGTGCAGTGAAACACAATCACAGAATTATTGTCACCAATTAGGTGAAAGTCACATCCTTGCTGAAAATGTTACTGGGGTGAGTCATCAGGTGGTGGCCCATGCTTTAGAAACACTTTCTTGGTCCAGTCTTTTACTCATACCAGAGGCGTGTGTTGGCAGAGTTTGGCAGGGTTTAGAGGAAGTCTGTGAAAAGAATATAAGAAACTCTTACCTGTAAATGTTGGGAAGACCTCTCCCCTCTCAGACTTGTGCCTGTGCATGACCCAGAACCCACTGAGGAGTGCTTTGATCTTCACCTGCAGCGCTTAGTCACAAAATGCGGTTTAGAGCAGACTGTTGCAAGTTGCTGCTTGAATGTGACGGATGTCACCCTGCAAGAAAACATAAAAAAATCCCTTAATGTATGCTTTTCTGATGTATTCTGGCAGAAGATTGAATGGTAGCACCCCTGTGACTCAACTCTTAGCAGCGTTAAGGTTTGGGAGAAGCTGGGTTTGTACCTTGGAGCTATTTCCTTGTGTCTCGGTAAACTTGCTCTTCAATTTTTTTTCAAGTAGAAAAAGCAAATGTGTATGAAGGACCAAATAGTTTAGTAGTTAATAATTCATTCCTGACTAGGGTCATGCCAGTTTTTGGTATTTTCAGTCTGGTAATCACAGTTTCAACCCTTATCCTTTTTTACATTTTCACTGCATGCAAGCAGCTTGTATTCCTGAGCAGTTCATGTCACAATAGCTGCTTCTCTTGCAGTGGTTTAAGACCTTTAGTTTCTTTGTAAGTTGTTGCTGAAAGTTTTTGAGGAATGATTTTTAGACAATAGGCTGTTGCCAGGATGATGTTGCTTTGAGAAGGTCATGCTTTTGCCAAGTTCCTGGCTGAATATAAAACGTGCTGGTGTGTGATCTACAGACACCAAGCAGAGGGAAAATCTGATACTCTGAGGGATGCTTGGGAGAAGTGCTTGAGGGAACAAGATGTGCCAAAATCTCATTACCTGAGACTGCTGTTTCATACCAGGTGTGTTGCTGTCACTCCCTCAGAGCAAGTCCTGTGTCAGCCCCAAAACAGTGATCCACCCTTGCTGGGTCACTGCTCAGGATGGTCTTGGAAGAGGAGGAAAAGGCTCCTGGAGATGTCTTCCTGGCACAGACATTCCTCACTCCAGGACTGCAGACACGGACAGATTTCCTAAATTTCAAACCTCTGAGTAGTTATAAATGTAGCATTTGCTGTTTCCTGGCTAAGTGGCTTTGAGGCCTCAGGCAGCAAGAGAGTGCCCATGATCCCTGGGAAGCTTCCATCAGAAGTTTTGCAGAGCCCTCTGTGGTGAATTACTTTTGAAGTTTGGAAACGAACCCTAGAGCTTGGAAAAGCCTTTTTTTTTTTTTTTTAATGTATTTATTATAAACCCAAGGTTATACCAGTCTGCCACTACAGCCTGGATACCACCTTTTCCACCAAGCAAACACAGACTGTGGTTGTGTAATTGGGTCTAATTGTGTGAGAGATAAATATATATAAAAAAAAAAGGTCCTGGATGTTGAGTCCCTAAGGGTTAGGAAGAAAAGAACGGCTTAGGTTAGACATTGGAGTGCTACAATGATAATTTCCTGAAATACATGACATCAAGTTAGGGGGGCTGAGCTCCCTAGAACTTTGGCTTCCCCTCTGGACAGGGCACCAGGTTCTGGGTTGGAGAAGGTGCAGGACCAAATATTCTCAGGCACAGGAAACATCTTTTAGCAGCTGCTCATTGATTCTGTGGGTCAGCAGCTGAATGATCAGAGTTCCTCTGATTTATTAGGAAATGGGGTGATAAACTGTGAGGATCCCTCACTGATGAAATAGGTAGGGCCTCATCCTATTCTAAATCCCAGAAATCTGATACATGAGGCAGAAGTGAAGGTTGGTTGTGATTTTTTTGGGATACCTTTTATTTTGTTTAGTTTGGTTTTTTTTTTTGTGGTTTCTTTTGTTTTCTCCCATGTCTGGGAGCAGATATTTAGGTAGTCGCCATGGTATTGGCCTGCCCAGTTGTGTGGGCAGCACAGGATTCTTCTCTGCCACTTGCTGTTGTAGACATCCCTGAGGTTTAAAATACCTGTGAAATTCAGCATTGTTTAGGGGAATGAAGTTCTGTAGATGCCGCTTTTGGGGAACAACTTTCCCAAAGACAAATATTAAATGATGGACCAGAAAGAAAGGCAGAGACATTCTTCTCATGCTGGTCACTTGTATGGCTTTCCCATGCATCTATTTCCCTCTCCTCAGTTAAAAAAAAAAAAAAAAAAAAAAAACCTTTTTATTTTTGG